>JACTAT010000291.1:340403-541500 GCA_014526335.1 Chrysaora quinquecirrha
ATTTAGGCTGTTAATAATAGGATTTTCGAGTGCAGACAGGGCATAGAAACGTTGCATTATAACTCAAGTAGATGAAACACAGTCAGAGATACCCCTTAACCCCTGTGATTCACTGGCTCACTACCCCACCCAAAGCTTTGTTTTATAAAACTTGGCTTATATTTGACCTTCAGCTTTCATATTTTAATGATGATGATGATGATGATGATTTTGATGACATGAAGATAATGATGATTGTGATGATGATGATAATGATGATTATTATTGTTATTATGATTTTGATGGCATGATGACGATGATGATGCTGATGATTATGATGAGATCTAAATATGATTATGATTATGATGATGATGATGATTTTGAAGATGGTAACGATGATGATGAGGATGATTCTAATGGTGATTATAATGTTATAGTTAATGATGGCGATAATGATAATTTTGACGGTGATGATAACTGTGGTGATGATAATGTTCTTTTTTTTCCACAGTTTAATACCCTTTTATCAATTCTCTTATCTGTTTACCATTACAAGTAGACTAGCTTTTTAACTTGACGCCCGCGATGCAGGCGTGCTTTTCTATGACACCCGTGATGCGGGTGTGTTTTTCTATGACACCCGCGATGCGGGTGAATATTAATACCAGATTAGCCTTGGAAAGACAAGATACCACTCAGCTACCTTTTAACTTGCTGCCTTTTAACTTGCAGCCTTCTGAACTTTCGCTAGAGTCCGGGAGGTTAGCTCCCCATGGCATCCCACAACCTCCCGGACTCTGGCGAAAGTTCAGAAGGCTGAAAAGGCAGCAAAAAACTGAGTGGTATCTTTGTCTTTCCAAGGCTAATCTGGTATTACCATTCACCATCATCAAAAAACACCCGCATCACGGTGTCAAATAAATTCTTCTAATGTATACTGGTGCGAGAGTTGTTAGATTGAAATGCATACTCACTGTTTATAAAATTGCAGTGACTGTACAGGCAGGCACAGGTCTGTCTGAGACCTGTCTTAGTATGTTAAATCCTCTTATAATGTGCAGAGGCGGAAAAAGTAGATGAGACAAGAAACACCAGTTGTTTGTTTTCGATTCGGTATGCTTTGATGCAGAAGATGAAAATCGTTGCATCTCGCAGGCTTATGATTCCTAGCTTCATAGTGAAAACCAGAAAGAAGTGCGAAGGTCTGTGTCTTGTCGTGAGAGCGTTGTGGTACTCTCTCATGTGGTTTTAAGTCTGAATACCTGTCTGTATGTCTGTATAATTTGTAAATACCAGACTGTGTCCAATGGAGGCTCATTGTCATGGCAACATTGAACCAAGGTGAGAATTCAATGATTGATTAATTAAATAATTGTTTGTCTGTGATGGCGAAATTGGAATTTAATCCCTGAATAATTAACGATAATTAAATAACTTATCATGATAGCCAGATGAAAGTTCATTAAATGGGCACTTCTGCAAGTCTACAACAAGAAAAAGCGACCAAAAAGACATCTGTCAATGCTCACAACGTGAGAGAACGTCTTCGAAGTGAATATGGCGGCGAAGACTTAGGCCTAAGTCAAGATGCTACGACCTTGCGTATGGCGGAAGTTCCGGCTCTTCTCAAGGCCAGAGGTGCCTTTATGAAAAGCTTAAAGTCTAACAAGCGTACAAAACTCGAGAGCACTAATATTGTCAAAAAACAAGTAAGCATGAAAGGGCTGTCTGTGCGCCTACCTAGTCACCTTACCTGCATTGTTTGTTTGTGTGGTGTCATTTCATTTTTAGGAGCCATCACACCCCAGACCAGGTCCAGCTGGAATTTGCCACACTGTAGAGTTTGACACTTTCACACCTGAGTTTTTCAAATAGAACAATAGTGTAACTAAAAATAGGATTGAACAATAAAAGAGGACTCTTGCACACCAAGATCTTTTTGAAAAAAGCCATAGATACTCTGCAAAGAGTTTGGGCACACCATGCACAGAAGGCTTTTGTTCTCAAAACAATAGGGACATTGTTTTCACCAAAATTGCTCACAAAAGCTCTTTGGTGTTCACAGCAAAGTTTCTGCACTGAACCCCAGACACAGGACCCTGGGAAATCTCTTGATGTCCCACCTAGCCCTACCTAATGCCTCGGGGGCACATAACCTATGGGTGAACAGGGATGAAGGTACTGTGGCATCATGGCGTAATCCAGCTGACTTGTGGTGTCAGGAGCTCAGTGTGGTCAGGGTTCAAGCCCAGCCACGGTAGGCAGCATCACAACCAGGGTCAAGGTCTTGATTAGTTAACCTACTACTGAGATCCTAGCGACTGTTAACAAAACACCATTTCACCTTCACTTTTATACTGCCAAGATTTTACGAACCAACCCACTTATAAAGTAGTCACAGACAGGGCACATACCCTATGTTATGGGGTAAAAGGTTTCAATTCAAAAATTTCTATTTTACATGTTTGTTTGGATTTAATAGTGGATGGGAAATCCTATTTGTAACTAATTTATATTTTTTTTCATCTAGGACAATCATGCCTTGTTGAAAGAAATATTTCACAGGATAGATCCAGCTTCCCTTGACAGTTCATTTGGCAAAGTAGTTGGTGAAATTGAGATTTCTTTGAAGTACAAATCAAATGAATCCAAACTGCTTGTCAAAATTGGACGAGCAAAGAATCTTGAAAATGTTGATGTTCATAACCTTCCCAATCCATTTGTTCAAGCAAGTTTGTTTACCAACAGGTATTTCTTTTTGCAACTTCATCAGTTCCTTAAGCAACTTATTTTGGTTTGATGCAAGCTAATACTTCCTAGCTGTCATGTCATAGAAAATTAGGACACCCTTACCTCTATGTCTACTGTATCTATGTATCTATAGAAATACTCCACTGTTTTACTTTGAATAGTAAAATGCTGCATGCGAAAATATGTTGAAAGAAGGAAAACGTAAGTTATCAAGCATTGTTGGTCAAACGCTTGAAATTTGCTTGTCAAGCAAAATGAGTGACAATTTGGCCACATCCAAAAACATTGCTTGTCCAACAGTTTTTGCTTATGTAAAGCAAAAAATGTTTTTGAACTTTTTCAAAAACATAACACCACAAATTTTTTTACTTTGCTTGTCAAGGAATGTTTGATCGATTGGCTGTCTTTCCAATGTTGCTTGCAAATGATGACAATGCAAACAATGTTTGATCATTTCACCAGTGCCTAACTGATGATGATGATTTATCAAAAATCTTTCTCTCGATTGGGGCAACTTTGTGCAAGACTTGTCAAAATGCAAATATTTGCTTAGTTTTTAGTGCCAGTTTTCAGTTGATAATTTGTGAGTTATAACGTAAGCTGCTGAAATTGCCCGACCTTCATGGAAACTGACAAATTTATACAATTCTGATCAGTGCAACTGTCATCCAATCGGTGATCTTCTGGCTTGTGCTGCTAATGCCTGGATCTTTGACCCTGAATCTTTTTGGAGACAGCAGAGTGATCTCCCTCCACAATTCGAGGACCTTTGATCCCACCTACCTTTTAGCCGAAATATAGATGTATGTTCTCCACCCAAATGTCTTGGAAACTTGCTCTCAACCTGTTAACTGCCATATGAGTGGTCGTGTTCCTTTTCAAAAAACCCAACGTAACAAATTCTGGTATATCTCAATTTTGAGAATTGTGCTCTCCCCTGTTCTTTTCCTGGATTTCATTAATATATTACCTTACCTGTAAAAATATACACTCCTTTGCTGATGATACTCTTCTCTATTTAACATTTTCTTTCGGTTAAAATCCAGATCTTTCAGAATCTATCTCTCTTTTTGTCTGTTCCGTTTTGTCTAATCTCAGCTAGTAACTTCATATTCCTGCAACGTATTTTCATCAGAAATTGTTTGTCAAACCATTGAAATTTGCTTGTCACGAAAAAATGTTTTTACCGTTAGGACATTTCACAAAAAGATGCTCGTCAAAATTGCTTGCATCTAGCATAAAATGTTGTACTTCTTCGAAAACATCACGCAACAAATTCTTCTTTCTCAAGCAATGTTTTGTGACATGACCAAACATTCAATCATCTCTCGTTGAAAAAATTTCAAATGTTTGATAAACAATGCTTAATCGCTTGGTCAGTGCCTTATCCTTCCTTAAACTTTCCATTCATCTTTGGCGTGGGCTGCTCCTCTTTTCGACTGCTTATAATCTCCATCTTCCAAGAAGTTTTTTACTGGGACCTTTGCAATGCTGGCCCTCGTTCTTAGTTTTGGTCTCCTATTCTAGAAATTTATCTCGCGGTTTTTCCTTCCTCGACAGAACTGCGGTGTCCTGCAATTATTTTCCCCAGTTCTACTTCCCTGTAACCTAAACAACACCGACAACTGAAAAATGTTGAAATTCCTTAATTTGTTATCTATAATTGTATGTAAAACTCTTATCTTCCAGCAATGATGGTATTCCCCAGACGCAAAAAACAAGATCGAAATTGAACACAGCAAATCCTCTTTTTCAAGAAATCATGATATTCAACCTTGAAGTGAAAGATTTAGTAGATGCCAAACTTAGAATAAATGTGTGGAATAAGGACGCAATAACAAAAGATGATTTCTTAGGAGAAGTGATTCTTGAATTGTATAAAGAAGAGGTTAATGGTGGACTTGCGACTTGGCATAAATTAAAACCTCAGGCAAGTTTAATTGGCCTTCATTCTACTTTTTTCAACTTTGATTTGGTGTCTTTTTTAATAAAAGCTTTTTGTGAAAGATGGAAGAGCTCTCAAATTTGCAAAACATGGGTATCGGGAGATTGAGCTTCTTGCAGAGCCGAAGTTCCTGCAGAAACGCAAGGAAAGTTCGTTTTCCAATTTCCTGTGAAACGAGTGGTTTTTCGCTTTGTATGTGTATTTTTTACAAAACCAAGGAAAATCTGCAGCTTCACTGAAGCAGTGACATATGTTCGCTTTGTGTAAGACACTTGTCAAAGAGTCTGATATTCCAGGCTTTTTTAAGAATTATTTCTGCTTAACAGATCTAAAATATCAATTTGTTAACTGAATGAAATCGTCGTGATCTTTTTTCCTCTTACAGATAGACTTAGACATATCTGGAAACATTGAAATTTCGCTGGAATATGATGGATCAAAACTATTAGTTCATATTCATCAAGCATCAAACCTGAAAATGGCCAATGAAGTTACAAGAAAGTCGAATCCCTATGTTAGATGTTACGTTACTGGTATTTCAAAAAGAGTCGAAACTCAAGTGAGTAATTAGAATAGCTAATTATTAACTGGTTAATAGAATCTTTCTTGTTGACTTACTATTACAATGCCACATATTTTAGATATCATTTAACACCATGCCTAATGAGTCATTTATAGTCACAGTGTGTACCATTGTAGTCTGTCTGGGGAAAGAAGTGTTTCCGGCAAGCCTTCCAAATTTATATCCCTTCCTATCCTGCTTTGCGAGACGTGCAAAGGAAGTGAATCTGATTGGATTAATCAAGAAATGGAAGTGAATCTAATTGGGTAAATAGGACAACAGAAATAAAATAATAAGTTTTGATTGGTCAAAGGAACTTTGGACGGGGGTACTGAAAACAGGAAACGACAAAACCTCTTCATTACTGTACTTACTGTTTTGTCTAGAGAGAAACATTCAATGCCCAATTAGAAAAACAACGAAATCGATTGAGAAAAAATGTTTTATTTGCTTAGAAATGAATACTTTTCAAGCACTTTTAAGCTTCTCTTTTGAACAGTAGAGCTATGGGAATGGGACTCCCATTCCTAAAGAGACCGGCGTATGAAGCCGAATTTTGTGGCAAAATCTAGAGAGCGCAAAGGTGGGAGGATTAAATCAACTAATCAGATATCAGTGTCGCAAGAACCCTGGATATCTATACTCCGCATAGAGTTAGGATGATAAAAACAATGGCAATGTATTTATTATCCTAACTCTATGATACTCCGTGACATACCTCTAAGGTGGACTTATTATTTATTACTCTGAGGAAACAGCTGTATGTTGTTGTAGTTGTTAGAAGCTGTTTCCGAAAGAAGGGGAGGAAGGTAATAAGTCTACCTCTGAGGTTCCTTTGATTAAAATGTTTTATATTGCAAGGTTATTGAAGATGATCTTAATCCTGTATTCGAAGAAGACTTTGAGTTTGATATTTTGCCAGAAAACATCGAAAATGGGTAAGTATAATAACTATTTATCAAAGTATCTCCTGTCCTTAATCATATTTTCTTAAGTCTTAGCTGCATCATGGACATGGATTATGGGACAATACATAACCCTTATAAGAATTAAAGACAGCGAATAATGTTGACTTCTATTTCATACGATTTTTCAATCGATTCGTGTGGCTGCAATTTCGTTGAGCACAGTCGTTAAATAAAGAATTGAATAAAGTTGATAAATTTGGCTTTGTATTCATTGATTTATATCTATTTTGCTTTCGTTCTTACACAGAATACTTGTACTCAATGTACATAGTAAAGAAGATGTTGGCAAAGACAAACGACTTGGGGATGTTCATATTCCCCTTAATAATCTTAGTTTTAATCATACATTGACAGAATGGTTCAATCTGGCTGATTTGGTAAGTGTTTTGCTTATTAATTTGCGACACATAATTGGCATCCTTATGTGCACAGTTGTAAAAAAGCCAGAAAAGACCTGATGTTTACAGTAAAAACCCCCACATAAGATTCTTCCTTCATTAAGAACCTATACAGTCTGAAATGGTATATTTTATACCCAAAAAATAACAAAAACTTCAGCCTGACATCCAGAGAGATTCTTGGGGACTCGGAGCACTCACTGGCGTTTAATTTTGCTTAGGTTAAACTTTTCCTTGGACTCTAGAAATAATGCATTCAGAACATTGGCAAGCAGGAGCCTCCTAAAGCTGCTTAATCTTAAACCATGCTAAAACAGGCTGTCTTCAAAAACTTAGGTTCTTATGTGCAAATTTTACTGCCCTTCTCTGTTTTGTTCCTGATTTCTTGAAACGTCTGTCCGTATTGCATATAACCTAATGATAAAAGAATAAGTAACGACACAAAATCTGAAAATTAATTGAATGTTAAATACTAAAGTTAAAATGAATTTCTATAACATAAACTTTGCGAAAAATTAGCTTTTCGCATATATTAGCGATTTTGTCAAACATTACATTTATTTTTTTCATACTTTTTCACTAGCGAAATACACCTCATACTAGAAGTAAATGGTCGGAAGAAGGTTTATCTCAAGAATTCAAAGAAGCAATGCGTGCTCATGCAATTTATCGGTATCCGCATTGCCTTTTTCAAGGAAAGCATGCTGGAAGAAAGGTATTATGAGCATTTTTATTGCTTTAAATCAGGTATTTTCACTGTCATCTTCAACCATTTTTCTTGTATTGGGGAAAGAAAATTATGACAGAAGCAAGAGAAAATTTTGATTTTGAAAATACAATGAGTCAAAATGTTTTACCCGTACTGAAAGCGGACGAATGGCTAATGACTAATGTAATTGACAAAGCAACAGGCGAGACAGCAGTGTTTGTTATGATCATACAAATCACCACTGTACCAAAACACAGAATTGGTGAAAAAAGAAAGAAACCACATTCATAGACAATTACTATTTTGTTAATTTGCAATGCTAACTACCTAACTCAGTAACTATATAACAAACTAACTAACAAGCTGACTAACTTACTCAATGTTGTTTTTTCGCCAGATTTACGATAATGCTAATTATACTACTAATGCCATCTTTACGGGTCAAAAATATTTGTTTTTTTTTCCAGTGGATTTTTAGGTATGATAATCCTTGCAAGAAGAGGGCACGTCACTTCATATGGATCAGCGCAGTTCAGTTCATTCATTTTAAATTCCACCACATACAAAATCGTTCTAATATTAAACAACCTACAATAATAAATAACTACATATTGAATTTGAAAGACCATAATGCACATAAAGTAAGAAAGACGCATAACAATAGAGGATTTGTATAAAGGGGAATTCTTAAGGAGGAACTCTCTCAGTAGCTAGGCTAATCGAGGACAGAGCACCCCAGAATATATTTTAATATATATTTTTGTGAGTTACTCCTTGCACCTTAATAATCTTAAGATGAGAGATGAGTTATTTGGATTCTTTGTACTTTGTAATACTTAGGCGTCGTGTGTGAGAGCCGTAAGTGGATCACTCCCAGTAATTGAATGAGCACAGCGTGATCCACCATTCTCTGTTGCATATGATCAACTTGTTCATAATTCTTAATTTTTCTTTTCTTGTAGCTTGTGTCAGTCAGTTGCAGTAAAGCAAGATCTTCTGCCAAAATGACCGTTGTTAATGGCTTCCCGGTCAAAGAATAATGTTTTCATTTCACAGCTTCAACGACGCTTGATAAGCTGAAAGATAATTTTTATCAATGGTTAATTTTACAGATTTTCTTGCATAAGTAAAGTGCAAGATCTTTTATTTTTACTGTACTGCTACCATTCACTAAGCTGTTTTTGCTATCATCTTTGTAGTTCAACTCTTTTGGAATGTATTTATATATATAGAGGCATGTATATTTATAGTAGTATTGGAAGTAATCCATCAGTATCAGTTACATTGCTTGGGGGATTGAATAACCTATTATGTGGTTGTTTGCAAAAATTTTCTTTCTCCTGTCCAGTTAACGAAGTATACATGTATGATGTTGATACCATGATATGTTCATATCTTTCGGGACGTCTTGATTTTCTTATCGGATGGGTTGGTGTTTACATCATGCCAGAGCTGTACGATACAAAACGCTGCTAAAATCAGAGATCTTGGGTCTATCCGATATAAAAATCAAGACGCAACGATAGCTACTGTATTAGGTGTAATGTACGCACTTGCACTATCTGATATGGGTTAATGCAAGGCGCGGCTCTCCGATAGCAATCCGGTATTGTGTTAACGGGGCCTTTTGTGTTTAACGCTGAACTTATTGTGAAATAGTTTCCAAGAAGGTAACTATGTATCCTTGAGCTTGGTCAAAACCCAGACTATGATAGTTGGGTCAATGCAAAACGATGATCAATGTTGGTATAACTGATATTGATCAACTGAACAATGTCTAACCTACAACAATCGTCTAATCTAGGAGTGCCATATATAAAAGGAACAGTTTCTTGCGTGATCGGACTGTAAAAACTATGTATTTATGGCCACATTGGAGGATTTTTATAAAAGTATTGTAGAACCACATCTGATGCTGCTCCCTTCGATAGGTATGCTGTTTCCCCGGGGGGATACTTCCATTGTTCGTTATACTAGACGTGCCGCCCAAATGGGTAACTTTTTCAGCGCCAATTTCCCTACATATGGGTTTATTTTTCGTAAAGAATCTCTACACATGGGTAGTAAAATATATATAACATTTTAGACATGCATTGCTTTGAAAGCCTGATAAAATGTGCGTTTTAGTTTTCAGCGCAAATGAGTTTTCGACGCATTTAGAGTCGCCTCAGGTGCTAAATTGGGTTCAAACATTTGAGATATTGGTACAAATGGGTAAAAAATTTCGTTGTTTTTCTATACATGGGTACAACGAGAAACAGAATTTATCTGTAGACATGGGTGGGTTTGGAAGAACTGGGCGACACGTCTAGTCATTTGAACAATGAAGTACCCCCCGGGACTGTTTCACCTGTTTCATATGAAGGTTAAGAACATGGGCACGAAAATCAGAAAACATATTTAGTTGAATTGGTGATTTGGCAGTTGTTGATGTTGATTGGATGATGTGGCTTGTCAATGAATGAATGAATGAATGAAAGAGAGCCGTGTTGTTTGGAGCAGTGGTTTGGTGTAGCTGAACTAGGTCCTACGTCCTAGCACTGACTCAGAATGGCCTCAAATTTAAAGGTTTCTGAGGAAATCCGACCACTTATAGACGCTAGTATCAAATCAAAAGAATTCTCTTACTCTCCGTATAGTAATTTTCGTGTTGGAGCAGCGCTGCTAACTGAAAACAATGAGATAATAACTGGCTGCAACGTTGAAAACGTAAGCTATGGCCTAGCCATTTGTGCTGAACGCACTGCTTTGGTAAAAGCAGTCAGCGAAGGACATCGAAAATTTAAAGCGATTGCAATATCAACAGATGTCAATTCTACTTTCACGTATCCTTGTGGAGCATGCCGACAATTCATGTCTGAATTTGGAGACTGTGATATATATCTTGTTGCAGCAGATGGGAAAAGTCAGAAAAGCAAGTTGAGTGACATTCTACCGTTTTCCTTTAAACCCAACGATTTGAAGGAAGAACAAGAAAACCAAAGCAAAAATAGCTGACAAATATTCACCTTATAGATGGCCGAACAATGTTTGGTGAAGAATTTTTTAACGGATGTTTGTGTGATATATTTTTAGTATTTAAAGTATAAAAATTAATCGTATAAAAAAGAAATAATTCTGTCTGTGTACAACACATTCTTGTCTTATTCTTAGTTCTCCCAATCTCCCCCCTTGTTTTCCCCCCAAAATGAATTCCAGTTTCCCCGTCCTGAGTTCATATCTTTAGGTTGTTGTTGTAGCTGTTGTTTGTTGGTTTTTTGATTTGATTTGACCGTTCGTTTTCGCGCCATTCGATTCGAAAGAGTGAATCTTTTCTGCACGGCGATAAAAAGACTCAATGAAATATGGATAATTTGATGTGTATACACTAACCTACCATGCGAAAACACAAGAGTAAGAAAATTTTATCAAAGAAATTTTCTTTCTGAAAGCACTTATTGAGAAAGTAACGTTTTTCAACATGCTATTCAAGTTTTTCTGGAAGTTGTTCAGAATTAGGCCAAATCACGTCGAACCCACTGTTTGAAGTTGCCGAAAACAAGCGCAGGTATCTGTGTGCAGATATAGGGTAAATATTTTTGGTATGAAGTGTTTTTTTCCACAATTTGTTAAATCTAAAACATAAATAATAGGTTCGACTGCAGTTTAGGGGTCCCTAGTTACCAGCATTGTTATAGTCTATGTGGCATAGTTGGATATTGGGGGCTGCTGCCCCCAAACCCCAACCCTAGTGGCTCTGAGCCCCGTAAAATGGAGGAGCAAGAAAATGGAGGAATCTCCCCTCAGCCGTAAAATAGCGGAATCAATAATTTTTTTATTTTTATCAACGAAGTGTCTATTTATTGTACTTGCATGGCTTATTTTGTTATTTTAAGACAATAACAGCCTAGATACGCGACATGATACAAAATTACTCTGTCTCATTTGAAATCAGAGCTTGATGATGGGCCTAGAAGTCAAGCAAAACAATATAGGTCTAGGCCTACACATCACACATCTCGAGTGGAATTAGAAGTTTGCCTGACATATTCCTATAAACAATTATCCATTAGATGTACTTTGACAATATTTACTTCACAGAATTTGAAAATCCCATATTTTCTTGCAGATATCAACAGGCCTAGCCATTCCGCTATTTTACGGCGGGAGCTTTTACCACCTTAAAGCTCGAGCAGAGGAATGAAATTGTGCCAGTTCTGCAACCAAACAAAGTCAGTGTATCAATCTATTAGAGGAATTTGTCACAGGGACATATTTTCAGAGTTTTCCTCGATTTTACATAACGGGCCTAGCCATTCCGCTATTTTACGGCGGGAGTTTTTACCACCTTGAGCCTAGAGCAGAGGAATAATTAAGAAACTTGAAGTTGTTAAGGAACTAGCCTAAAATATTTATTTAGAGCTCAAGAAAATAGGACATCTTTACATCTGTAAGCACTAAATTCTCAACATTTATTGACAAAAATTTAAAAACTGAACGTGGTTAGCTGTTCACCACCTGAAGTTGAAGATGCATTTCAAATAAAGTTTAGGCCACAAAATAACGTTTATTAGGCCTTACCAAAGATCACTCCTTCATTTCATATATAATAAATCAAATTTATCAAGCTTATATTTCCTTTTCTTGCCTCTAAAAATAACTGAAGTGAATTCAGCAAGGTTACAGGCGTTTCCCCCCAGAAAATAGAAAATAGCCGATTCCGCTATTTTACGGCTGACGGGAGATTCCTCCATTTTCTTGCTCCTCCATTTTACGGCGCTCTGCACCAACCCAACTCCCAAACCCCGGCTTTAACAGTGTACATGTTGCAAATTTACCACAAATCTTACCTGCATTGACGAAAACAGTTCACGAAAAGGATTTTTTTTGCTTCAAAAGAGTTAATTTTTCACCAATCGCCATTTTTATTTTTCGTTCTTTCTGCTCGCGCTATTTCGAACGTTATCAAAATACAGTTCGATTACAATAATACAGGTAACTAGGGACCCCTAAACTGCATTCATACCAAATAATAAAATCTAGTTGAAATATAACCTAAGAATAACAAAGTAATAAATTGAAGCTAACAATTAATAAATCTTAAAATTCCCTGTTTGGTACCTACCTAACAGTACAGTCCCCCCACAAGTCATTCAAATCATATATTGGCTTCTTGAGCCATAGAATTTAAATTTGTGAGTTCTTTATTGTCTTTTTTAAAAAGGGATTCGCCATGCACATATAATCAAAATTCCTAAAACTGATTAAGCTCCTTCTCCCATGTCACAAACATGTGAGGTGCGATGTGATTGTCGCTGATGAAGTGTTCACATATGCTGCTTGTCTGAGATGATGAATGATCCTCCATCCCCTGTGCTGCTCTGCAACGTGTGACCCAGAAAACAAAGATTCATTCATTTTGATATGACCACAAATTGATTGCCGATGGTCACCAATGATGTTCACATTATGGATTTTCCATTCCATCGCCGAGGATTGCAAGAAAAAAACTTTTTTGGTTCATCAGCGATGGTCGTTCTGCTGCAGGTTATGGGTCCCTAGCCAGTCTGCTAACTTTGTCCCAGACTGCTAACTTTGCAAACTGTGCTCCAAAGATGATATAAAAAAGTCACACTTTGTTTCTGCACACTTTTTTCTGATAGTCTCAAGCACTAAGATGGTGTTATTTTATAAAAATTTGGACTAGAATTTGGCGTTGTGCTCCTGGAGTTGCTTTGCTTGCTTTGAATAAATTTGGAGTGAGCAAAGCAACTCAGTACCTAGGACAGTGAAACTCTGTACCTAGACTAAGTTTTGGATGCTTTATTCGATAATATTGCATTAGAAAGTCAATATCTTGTGGTTTAAAACAATTTCAATGCTGTCTGTCAGCTGTTTACTGAAAATTTGTAGGAGATAAAGCAGCATTAGAGGGCTAATATTTGGAACTAATCATCATACCACTAATCTTAACTCATTTTTTTCTTTCAGCCTTGATATTGTAACAGTAAAAAAGTTGTTGAGGTGAATTGCAAGTGACACAATGATACCAAAAGGCAGTGGAGATGAAGAATCTATTGAGGTAAGGCCACTCACCAAATTGTAGCCTTACCAAACATATTGAGAAATATAAAAAATTATCTTAAGTTATATTCTTAGTCATAATAATCTGGTATTAAATTAAGAAGGACTCTCAGGACACTCACAGGGCTAATAATGAACATTCACAGGTTTTGTGGAATTTAGGAAGATCATTGTATGTGATCAGAAGTATCTTGCTTTAAGCCACACACACTACTCAATTGAATTCTTACTTCTTTGTTTGTAGAATTATGAAGTATTTGAAATGCTTGGAAAAGGCGGCTTTGCCCATGTTTATAGAGCATGTAGTAAGAGAACAGGACAAGAAGTTGGCATCAAAATGGTATGTTTGTGAAATTTATATAGTTATAAGTGATAGATATAATTTATTAGTTTATATAGTTTGTGAAATTGAAAGTTATAAGTGAAGATACTTAGAGTTAGCAAATGATGTTGAAATTATAGCATTTAAATTTGGCTGAAGTAGCTAAGGGACTGTGTCTATTGACTGTCCAAAAAGTCTAATATTTTAGATGGTTTTCCCCATCTGATTAGATCATCAGAAAAAAGTCTATTAGATCCATGACAGAAATCAAGCTTAGCATTTTAGACTGTTGACTTGAGACACTTTTAGACATTATTAAGCCATTGCCATGAATTTCACTGTATGTCAAAGAAGCGTACTTGTTAAATCAAGTTCCCTGTGGAACACTCTTTGGGGATGATGTGTTTTATCAAAGAATACTTTACAACAAACGATGTAATGTATTCCCATGTCATCATGACATTTAAGTTAAAATGGGGTTTCGAGAGATGTAAAAGTATTTCTCCCATAGGTAAATCCTTTGTGCTTGAGTGGTCTTTGTCTAATTTTGATTAAAGTTGCAAGTATACCCATTGTTTCATTTGGTCTAACATGTGTCTAATCAGCATCTAAATTATTTGTAGAAGGTCTAATTTAACAAAGCACTAGGATGATTAGACAAATGTCTAATATTCATGGCATCTTATGGATGTCTTATGTTTTGACACTCAATGGACATGATCCCTAATTGCTGATATATACTTGAAGAGAGAAATGATTCCAAAATGTAAATGACCTGACTGAGAATTTATATCTACTGTAAATGACCAAAATATTAAAAAGTGCACAAAACTTTGCAGAAGAAAATGAAACAAACCCTGTCATGTCTAATCAATCTTGATACTGGTGGGATCATGAAATTTTTGAAACACACATGTAAAATTTATCTAAGAACATCCAACAATGAATATCAATACTCCAATGCAGCTGCATGATAACAACTCTATGTGAACCATGACCCACTGTTTGCAGGAAATGGACTGTAGCCCTGTACAGGCATCAGGCAAACCTTACATTATGTCCCAGTGCCATGCACACTCCATTGATCCCAAGTGGTAGCACATAATTCATTGGTTTTTAGATGATTTTAGTGCAAGCAATTTGATTTTATACCAACATCCCTTAACTTATTTCAAACAATATTTTTGGCCTCATGGAGGTTCAGATTATTGAAATCACATTGTATACAGAGAGAATGTTAACAACTGAACTTATTTTATAGATTGATAAAAAGGCTTTGCAAATGAATGGCATGGCTAGTAGAGTGAGGAATGAAGTAGAAATTCACTGTCAACTCAAACACCCATCCATACTACAGGTTTGTTTGCAAAGTATATCTTTCAAACTTTAGAAGTAGTTGTTGTTTCATCTGTTGTTTCTACTGTGTATTTATGAATTAGCAAAGGATGACCAGAAATATACTAAAATGTTTGATTTTATGAACATCAGGTAACAAACAATGTGTCAAACACCTAACAAGGGCACATCACTAGTTGCTGTGTCATCTTGGTTGGGCTTCATTGACGTCACTATTATAGCACTCAACAGATTTTAGAATTAAATTTATAAGCTATAAAACGTTACCGTTTAAGTTTAATCTTTGCGTTTGTCAACTATGAATTAGTAACAATGTTCAATTTTGCCAAAGGAATCTGAAAAAAGAAAGGCAAATTCAGTGTTCCTCTTACATAGCTTTCAAATTTCAGTCCATTTATGAATAATAGATTACTCAAGATTTAACAATTTTATTTTTCAGCTTCTGAGCTATTTTGAAGATCGAAATCACGTTTACCTTGTGTTGGAACTATGTGACAATGGAGATTTGCAACGATTCTTAAAGAACGCTGGGAAGCCAATGTCAGAAAATGAAGGTAATATCATTTACTCTAATTGAGTTTGTGTCTATTCTATGGCTAAAATCATTTGTGGTAATATCATATTCAACTGAATGGAGGCATTTCAAAGCCTTCTTTTCATTATGTGTTGCTATGGTGCTTCGATGTTCCCAATGGCAGTTGCTGTTTGACAAGAAAGTATGCTGATTATTGAAGAATCAGAGAGTAGGCTGCAAGAAGGATAGCAAACATTGCTAAGACAACTGATGCCCATGGTTTTACAGTGAATTCGCAAAACAAAGGTGAAGACAAGCAACTCTAAGCCTGGGTATTCTGACTAATGCTTATGATTGCAAGGATGATTTGTCTCTAAAAACACATTTTGCAGACCTTTCTGTATTCTAACATTACTTTAATCTTACAAGACAAGAATTGATATACCTTAGTTTTTTAACGTACTGGTTGATTGCTTGAAAAGACGTACATAGTCCTTAATTCCATTTTTCAAAAGCATACTTTCCTTCAAGCATAATATATGTTTAAAAATGTCACCCAACCTCCAATGTCTTGATTGCCAACACTAATGAAATGTTAATACAACATACTGCCAATTACTGTGGTATGTTTATAATAATAAGATCCTTGATCATACGACCAACTTATGTTGCCTTGTATCGTTCAAGAATATAAAATCCCATTAATGTTCTTTGCATGAAAAACAGAAGCGATGTTTTATTTTAGCGAAGAAAATTCTACTTCAAGTTCTGTTGGGTGTTTTGTATCTTCATTCACATGGAATCTTGCATCGAGATTTAACTATGGGAAATCTACTTCTGACGAAAGACATGAAAGTGGCAAGTACAATTTCCTTTCAGAAATAGAAAATTAGCAAAACATGACGCTTTTTACTAGTTATTCCCTATAAAGGCCAAATATTTTGATTTGTTGCCTTGTTATACATACATTTAAACATCGCTTTAAACTACTATCAACATTTTGATAAGTATGAATAAGTTAATCAATTATTAATCAATAGTCATTTCTCTTCTCTCCAAGCGTTAAACTTTTATTCACCTTATCGACCAACGGTCACCATTATTCAGTGTGTTTAGTATTTCCAAACATAGACTTTTTATGCCTTATTCGTATAGAGAGTACACAATTTAATGTAGATGCAAATTTTCATTGTTCAAGAACTTATACCGCTTTCACACTAACACTTCAAAACCAGCTTTATTTAACCAGCTTAGATTTCCACCAATCAGATCGATTCGATTTGTGGAACTGACCAATCAGAACGCAGCATTAATAAAACTGGTTTTATTTATAAAACGGTTTAACTTGCAGTGTGAAGGCAGTAGAAAAAGTTTAATAATGACGGCTGCTCTTGGAGAATTTGTATTAAATATATATTTTACAAATCTTCAGTATTATTGCTATGCTTTGGCAAAACAGTTTTATCAATGATGTTTTTCGAAGTTGAATAAAAACTATGACTAGCAGTGAAGGTTTTGTTGATGCTGTATATTATTTTTCTTAGAAAATTTCAGATTTCGGCTTGGCTGCCAAACTTAAATTACCAACTGAGAAACATTACACAATGTGTGGCACACCTAACTTCATATCACCGTAAGTTTTTTCAACTTATTATATGCCTATGACTAACTTTATCATCTAAGTTTTATACCTGATGCCCTCTTGTTGAATCCACAACATTGTATATGGATCTAAGGGCCTGTTCATATGAGGTGGGATAGCCCACTGAGGTGGTATCCATACGATACTGTGATTTGTACATGAAAACAAAATTGCGTTCATATGAGAGGTGGGATATCCCACTTAGGTGATCTTACTACCGTGCCGGTGAGATCTCACCTCGGTGGGATGAAAATTTCCCATATGAACGAACTTAAGTGAGCCAGCTCACTTCAAGTGGGATGAATTTGTCAATTATACGCAGGCGCGAATCCAATAAACAATGAAAATCATTTTCATTGAATGGCGCCATTAAATTCGAATGACTGTCTGGCTCACCTTGCCGGGCTGAAATTCATCATATGAACACGGGTTGAAAATCATCCCACCTCAGTGGACTATCCCACCTGAGTGGGATATCCCACCTCATATGAACAGGCCCTAATTCTGATTATAAAAATGATTATTTTTAACTTTATTTATGCCATTGATAAAGGGAAATAGCAACAAGGAGCCCACATGGATTGGAATCTGATGTCTGGAGTCTGGGATGCCTGCTCTATACATTACTTGTTGGAAAACCACCATTCGATGTATGTATTTTAATGCACATTTTCACATTAATTTACTAAATGATTTCGGATATCTTGCATGCGCTGACTTAAATTCTTGTCAGATTTAACTTTTGGCGTCTTTAAGTAAAAGTGTTTCAGTGGTTAAGGTTTTTCTGCATCCCACTGTTAAAAGACTGAGTTTTTCTTTTCATTTCATAGACTGAAGCTGTTAGAAGCACCCTGAATAAAGTGGTTTTAGCAGAATACGAAATGCCAAAGTAAGTCATCTCTTTCCTTAACCCATTTAGTAACTTCGTTTCATTTGTGTAGAGTAGAAAGGTTTTGTTTGGCACATTGATTGATGTTTAATATGACAGTTTAGTTACAATAGCGACGGAAAGCATCATGCACATAAAAAGAAAACTTGTTTCAAGTCTTTATTCTTAATTAATGCTTATGTGATTTATTCAGTGGGAATTATATTTCATTTCTTCCATTAGCCATTACAGATCTGTAGAAATTTATTCAAAGTAATCTACAATAGTCTATTTTCATCATTAGTCTCGATGGACATGTCACCACTGTGACCAATCCGATTCGGGCTTTCCTCGTTTTGCGGGTAGGCATTGCATTTAGATAGGTTCGTTCCCATTCTGGACCCTGTTTGCACAAGAGATATTCCAAATGAAGATGTTCAAAAACAAGAATAGACAGATCTCCCACCTGGTGGACCCGTATTTTTTTTGCTTTTCATTTGGTATTGGTTTTGAGAAATGTTCTAATTGCAATATCCATGAGTAAATTGGGGTCCTAATTGCACCTGACAGAAAACAAGGTATATTCAAATCACGATTCGGAACGTTGCTAAAAAGCTAACCTAAATAGTCCAAATTGGCAGAAAGTTCTAGAACGCCCTAGAATTAACCAATCATATGATGATGGAAAGAATTGTTAACAACAACAATAGCCAACTGCTTTTTAAGGGAGGAACGAGTCGTTAAAATGTTTTCCGTTGATCATTTCCGAAAAGTGTCACATAAAGAGTTCTCAATTTTGCAAACTTTCAATTCACTCTTTAGATAACAAGTACGCAGCATTTTCCTTTTTTCTCTTTCCTAATAACTTTTGATGCTTAACCGTCTGGCAGCCATCATCATAAGAAGTAAGCGTGTTATTGTATCGACTTGCCCAATTATGCAAGAATATTTATGGAAGGACAGACATGCCCTCATATACGGATCGGTCCGGGAAAATTAATAGAACATCATTTTTGATGATTTCTGTTGTTATAAGTAGGCCCTTTTATCAGGGAGGATAAGCTAGGTACTTTGATGATATGAACATCACCAAATTGCACCTTTTAAAACAATTTTCAGTTGAATCACCTTTCAGCTTGTTTTTTCTAGATCACTTTCTCCAGAAGCAGCAGATTTGATCAGGCAACTGCTGAAAAAGGTAGGTGATTTAAATTCCAAGCTCTTTGTCTGCTTTTTGAATAAAATGTTGATGGATATGCGGTGGACTGCGCAGTCCATCGTAGGGGTATATGACAATGATAGATAGTCATATGTTTGCTAATTTTTTTGCAGAATCCAGATGAAAGGATAACCTTAACAGGTGAGTGTATTCTTTCTTTACACAATGACAAAATGTCTTAGTTGTATATCTACATCCCTACATCCTTTTTCAAACAGATACCAAGCATGGGAAATCTTCCAAAGCGTCATTAAAATTAGGCCTTTTCTACTTTGCAAAATACATCTGTATAGCTTTGTTGTGACATTACATGATTCTGTCTTTGATTACTATGGATTTTGCTGTATGAAATTTTTGAGTAATCTCAACGATGCTGTTTCCAGGTATACTTGATCA
Organism: Chrysaora quinquecirrha; assembly: GCA_014526335.1. Classification (NCBI taxonomy): domain Eukaryota; kingdom Metazoa; phylum Cnidaria; class Scyphozoa; order Semaeostomeae; family Pelagiidae; genus Chrysaora; species Chrysaora quinquecirrha. The sequence goes on from JACTAT010000291.1 coordinate 360,096, forward strand.
TCCTTTCATGGCATCAAGGCAGTCAAGCTCGTGCGAAGATAAACAGGTCACTAGCACATTATTCAACACATTAACCTCACTATGTTCATTTTTTACTTACATTTTCAGACAGCATTGTATGTTAACTTAAGAATAGACCTTGGAGTAAAGCTTTCTTAAACCCTTTTTTAGATACAGAACTACTCGTTAGACAGCGGTAATGTTACAATGGGAACCGAAACCACTGGCTCAGACACTCGATGTAGTTCTAAATATATGAAGCGCCCTCAGCCTCTCAATGTGTTAGAAGGTATTGGTGAAAGAGAAGATGAATCTGTTTCAAATTACATGAGACATCCGCCATCACCTCCGGTTAGATTAAGATCCAGGTAAATCATTGACTTTCTTTGATGTAGTTACTATATGAAATAATATACTTTTAAGATTGCGATAAACTTCGGAAACATTTTCGGGCATACTTGAAGGCTTTTTCTGTCTGACACTTCTCATAGTATGAACGTCAGAAACAGACCGAAATAATGAAGTAAGGTGGAATTTATACCCGGATGCGGCTCGAAATGCACCATTCGGAAAGAAAAACTGAATTGGCATGGTGTTTTACCCACCAATCATCTAGCCGTATACAGCGGGAAGATCAATAGAATTAATTGAAGAGTCCAAGTGAGAAAACGAACTCTAGAGACGAAAAAGCTTTTAAGTATGCCCAAAAATGTTTCTGAAGTTTTGAACTAATCAAAAACAATTAATATACTTTTACAAATGTATTATATTTCAGACTGTTTTAAGATCATTTTAATGATTTGATTTTAGTCATCACAATTCAACAAAAATTTCAAAAATAATCGAAGAAGATTCAAAGATAATGCCTCCTTCAAACTTCATTCAGTCCAGAGCGACAACAACAGTTTTTCATGCAACCTCACATCTGGATATCGGATCTAATAGCCGACAGCAGAGTTCCTGTTGCAGCAATTACACCTGTGACTACAAATGTATATCCAAATGTCAATCAAATGACATGCAAAGCAGCATCAAATACTCACACTATTCTCAAAGCAACATTTCAGACTGCTGCAGCTGCGAACAATCTGATGGCAAATTTGATAGACACAGAGCTGATAAAGAATCTGAAGACAGATATGGCTGCTCTGTAGAATCCAAGAAATTACCAACTGACAACAATGTTCTTCGTGAAAGAAATAATAACTGTCCTTCATCAAATAAATTGCCCAAAAATGATAACTATTCAAACAGTAAACATGTCGGCGGCAAAGAAAACTATTTTAGTGAAACGCAGAATTCTTCTGTAACTAATTTGCAACATTCAAAGAAATCACGAAGTCTTGAAGATATAATGAAGCCACTAAATGTAGAAAGACTACGTCCCATTCGACAAAAAACCAGAAATGTTGTAGTTAGTATATTAGAAGATGAAACCGTCTGTTTAGAATTTATTAAATCAAAAGCCAATTGCGATTTTGTAATGGAAGTATTCAAAGTCAGCTCTGATGGAATAAAAATAACAACTTATCAACCAAATGGAAAGATTGGTATACCATTGCAAGCTTCACCAAGTGCCACGCCCACATCTGCCGTCAGCTATGCATTTAGTGGACTACCACAGAGGCTTTGGAAGAAATACCAATATGCAGATAAGTTTGTACGATTGGTCAGAATGAAAACGCCAAAGGTAAAAATTGCCTATCTGTTGTTGCGACTATCTACTTTAAATATGATGTCTGATTGTTTATTCATAGTCGAAGACTTTCAAAAAGAATTGAAATATCTGCATAGCCATGATATTATTATATGGTGTTCGAAAATACGGCTGTTCGGATCGGCAACTGTGCAATCTGATTGGTTCTTCACCGATCTGTACAAGCCGTATTGACCGGTGTGGCATGTAAATCTGCATGGTAACCAGAACTGCGTGGGACATGCAAAGCTGATTTTGACGTAGGGTCACATGTCAAACATCATTTTGCGTATACTCAAGATCGCAAAATAAGGTTTCGCGTTCTCAAAAAATGACCAAAACAACACAAACAAACACAAATAACACATAACAGAATACACGTTTTTTTTATAAGAAACCGGTTTATAAGAAACCTAGAACTAGACACCCAAAAAGTTAAAAACTTTTAGAACTAGGAGGAAGAAGTTAAGAAACTGTAGAAATTTTTGCGTCCACATTTGTGCAGGTAGTAATTAGTTCCCAACAATTTCCATGCGATTTCTCGCACCAGCGTGGCTAATTTCGTGCGATTTCTCGCATTTGTCGTTTTTACTACAATTTATAATTCATGATTTATGATTAATCAAGAAACTGTTAAGAAACTTTTAGAACTAACTTTGGGCAAAAAATTAAGAAACTTTTAGAACTAGGCCCCGAGCTAGGTTTCTTATAAAAAAACGTCTACAATAAAAGTAAGACATGAAGAAGAAACAGAAAAACTAAAATACAGTAAGCAATTGTTACTACAAATTTTCAATACAAAGGATTCATGTAATGATAAACCAACCCAAGAAAACCTGGGGGCATTCCACTTCGGAAGACACGGGGTTTCCATTCATGGAAACAGATTTTAAATTTATATTAAAACTTTCGAATAAACAGACGAATTTGTCTATAAGAAACCCTTTACAACAAACCCAGACTCTCGAGTGGTCAAAATTTAAGCAGCACCAGTGCTGGAAAACTTTTCACAAAGGAACTTTCCATCTCGATTCGCAAAATATTCTATTTTTAATTTCCGTGTTTCGCCTCGGATAAAGTAATTCTATTACGCACACACCAATTGGAAGTCGACAGCAATCAAGTACGATCGATTTTCAGATACTAACCTTTCAGACAAAATTGTTATTTCACCCTATAGTTTTTCAAGAGCCTCGTAAGCACCTTTCAGTGAGCACAGGGACAAATTTTAAGTCTTTTTGTACAACAAATGCGTGTAACTAAGCAGTTTTTTCGCAATACCACGCAGAATTTCATGACGAAAAATCACTAGCAAATAAAAAGAGTTTAATTGTATCATTCGAATCGCTAGTAAGTTATAACAGTTAGAAACAGATTTTAAGTTGATAGGACTTAAAAATTTCCGAAAAAATATACCCACGCAGATTTTCTCACATGGCCACGCAGAAATGTTTAAGGCTCAGTATGAAAAATTCTGCGTGGCCTAAATTACTTGAAGAAGAAAATGACCTAACGAAAATAAACAGTTTCATCAAGTAAATCGAAGCTTTGCCAAATAATAGAAACAGTTTTTAAGTTGATAACGCTTTAAAATTTCCTAAAAAACATACCCACGCAGTTTTTTCATTAGGCCACGCAGAAATTTATAAGGCTCAGTATGAAAAAATCTGCGTGGCCTAAATTACTTGAAGAAGAAAGAGCCCTAACGAATAAATACAGTTTCATCATGTAAATCGAAGCTTTGCGAAATAATAGAAACAGTTTTTAAGTTGATAACGCTTTAAAATTTCCTAAAAAATATACCCACGCAGTTTTTTCATTAGGCCACGCAGAAATTTATAAGGCTCAGTATGAAAAAATCTGCGTGGCCTAAATTACTTGAAGAAGAAAGAGCCCTTACGAATAAATATAGTTTCATCATGTAAATCGAAGCTTTGCCAAATAATAGAAACAGTTTTTAAGTTGATAACGCTTTCAAATTTCCTAAAAAGTATACCCACGCAGTTTTTGTCATTAGGCCACGCAGAAATTTATAAGGCTCAGTATGGAAATTTCTGCGTGGCCTAAATCACTTGAAGAAGAAAAAGACCTAACGAATAAAAACAGTTTCATCATGTAAATCGAAGCTTTGCCAAATAATAGAAACAGTTTCTAAGTTGATAACGCTTTAAAATTTCCTAAAAAACATACCCACGCAGTTTTTTCATTAGGCCACGCAGAAATTTATAAGGCTCAGTATGAAAAAATCTGCGTGGCCTAAATTACTTGAAGAAGAAAGAGCCCTAACGAATAAATACAGTTTCATCATGTAAATCGAAGCTTTGCGAAATAATAGAAACAGTTTTTAAGTTGATAACGCTTTAAAATTTCCTAAAAAATATACCCACGCAGTTTTTTCATTAGGCCACGCAGAAATTTATAAGGCTCAGTATGAAAAAATCTGCGTGGCCTAAACTACTTCAAGTTCTGCGTTGTTATATTTTTTCGGAATTTTTAAAGGCTTATCAACTTAAAAACTGTTTCTATTATTTGGTAAAGCTTCAATTTACATGATGAAACTGTTTTTATTTGTTAGGTCTTTTTCTTCTTCAAGTAATTTAGGCCACGCATATTTTTTCATGCTGAGCCTTATAAATTTCTGCGTGGCCTAATGAAAAAAACTGCGTGGGTATATTTATTGGAAAATTGCAAAGTCTGATAAATTGAAAATCTGTTTCCATCAATTCTTAAAGGTGTGCTTGATACTATGAAACTGTTTACATCAACCAGTTCTATTTTGTCTTGAAGTAAATTAGGCCACGCAGATTTTTTCATACTGAGCCTTATAAATTTCTGCGTGGTGTAATGAAAAAAACTGCGTGGGTATATTTATTGGAAAATTTCAAAGTCTTATGAACTGAAAAGCTGTTTCTATCAATTCTTAAAACTGCACTTGATACTAAGAAACTGTTTATATTAACCAGTTCTTTCTTCTTGAAGTAAATTAGGCCACGCAGATTTTTTCATACTGAGCCCTCTTTAAAATTTCTGCTTGGTGAAACTTAGTATTTTTTCATAAAAAAATGTTTCAAGTGTGCAGCCGTATTTTTGCATCTTAATCATGTAATTATGAACCGTGGTTTGTGTCCTTTTAAATTGTAGGCTTAATTATTATTCACTTCTCCTATTTGATACGCGCATGCGCTTGAAGCATTTCCCACAATCGATTGCAATGCGTGAAAAAATCCTGCTTGTACCTTCATTGAACCAATATATTATGTGAAGCGTGAAATAGCCTGCTGCATAAGCGCATCTTGCACTGTTGCATAAGGCCACGCAGATCTCGGTAACCACGCAAAATCGCATACTACACCGGCGTTGATATAACCACGTGATATAGCCACGTAATTTCTTATTGATGAAGTGAGAGAAGTTGAGATGAGAAAATAAAATTAAATGAAATAACATGAAATAGGCCTACTGACAAAATATGTTTTTTGAGTCAACATTCTCCAACAAAGTTCGAAAATATTCAATATTGTTTTCAACACCATATAATAAAGCCTTTATTGAACGATTGCTCGATCAATGCAGGAAAATATTCGAACCTAAGCTTCTTGTACGTACCTCACTACGTTCGGTCCGTTTGTCATGCCTCGGTCCGATTATATTCCAGCATTGACCTCGCAATCGTTCCATAACCGCATATTATTCCATCATGCTTGTCTATTGCTATAAGTCCGTTCTTCATCCCAATACTGCAATCGTTAATTCATAATTTTGTTCACATTTTTTCTCAATTTCAAACTTCATATTGTAGATCACTTTGTATTCAAAAGAAGCAAAGTTTGTATTGATGGAAAACTCTCCTGATGCTGATTTTGAAGCATCATTCTATCAAGGTATGGTGTTTCCTATTCTTTTATCTTCATTTATTTGTCAGTCTTTTGCTAATGCCGCTTTATGCCAAGAGAGTCAGAAGAGATATTTTACTTTAAGTACGAAATAGCTATTTGGAAACAAAAATCACCAGGAGGAAACTAAAGGCCTGGCTAAACTAGGAGACATGTCGCTGGGGACATTGTGGCAAGTGACATGTCCCCTCAATCTCTCCCAGTTTAGCCACCTTGGAAACTTTGTAGCCCGCGACAAAATTTGCAGCAAGAGACAAGCAAATGTTTTTGGGAGACGGCGAAAACATTTCATTTCTCCACGACTCGGGGGACATGTTGCTCATTTGTCCCTCGCATGTTTAGCGACCCTAGAAGACAAACCGAATACAATGTCTCGCGAGACATGTTTCATAGTTTAGCCAGAGCTTAAAACTAGTACTTCTCTTGAACGCAAATTTCATTTAAATATGACAGTCAGCCAGTGTTTTTTGCCCATTTGCAGCGATTTATTGCCGGAAGTTAGGTTGTCTGTGAACTTTGCTTCTAAGACTACACCTCATATCAATGCACCAAGTTTTGATATATCTGGTGCGTCACTTTTAATATTGACTGCCTTTCCTGAGAATGTTTTCATGAAGTATAGATAAGCCAAGTTAAAACAGAGATACACAGTAGGAATTTTGAAATCCTGCTTTTCATTTCGTCACCCTTCTACTTTGCTAGAAAATTTCTTTTGTCTATATATCGATCGATGGCTTTAAAAGGACAATTGCTGGTCTGTAAGGTTTTTTTTGGATTTAGAGTTAAAAACAGTATATTTATGTATAAATATATTTATTTATTTTTCATTTCCAGGGACAAAAGTCTGTTTTTCGTCATCAAACAAGAGCCGCGTCATATGTTCAAATGGAAAATCATACGAAATCAAATCATTAAGCGACGAAAATGTTCCCGAACATATCAGTCGTATACTGCAATACACCAAAGAATGTCTTGAACGCTGCAAGCAGTTGGAGAGTTGTATCAGTCAATTACCATGCAGTCAACAAGCTCTTTTTCCATTGACAGTCAGTCGTAGACCTGCGCTTAAATCCGCTGCAAATAAAACGGCAATGGTTGAGAGGTAATTTTCATTTTTGTTTTTTGCGTAAATTGACTTCGACTATTAAAATACTTTTCAGTGCATCATAGCCAGCCTGTACTTCATTTGCTTGTCCAATAAGTTCTCTTGAACATTTGAAGGAAACCGCAGACTTCGAATAAATTTGAGTATGAGAAACAGAAGATACACATTGAATTCACATTTGATTTTATCGACATAGACATTTCAAGAAGACATTAAACGGTTAATTCGACATAAACAGTTGATTCGACATAAACAATGTGACTTTTATGTCGAATTTACCGTTTAATGTCTTCTTGAAACGTCTGTGTCGATAAAATCAAATGGAAAATTCAATGTTTTTCGTCTGTTTCTTCATACTCAAAAGTTCCCTTGATATCCGAAATTCGCAATAAGCATCCTCTCTTTTTTGCACGTCCCAAAAATCTGTATATAGCTAGAAGATGTTAACAATACCTTCAGATATAAGTAATACAATGTTTTCTGCACAATGTTTCCAGTTTTTTACTTCTTGTGTTTGAGAGTCATCATGTTTCGTCTTTAATATCTCAGGTAGCGATGGGTAATGACAAAAGCTGTGTATGTCACTGGAACAACCTGTCCATTTTAATCATAGGCTATGGCGTTGAAGCCTACAGAATTCTGTTCGTCTACTGCATATTAGATGCCTGCATGAATTATTGCAATGAGGATCATAAATGCAATATCCTATTTTGATGTTAGGTTTTTATATAATAATCCCCCTCTCTCTGTTAATACCCCTCTCTTCTCATCTAAAGTCTTGCAAGTTATATAAACTCCCCGGGGAGATCAAGTGGAGTTTCGCGTTAAAAATGTTTCCACCAATAGCCCATTCACAAATGCTAGCCAAGTGTCTCTAATTGGAGCTAACTAGTGACATGTGAGAATCAACTCGGGGTCTCCTGCGTGAGGGGTCAAGAACTTATCAAATTTCCAACTCAGCTTGGTTAACTGATTGGTTAACAGAAGTCTTGAATATTTCCTATGTAAGGTTGGTACCTGGCCTAAGGTACCCAAACACAGTATACAGTTGACATCCGCTATCTCGACTGCCCGCTATCTCGAACATTCGCTATCTCGAACGATTTTCCATTTCCCCTCGTTTTGGTATAAGGGTTTGTATAGAAAAATCATCCGCTATCTCGAACCCCGTTATCTCGAACATTCGCTATCTCGAACAATTTTCGATTTCCCATGGAGGATAACCTGCTCTGAACTGGATGAAGAGACAGGCTGAAAATATGTATAAGTTCACCTAGCGGAGCAGGAATGGCAGCAGCTAAGTGATATGCTGCCCATGTATGTATACAATAGATGAAGCTGTTCTCTTTCGAGATGTGCTGCATCGCCATTATCTCAATTTCACCAATAGTAGGGATAAAAGCAGATGAGCTTTGACCCCTATGTGAAAAATACCAGACTTATTTGATGAAATTTGGGATCAGTAATCCTGCATGTTAATAGGGGTTCCATTTCTGAGTTAAAAACTATAATTTTTTTTATTAATATGGGGCATCCGTTATCTCGAACATTCGCTATCTCGAACAAATTCCAGTTTCCCTTGAGAGTTCGAGATAGCGGATGTCAACTGTAGTTATACCATATCACATCATATCACGGTCTATTATAAATAATTTTGATTTCAGTACATTATGCCAAGTGCAAACATTTTATGGTATACTCGTTTGAAAGATGTCGTGTTTCTCTTGATTTGTGTGCTTTCAATTTGTTGTTGTTTTTCTTTGTAGCTCTTCTGACGTTCAAAAATCTCCACTTTCTCCCATTGCCTGTGGTCCATCATCTGTATCAGTGATGTCATATGATGGTACAGTCATATCCGAAAGTAAATCAAAGCAAAACAGCATACCTTCTGGCTCAGTTAGCCGCAGAGGTGTTGAAACCGCCAGGGAATGCCCAAGACAAGACTCTGTTTTACCAAATAAACTTAACATTCCGAATCAACGATTTTCTTCGACATCATCAATTGATCGGATAGCAGGTGAAAAAAAGCAGCACCAACTACCGCAAAAGAATATCTTTGTTCCAGACGTCGGATGGGCATCACAGGTAACCCACCCATTCAATACTATATTGAGCAATTTCACCATGTTCATTTTTAAGCGGCAATACGAACGTAATAATACGAACATTGAATGGCCAATTTTCTGTCAGCAAATTTACAACAAATAATCTCAGTTTCAATATGAATAGGAAAATCAAAGTAAAAGAGTTAAAAGAGTTAAAATAAGTTGGAAAGGAGTTGATGTTGACGTTCAATAATAGACCTTTCAAAGAGGCATGGGTCGGGCGCGACATTTTCTGGAAAATGGCAGACATTTCTAGTAAGGGAATCCTCTCCGCGTGCAACAACTGGAATGACGATCGTTTTGGGAGATGTTGTGTATCAAATTTTACTTCAAATTCACGTTTGATTCGAATAAAAGTGAAGAAAGACTTTAAATCTCACCATTTGTGAGTAGCTTGTCCTTGTTTCCTGAATTTCTACAGATGTTTTCAACATTTATTGTTGCATATTTCTTTACTCTCTTTCTTCCATTATTCGTGAATTTGGAGCAAATTTGGCTAATTCCAGAATTCCAGTCGTTGCACACGAAGAGGATTCCCTTATTGAAAATGCCTGCCATTTCCAGAAAAATGTGGAGCCCGACTCAGGCCTCTTTGTAAAGGGCTGTTGTTATCGTATGGGTCTGTTAATTTCTGAATTTCGGTTTTATAGAAACCGATTTCTTATAATATATTCGTTATAAAAAACTGGACAACAATGTGCTTTTCACACTTCCTATGACAATAAAAAAATATATAGCATCAAGACTGATTCCTGACCAATGATTTGCTTAGTCTTACACAGTTTTTGGGCCTCTTTGGGTATGCCTTATCGTAAAGCCTTCTCCTTTTCAGTCAGTCTATTGTTCGTTTTTGTCTTTAGTATCAAAATGGAGAAGTGTGTATTCAATATAACGATGGATCGCAGCTGACATTACAGAAGGGACTTCAGTTCATTACATTTGCTGATCAAACAGGACAAGCAACAAGGTACTTACTATTTCATCTATTACTCCTTGGTAGGCTATCAACGTTTGATACTTTCTGTAATTCGAATCATTCTTTCTGCACATTCTAATAGATTTCAATCTTCCCAACTGCCTTGATAAGACGTCATTCAATTAATCACTACCTCATGGTAGGGGCAAGACCAGGCCTAAATCTCTCTCTTAAATGTACTGTATGTCTAAAGATCAGCTCAAATGCATGTATCTGTGTTCAGTGGCGTAATGGAACAGTTCGGGGCCGGGGCCCTTAGGAGTATTTTGCTCGGAGGCCCTTTCACAATGGAACTTTTTTCCAAAGCTAGCCAAAAAAAACGAAGTCAGCGAGAGAAATACTTCACTCTATCAAATGGAAGGATCAGCAAGGAACAAATTTTTTCAGATAGGAAAAGCTCGAAAGAGGCTACATATCATTCTGGCAAGAGTGTAAACTGGGAGAATATTGGCTTATTAAATCACTTTTCACATTAATTAATGCAAAAACCTGTATCTTGAGAACATTGCGGGCCCTCTCGGGGCGCTAAAGGCTCGGAGGCCCTTTGAGTTGCTCTAACCCAAGCCTACGCCGGTTACGCCACTGTCTGTGTTCATCTTCGCAAAAGCACAATAGTCCCCATGTTAAAATCACAAAGCTAAAGAAGTACCACAAAGCTACTGGTGAGGAGGCTATTTTGGTTGCTAGGCCGAGAATGAAATGTTTACTTTCTAACGTTAGGATAGGAGGATAGTTGCTTCTCGAGCTGCTTCATACACCTTTCACGGCTACACTACTTGACTGGCTTTGTTTCAACCGGTTTGTTTTTCCTCCAGTTCATCGATTAGATCTTCAGATGGAACAATAAGAATACAGCATTTGTTAAACTGTTTCGATATTTTAACTGGTTTTAGTTACGGTATGAACGAGGTATAAGCCCCCTGAGATATTTGAGATCTTTGATCTTTATCTGTCGCTTCGCTGTAGACGGAGCATCCCAAAGGCAAAGCAAATTATTTGTGAGAAATCACCGTTCACCTTCAGCAGAGATTGTGAAATTTTTTATCTCTTTTTAAGCATCGTCGCCTTCACTTTCAAGCTTCAGTCACCTATGTTTAATGTTCTGGGCCTAAAGATTATTCTTCATTTTTGAACCTATGTCGCTGATCAGATTTCTTATTTTTCATTCGTTAGATTCAGCCGAACTGATAAATTCCCAACGGCATTGAAGAGAAAACTTTCTAACGTTCCATCGGTCATCGAACTCTTAGCTTCGAGTTAAAGATAGCAGATCACTTTCTTTTAAGGTATGATCATTCTTCTGTGCGATTACTACTAAAACATGCACCACGTGTAAACCACATGACTATACTTTAATGAAATAGTAAATCTTTGTTTTCATATATTATATATATTTGTTTATTATAATTTTACTTGATCTTAGATATTATCGACATTTTATCCCCCCTCTCTCGTTTTTGTCTGAAAGATTTTCTTCTTGAATCTCCAGCAAGTTTAACCTAGCCTATTATAAAATTTCCTGACTTCATTAAATTATATAAGAACAATCTTAATAAGAAAACACCAGGCTGAGATCTGGGCAAAATTTTTCTTCTGTCTTCCAAAGCTATGCAGTGCTTGAGTAAGTCTGCTTGTGGAAAGGCCTTTCCTGGAAACGAAATTTATATACAGTACAGATGATGTTGTGAAGAGAAGGAGGTGAATAATGACTCACCAAGACTGTCGAATAAAGTCTTCAGGAAAAAAGAAAGAAAGTAAAAAGCACGGTCTACTTTACGGTTTTGTTGACCGTATTGACCGTATAAAATCAATTCATTTTATGTATTTTTTGGACCCAGAAACGGATTCAGCATCTTTTCTGCCCTATTTTTGTTTCGGGTGCAAATTTTTCACTTTCTTTTTATTTTATCAGTCAAAGTGTTCACTTGACACTTACTTGACCGCCTAACAATTGGAAATTCGATTAAACATAGACAAACTTTGATATATTGTAATGCAAACTGATATGCTCTGATTTTTTTCGTTTTCAATATTTCACATCGGAAATAGATTTTTTTGCAAGTGACTGCAGAACAGAAGACAGTGTTTCCGATGATCGATTTAGACAGGCGTCTTGCCTGAGGTCAAATGGAAGATATTAAAATCGAGGAACGGGGGAACAGAGAGGTAACAGGTCAACTCGCCACACTGCCAACTCGCTACAGTTAAATCTTTGCTCATCTGGTCAACTCGCCTCTTTAAAAGATGACTCACCACCATTAACTGAACAAGTCAACTCTATCAGCGTGATAAATGGGGGTTTGGGGGCAGCGCCCCTAGTATCCTCAATATCCTTCTAGAAAACTTTTACGAGATTTTCATGAAGAAACAACAACCAATTTTTTTAAATTCGAATTTCGAATTGAGGCAACTTGACCCGAAAGTGTGGCGACTTTGAATTTTGGCGAGTTGGCAGTGTTGCAAGTTGACCAGAAACGTTGCACCCTGGATAACGTATGTGCAGTACAGCGGTGGTTGTGCAGTACAGCGGTGGTTGTGCAGTACAGCGGAGGGATAACATCAGTACAGCGGAGGATACCATCAGTACGGCGGAGGGATACCATGAGTACAGCGGTGGATGTTCAGTACAGCGGTGGGATACCATGAGTACAGCGGTGGATGTTCAGTACAGCGGTGGGATAACATGAGTTGCGTGGAGGATACCATCAGTACAGCGGAGGGATACCATGAGTACGGCGGTGGATGTTCAGTACAGCGGAGGGATACCATGAGTTGAGTGGAGGGATACCATGAGTACAGCGGAGGGATACCATCAGTACAGCGGTGGTTGTTCAGTACAGTGGAGGGATGACTTGAGTACAGCGGTGGATATTCAGTACAGCGGAGGGATACCATGAGTTGTGTGGAGGATACCATCAGTACAGCGGAGGGATACCATGAGTACGGCGGTGGATGTTCAGTACAGCGGTGGGATCACATGAGTACAGCGGAGGGATATCATGAGTACAGCGGTGGATGTTCAGTACAGTGGAGGGATATCATGAGTACAGCGGTGGATGTTCAGTACGGCGGTGGGATACCATGAGTACAGCGGTGGGCGTGCAACCTGTTTGAGAAATTGCAACGGTGTTGCACGAATATGGCAGTATCTGTGCGCAGAAACAGACGCGTTTCGCTCTTCCCATTCCATAGGTTTAGACAACCAGTACATTACGGGACAGCATAAAGTCACACAATTAAAGCTCAAGCCTGCTATGGGCTGCGATTTTTGGAATAGACTGGCTGGCTACTAAGTGCCTGTATTTCTCCAACATTCTCTGCTTTACTACGGAGAGTTAGTTTCACAAAAAAATTGTACAGTTTTTTTTGACAAAGTGCTGAATTCATGACTCAATCAACATTAATCGTTGTTTTAAATACTTGCAAATACAAATACTGTGAGAAATCACAAAAAACAAATTGGCTTGCAAACTTGTTACGTACCTTGATAAAAAATCGCTAAAACTATAACTAATTATGGATATTGAGAAGTAATAGAATCGTATAATACCATTGAGCTAACAAACAAAACATCATCTCAGCTGAATACAAATTAGCAAATATAACTAGAACATTACAAAAATATAAAAGAAATCGAACAGTGTCTTTTTCTCTCCATGTCAGTGTCATTGATGAAAACATTTATCAAATTACCCAAGATGCCCATCTTATTAAGTTACTGACGTTCTGCTGTAACTTAATTTTTTTTAGCTGCGCATTTGTGCCTTGATAATGCTGACATGTAGGCAAATTGTGTCTTGCAAAATTCACACATGTACTTCACTTTATTGTGTGATGCTGCAAAATGCCTCGATAGGCATCTCTTATCTGCGAATCCTTTCCCACAGCCATCCACTTTGCACATAAACTTCCCTGCACCACGTTGTGTCTTTCCTCTGCCCTTGCAATTGTGTTGATGTCTTGTGAGATTGTGCCTGTAGGCAAATTTTCGATTACACACTGGGCACTCAAAAGCTTTTTCACCTGTATGCGTCACCATGTGACCCTCCAGCAAGTGCTTGTGTGTGAATTTAGCTTGACAGTGTGCTAAATCTTATATCAAGGTACGTAACTACATATTATGATTTGTTTGATATTTCGAAAAATGCAATTATGCGTCGGTGTTCTACAAGGAAATGATTCTGCTTGATTCTGATTTCGTGAGATGAATTTTGCATGCGATATTTCCAGTGGCTAGTAAATATTTGCGAGCGGAAAATCACAGGACAGATTGCAAGACAATTTGTTTTTTGTGATTTCTCACAGTATTTGTATTTGCAAGTATTTAAAACAACGATTAATGTTGATTGAGTCATGAATTCAGCACTTTGTCAAAAAAAACTGTACAATTTTTTTGTGAAACTAACTCTCCGTAGTAAAGCAGAAAATGTTGGAGAAATACAGGCACTTAGTAGCCAGCCAGTCTATTCCAAAAATCGCAGCCCATAGCAGGCTTGAGCTTTAATTGTGTGACTTTATGCTGTCCCGTAATGTACTGGTTGTCTAAACCTATGGAATGGGAAGAGCGAAACGCGTCTGTTTCTGCGCACAGATACTGCCATATTCGTGCAACACCGTTGCAATTTCTCAAACAGGTTGCACGCCCACCGCTGTACTCATGGTATCCCACCGCCGTACTGAACATCCACCGCTGTACTCATGATATCCCTCCACTGTACTGAACATCCACCGCTGTACTCATGATATCCCTCCGCTGTACTCATGTGATCCCACCGCTGTACTGAACATCCACCGCCGTACTCATGGTATCCCTCCGCTGTACTGATGGTATCCCTCCACACAACTCATGGTATCCCTCCGCTGTACTGAATATCCACCGCTGTACTCAAGTCATCCCTCCACTGTACTGAACAACCACCGCTGTACTGATGGTATCCTCCGCTGTACTCATGGTATCCCTCCACTCAACTCATGGTATCCCTCCGCTGTACTGAACATCCACCGCCGTACTCATGGTATCCCTCCGCTGTACTGATGGTATCCCTCCACGCAACTCATGTTATCCCACCGCTGTACTGAACATCCACCGCTGTACTCATGGTATCCCACCGCTGTACTGAACATCCACCGCTGTACTCATGGTATCCCTCCGCCGTACTGATGGTATCCTCCGCTGTACTGATGTTATCCCTCCGCTGTACTGCACAACCACCGCTGTACTGCACAACCACCGCTGTACTGCACATACGTTATCCAGGGTGGATGAGTGACGTGACTTCCTAGTAGCCTGATCTGCCCTTTTGAAATTACACACAAAAAATTATAAATATTACTATGTCTGTGTTCTGCGTGTCGGTCTGTTATTATTGTTAGTTGAATCTCTCTCGCTGTTGGGTTCATTTGGTGACTTATTTGTGGAAAATGTCATAATATTTTCTGCTCTGAAAACAGCAAGCCAATCTTCAAGGGAAATTTGCTGATTCACACAAGTTGGATTATCATGCCCAGGAAGGGATTAAATTGTTTTTGTCAAGGTAAAGAGTCAATAAAATCATCCAACAAAGTCAGTCTATCTTTGAACATAACAACAGAAGATCTGACAAAATGCGGAAATTGGGTGAAAAGAAAACGACATTGCAAGTGTAACAATCTTGTATCATTACAATTTAGACAACATTCATCCTGTTTGTGTTTGCGTGGATTTTTGACACGTTTTCATCGAAGTGACGATCTTTTCAGACAAAGGTATAAACATTCTACTCTAACCTACTTAATAATTTTGCAATTATTTTTTTAATTTACATTAGACTTTCTATGCAGCATTCGCTCTCGAGCTCGAGAGGCCTATCCTTCCCCCCTCATTTTTAAAACCACGAGGTTTTTATGAAAAAAAGAGCAAATAGATTTTAGCACATTCTTGGAAATTCTTTAGCAATATAGTTTTTTTGTAAGTTTTAAACATAATACCCTACCCAATAGCTTGACATTTAGAGTGTCAAGAAGATTCTTTAGTTTTAGGGTAATTATTAGCTACTCGTCAACCGAGGGGTTTGCTTATATTAAAATGGTTTCTTCTGAAACGAAATGCGTACACGTTTTTTTTTATAAGGAACCTTTGGTCTGAGTTGAGGCTGGAGTTCCTTAATTTTTCAACAAACAAAATGAGGCTGAAAGTTCCTTATACTGTTCCTTGTCGTGAGATATGTTTGAATACTAATTTTTACAGCAAATTCATATAAACTTGCTTCAATTTCTAACTTTAAGTATAAATGGAGTCTTTTTGGAAGAACCATGGGAAATACATTGTTATTCTGCTATTCTTTTGCACAAATCGTCTTGTTCTTGAAGAAAATTATTCTTAGTTTTTCATCCGAGCCTCGACAGTTCCTTAAAGTTTCTTAATTTTTTGGGAATTCTCAGCCTCGAGTTCCTTATAAAGGTGTTTCTTATAAAAAAACGTGTATTAGCTACTCATCAGCCGAGGGATTTGCTCGTATTAAAATGGTTTCTTCTGAAACAGAATGCGTATATTCGCATTTCATTTCAAACAAGATTGTTGCCGGTTTGGATGATTGTTTTTCCCAAAGCAATATCTACCATGTGACCGCGACCATGTGACTAAATGAACAACGTGTTTTGTTACTTTGTTTAACTGTTACAATTGTTAATGTAATGAGTTTGACTCTAATGGCGATGACTCTGTTTGAATCTAATGGTGATGCCTCTAAGACTTTAATACTGACTCCAATTAGATATTGATCAGAGAATCTGTTTTTATTTCATTCATGCATCAGTGGAGTACCATGCTGGATGAAGGACCTAGGGGGACTCATAAATATTTAAGATAGGGGGATAGGAATGCTCAGGTTAATTTTTGGGTATTAATTAAAAAGTATAGAAAAGCATGATAGAAAAAGGAAACTAAACTAAAGCAACATTGCTCAAATTGTATAAATATCCTAATTCATTACACAAAAGTTGCCAGTTAGTGAGCCAACCGGAGAAGTGAGTGAGCAACCCTATCCCGAATCTATATGACTATGAGTACCGCCCTGTGATGAAGGATGGGGATTATGAATATTGTTCTCCATAGTACCCTTGTTGAACAGAAATCTGGTTGAACAACATCAAAAGTTGCAATGAAGGAGGGGCAATTCACTCCTTGAAAGTCTCGTACACCTTTGCTGGAAGTCCTATTGTTTTCTCGGAAGTCCCTTGAAAGTCCTTTTGTTTTAATGGAAGTTTTGCAGAGTGGAATGCCCCTCGGCACTGAACGCAATTTGGGCGCCACAAATTTTAGAAGTTGAGCGCCAAAAAATTCCGAACTTCCTCGCAGGGTCCGGTTAATTTCACACCTTTAGATCCGACCTTTGAAATAAATAGGAAAGAAACCACCTTTCTCATTGCCCGATGATGGAGACGGATCTCTCCTGAAACGTTGCCCTTCTAAATATCAAAGGCTTGTCATGATAAGTGGTGACTATCATGTTTAATACGGAGTACCCTTGTTCAGGGGTGGCGCTAGGCTTTGCCCGAAAAGGGGGCTAGTCTCCCGGACGAGGGGGCTTAATGTATAACGTAACAGTACTCTTATCTATGCTTGACCAGATCCCTTATCTTCAGTTCGTATTGGTCTTTATTGGTTCACAACGGTGCATAGCTTTGAATCTATTGACAACCATTTCCAGATTAATTCTGCTTCCCATTCCAGGGGCAAGTTGGCCGATAAGTTGGCTGAAGGCCGATTCAGCGAACGCTGACGGCGCGCAGACACAGAGGGGGGCCTGGGGGTATTCCCCAAGAAAAATTTGAATTCTGGATTCGCTTAGATGCGATTTCCAAGCATCCAGGGGCATAATTTCCTAATATAGACACTCATTTCGCACACGAAACGCTAGACATCGTTAAGTGCAACTAACTGTCGCAATGTCGCATTGAAGTAAATTTTGGCGTTTCCATAAATTGACGATTGCCGATTTTTTGGTTGGTTATCAAAATTGCAACTTCACGGTAGAGGGCGCCTTTTTCAACATGAAAAAGGTCTGCAAAGGCTATTACTATTTCTCGTCAAGAAAGTTAGGAGGTCGATGTTATATTGGGCTGTGCGATGTTAGATATTCCATGCATAATAGTTAGATTCCTAGTGCCGAATCTCCCCTCAGATTTCATCAACTTAATCAACAACCGGAAAAGGAGTCAAAGTGACAAAAAAAGTCACCCATCGGCACTTCCCCGACAACGATTTTCCCCGATGAGGGGGCTAGAGTTCCCCGACAAGGGGGCTGTAGCCCCCCTAGCCCCCACCTGGCGCGACCCCCCCTCCCCGTGTTGTTCGGAGGTGTACTAGGGGTACCTGAGGTAGGGCCGCAAGAGACCAAGAGACAAATATAGAATAAAGATACAGGAATAGAGTACATTTCCAAAACAAACTCAAACTGATTGTTGAAAAGGGTTCGAGTTGACAAGTTTTATCTCCGATAGCTAAACTTTTACGGACAGCTAAACCCCCCGGGGGGGCACTTGATCAAAGTTTGTATCGTCATAGCATTTAAAAACATAGCCGGCTTTCGACACCGTAAAATTAAACAATGTTAAATCGACAACTTTCCTTGTTTCCTTGTTATATCAAAAACTTGATCTGGAGCGTTCCTTATACCATAGGAATCATGAAAATCGACACCGTTCCTGGCGGCATGTCCCCAGGATCCAAATTGTTCGTTCGTGGTGTCCCCTCCCGGGAAGTATACTTTTGTTATAGCGGGTTTAGCAATAGACTTGATTGACCAATCAAAACGTAGCATTTGTTCTATCTGTTTGTTATGTATACTCTGAAGAGTGTCAGACGAAAAAGGCTTGAGTATGCCGGAAAATGTTTTGTTTCTGCTGTTTACTGCAGTTTAACGCAGCATTTGTTAAACTGGTTTTGAAAAGCTGGTTTACTAGATTGTGTTTCAGAGTAAAGTTTCTTATAAGAAAGGGTTTATGTAATCGACGAGCTGCAAGTTCCGAGTTTTCAGTTGAGAGTTTCGATGGTGAAGTTTTCAAGTTTTCTTTCTCATTCTCAAACAACTTGCCGTATTGGCAGACTAAATTTGTTCCAGGAAACTGAAAAACCACCCATTTGTTCTGCGTTTATTTAACCAATGCAGCCAAAGTTCAATATGTTTTCCTCTTCAGGAAATCATGGTTTATCGTAAAATCCCAAATGACGTAATAAAAAATCGGAGTTGAGTTTTTAAGTTTATAGATCGATTATGATTACTCTTTTATTCTATTCAATGCTTATTTAGAAATATCAAGCATTTCGTTTTGGTTAACCATTTTTTCATTCATTTGAAAATTTAAAAATGATGGAGAGAGATTAAAATCATGATTAGATTTAGGATTTATATTGTCATTTCCTCCAATGCATGCTTGTGGAATGAAATGAATTTCCCTGCCGTGGTTTCACTATGTACTTCAAAAATCCCTTTGAAGGCTTAGTTGTCTGGATTTTCAAACGAATGAATGGTTTTGCTCCAATTATTCTTACTTCTTAGCTATATATTAATTCCTATTGAATTTCATAAATTTCTAACCTTAAAAGAATGCGGGAAGTGGTTGAAGACATTGCTCACCAACGCACTTGATATCATTCGGTCCCATTTTACGACATCATTCGTGGGTGTTATCACACCAAAGAAGAAGTGTAGTTTTGTTTCGGTGAACTTAATGGCATGAAATTGATGCATATCGCAGTTTGATTATTTTACAAAAAGAAAAACAAACAAAATCGTGAAGAAATGATGACTATACAACAACAAAATGATAGAAGGTAGGGAGTAGGAATTTGTGTGAAACCAGTGGTCAATCAGGGTTACTTTTACTTTCTATTCAAACGTCATTTGAAAGACCTTCATTTTCATGTTACAATCACTGATTAGTGGTTACAATACGTAACAACACTGCTTCTTGTTTACTATTTTCCTGCGACCGTTGTCATAAAACAACCCACTCTGAGTTTGAATTCAAGATGGTGACGCGAACGCACAAATCTCGAATCCGCTGCAAGATTTGATTTATATTTTCAATTTCTCGAGTTCTTTGCATCAAAGAATGAATGGAAGTAAAATGTAATAGATAATATCATAATCTCAATAGTATAAGCTCGAAATCTCTGCTTGAGCAAATAAGATGGAACGGTTTTTATTCAAAAGCATTAGTCTTTTGTTTTTCGGATGCAAGAGATTTCATGTTAGGTTTTGTTTTTGTAATCGAACTTTGGTGTCAAATACATCATTCTGATTCAGACGACGCTCACAAAAGAGTCTTTCTTTTCCTTTGGATTATACCCGTCTTTATTGTTTCTTTTGAAAATAATCGTCAGGAACCATCAAGCAATTGTTCGTTGTTTAGGATCTTAGATCCAATCTTATTGTAAATCTTAACGAAATCATTTCAGCCAACTAGGGGAACATTTCACTTGTGCTCTGTCACCGTGGATATTGCATTTTATTAACAGCTCTAATTTCAAAGCCAATTGAGTAGAGAGGCTAGAGTTAAATCTCCGTATGCAATGAAAATATAAGAATTGATGAGAATAATTAATAGAATCCGGTCTAATCTTAAACAGAATTAACTTTATTCACCTTCTTTCCTGCTTTATAGACAAACTATGTATGATTTTGTCAATGAATGGTCACCTGGAGGGCAACAGAATCGTCAAGTCGGACACTGGCCAACCAAAGTTCATCTTTTCCACGAACCATTGAAGTTTTTCAGTAGTAAATCAAAAGAGAGCAAGTACATCAACCTGGATTTAGATCAAGAGAATTGTCAGTGTACCAATCATGCTAAAACATCACGCAGAAGACGGCTTAGAAGTAAATCTGGCTTTTACTTGACAATAATGCCCAACGGACAAGTTCTTGGTGTCAAAGATCCAACCAATGTTTATAGTAAGTTAAATTCATTTGGTTTTTAAAAACATTTTACTAAACTTTGAATTCTTTATTTAGTCACTATCACTACATGGCTATAGTTTCCTACTGAAATCTTGCATATTGAAATTTTTAGAAACGATATACCATACCTATTTGAACCCAGAAGTCTAGCTACCGATAACCGATGTTCTTGTGCAGGAGCAGGGCATGAGATATCTATTCAGAAAAGGCATTTCGGGGATTTGAAGTGAGTTGAAAGGAAATAAAAGACCTTAGAATGGAGCTTGCGCTTGGTCTAAGCATGCCCGTTCTTCATACTGTCGGAAAATAGGGGAACGCCTTTTTCCCTTTTTTCTCCGCCTAATCCAAACGGTCTTACTCCGTCTACCTCATCCGGACTTATTCGAATCGATTCAAATGGTCTTTTAGGCCTAAGATCTTTTTATCTGAGTGTGCGAGGTCTCTAACACGTGCACAGTCTAGTTATGATACTCGTTCAGACTGTATTATATTGATGCTAGACTGGTTGTTATTCTTTGTACAGGTTTAAAACCAAAGATTTCCTGCCTGAATTTAGTAGTTAAGATTAAAGCTGACTGATTGGCGACTGATACTTCTCTTGTAAGGCTAACCGTATTGAGGATGGGAGAGGAAGCCCCCCCCCAAAAAAAGCCTGCTCCAGGCATACATAACATTTGACACCCTTTGAACATGGAATGACCTGACCAATAACAAGGAGTATGAGTTGGACATTGCCAGAGGGTTCTTAGTGTGAGAAAATAGTAGCTTTGTTTTGTTTTTTATATTTTGGTATTGATCTTGTATGAAGTTCTCAGGAGACCCCAGCCCCCCTAGAGCCCCCTTGTTTTTTTCCAGGCACACAGCATTGCCTAGAATCCTTATGTGTACAGTACAGCCTCTGTATATTTTGCCATGAGATCGGGGGCTGTTCTTCAGACTTAAGCTGTATCCAGATACAGATGAATACGCCACCAAATTTTTCAAAATTGATCACGCGAAATCGGACAGTAATTTTTTTTAAGGTTCGCCCCTTGTGCAGGTGTTTTGTGTGGGTTGGGTTTTTTATGAAGCTAAGATCAGTTTAATCTGCTTACAAAATTCATGAATTATTCAAGTTAAGGCAAGAATATCTGCTCTGTTGAATTTCAGACAACAGTGAATTCAATTTTATGGTTTTTCGTTGGTGTATACTTTTGAAGCAAAAGCGAAACAAACACAGCAGGGTTACTAATTCTTTTTCAATCAATGTTCCAAAGAGAAAACCGCATTTAACAATGAAAGTAAATGTTGTCTATATGACGCAGTTCTCTTTTCTCGTCTGTTTTCATACTTGCGGATGTCCCCAACCGTCTTATTTGATGTCTTTGAAATTGAGCTTTTCAAACGCATTTTTGTATCAGCTTTTAATATCTGTATGACGTCATACCATTGTGCTGAAATATGTTCAGTCTGATAACTTTTGGTTTATCTCCGTCAGATGCCCGTCAGATCTGTGTTATTTTTGAATTAACTCTTTTTTTAACTGGGTTTTTTGGTTTTTATTGTCGGGCTTGAGTCGATTTATCAGAGAAATTATCATTGTCATAATAATAATAACCATCCCCATCATCACCATCATCATCTTCATCGTCATTTTCATCATAATTACCGAAATGCCATCATCTTGATTATCATCAACATCACCATCATTACCACAATCATTATTACCAACCCTATCATCATGATCATGACCGTCGTCTTTGTTGTTATCATCAACAGCCCTATCAACATCTCAATCATCATCATCACCACCATCACCATGATCATCATCATCGCTACCATAATATTTATCCTTCATCTTTATCGGCACTGATTAATTAGCTTCGAGCGACAAAGATGCCGGCCAAATTTTCAACGGAACTCGAAATGAGCTCCAAACCCCTATAAAGCGAGTGCACAATAAAAGCAGACACTACCCCATGCTGAAACGTCCACATAAAACCTGTCTCACAAGTTGAATTTCCAGTCATAACCAATCAAATGACAATGGTGTCTTGATCATGATTAGCTAACAATAAGCTGCCCCGCAAGCAAGTTGCTTAGCTATTAGCTACCTTTTGCGCCATGTTTCGGCTTCATTAACACTGAACAATGATCAAAGCCTCAAGGGGAAGGATCCTCAACTTTCTGTTTTAGTAGATTGCGTGCAGGATGGGCCATTAGATTGCAATTTAGACTATCTTGAAATGATTCAGTGATCCATGATTGAACCAGTCTATGGATTGAACATAATCTTAGATTATCCTGGATGATTCTGGTCTTTTCCATTTTTAAGCCAACAGTTAAGTTTTTGGTGACGTCATTGCTATTTGTGATACATTTGCGATCTGTGATACAAATTTCATTCTTTCAATTAGTTAAATTTGCATTCAAATTAGTTGGATATTAAAACTGCTAATCTTTGCTTCATCCTCTTAATTTAGCATGTTCAATCTTGTGTTATTAAGTACGTCACCAACCATTTATGTCATAATTTTTTTCCTTCCTGGGCTTTTGTGGGTGTTTTTCGAACGTCACTTTTTCTTCTCGTGGCCTAACGTACTGTATAGTCCAACAACCCACGCCCAAGGCCTTGTCCTGTACTGTGGGTGTTTTTCCTAACCCCTCGACATCTTTTTATATCAGAGCCATTGTTGTTGTTTCATGTACTGTATATTTGCTATCGGTCAAAAGACCCCCGAATTGTCTATTTAGTTTCAAATGTACTCAGAAGTACCAAATTTGTGTACTTATTCCGTCCGCGGGTTTTACTTTCATATTCGCCAATTTTTTTACGATTTGCTCAATCCAAGCCTCAGGTTGCTCTTAGATTGTTTGATAGATGTGCACAAAGGAACCTATGAGAAGTATTCGCCTCTGAATGGGTTCTAGGGGGTTTTGAAATATGAAAGTCCGATTCCAGATTTTTCTTGAAATTGGGTTTTCGTTTGGTCACTAGGGCTACCTTCTTTATGGCCATCAATTACATAAAATTGCCCAACAGCAACTTGGCACTAGTGATCTTGCACGACCATATGGGAAATAGGTGTACCTGAATATTTACCATTTGATATAAAGTGAAGTTAATTTTTAATTTTGTTTGCAGTCAGTCTTGATGTGATCCCAGTTGGAGCAGATCTTGTAAAAATCTGGGGAGTTGAAGCAGAATTGTTTCTCATGATCGACGATGCTGGATTGCTCAGAGCAACAGTAAGTCTCTTTTCATCTTCACCTTTTTACGGGCCTGGGTTTAAGCGTAATGGCATTCCTTTTTACCCGTTGCTTGAAACTCCCTACAGCAGTATTCCAATCAAAATCGATCAAACGAACTGCGCACACTATTTAGGTATTGTATGCAGTATTCAAATCAGAATTAACTTGCACCCAATGAAAATTTAGAATTATTATTATCTAAGGTATATGTTTTTGGTATATATTAATATATAAAAAAGAGAGTGGAAATGAAAGTGCTCTATATATGCTACGCTATTCGTGATAAATACATACAAGTTAACATAAAGTTCTTTATGTTATCTTGATACATATAATACCATTTGCTGAAAATTTATCCTTTTCCTAGTCCCCCTAGTGTTCGCCATTTATGACAAATACCGATATATAAATTTTCATGGTGCTGAAGCAGGCTCAAAATTACCCTGGGTGCCAGAGTCTCTAAGAAAAAAGAAAGGAAAGGGAAAGGGAGAGACAGAGGGAAGAGAGTATGAGACTCTGGTTCGAAGAGAACCTAATCTCGTTCTGAAAAAAACGGCTGCACTTCCGCCTATGGTTTATGAGCCATGGCCGCGGCGAACGCGGTCAGAAAGCCTGGGTGGAGTCAGTTGCAGGATGGCGAGATCGATGCGAGGAAACGAGCCAAACCAGGCCAAGCAATTTCGATGAGGTCCTGAAGAAGGTGTACTCGTCGATTATTTCCTAGTTAGATGAGAGGAGGTAAATGATAACAGATCGAAGCTTTGAAATCCATATTCTTGCTGAAAAGTTCTCATTTATTTTCCAATATGGCTCTGTTGCCCGTTGGTTTCGACAGAAACTGGTGCTTCCAACCTAGGCCTTCGCCTTTCTAGATTGACATTGAATCAATATTCTCAAAATGCAAGTAGGCCCTCGCCATTTAGGGACACAATGTGCTACAGTCATCTCTTCTAAATTTGGAAAATATTCGACGAGTACCTTCTTCAGAACCTCATCAAAATTGCTTGGCCTAGTTGACTTGTTTTCTTTAGGTCAGTGAATCGTTCTTCGCAGCTTTTTCAGAAGTGAACGGTTAAATTCGAAAGCCTGACCCCACAGCCCCATTACAACAGAGTCTCGCTGATTATCCAATCACAAACATGATACACGTTCGTGTATCTTCGATTTGATTGGCGAATGAAAAACAATAGAAGGACGCATTTGACCAGAGCCTTCCTTTTCTCTCCTCGTATCATTTTTTTCTTTTTTTTTTCTTTTTTCTATTCTTGAAGGCTCTGGCACCCAGGGTAGCTCAAAATAGCAGAAGCAAAAAACATTCAAATAGAAGAAGAGCCGTTGGCTCTATGACATGGAGAGTTACTCGGCGATTTCATTGAGCTCCATAGCTTAATGGAAACGTCGTTGGCTCTCTGGTCATACAGTCCAGGTTCAAATCTCATCTATTGTGGTATGCCACTTGTGAAAAATCTACAAAACTACAAAGTTGTAGCTACATAAGTGTATATATAGGGTGGCCCAAAAAAAATTGGACCCCCAAGCTTACTAATTTATAAATAATTTATTCTTAAGTAGGAATTTCATGAAATTGATACTACATGATATTCAACTCAAGTGAGATATTTCTTGGAAATATTGTGATGATATGGGTTAGCATCTATGAATAAATCGACTTTAAAACTTTTCTATCCAAAAACATACTGTTTCAAAATAGGCAACTTTATATCCTTGTGCAACAAAACTGAAACATCAGTACCTCAGTCTTTCAGTCAATGATATGTTCAAAATGTCCTCCATCCCGCCCAATGCAGTCTTTAATCTGACTGGCCATGCATTAAGTAATGGCCCTCGCACTGGGATAATGATTTCCATCCGTGCACGATCACAGTCCGCAATGATGGAATATTATGAACGTTGTTTTCTTGCACATACACGAGCTTTTTTAAAGAATCCCAAATCGAATAATCCAAGGAGTTTAAATCAGGGCTATTTGCCGGCCACTGATCTATTGTAATAAAATCAGGGATGTTCACTTCAACAAAATCTTGAGTAGGGCAAAATCCTGGATTGTCAATTTCCGCCAAAACAGCAAGTTTTGGTACATCATAGATTTAATGTCGATTTGCACCGAGATGGAAGATCTTATTATCAAAATATTACAACACGATATCGCATTTGAGTTGAATATTACCTGGTATCAATTAAATAAAATTCCTCCTTGAGAAAAATTATTCATTTTCTTATCTTTTTAGGATGTCGACAGCCCTGAATGCGTATTTGAAGAAACAATGACAGAAGACTTCTGTACAGTTTATTACAGTGCAATGTATTCTCACAAACAATGGTGTGTAGGACTTAAAACGAGGCCACTGAGTACGTTTAGTGGAGCGTTTAGAAGAAACAAATTGTCATTACGAGACTGTTCATTCCTGGCTGAAATTGTAAATAGAAGATCATCGACATCATCATCACAATCGTGTAGCAGCGATGGTAAAATGGCAGTTTAATTTAATGCAAACAAATTATTGGTTTTGTTTTGTGGGATATTTCCCTTCAGAGATAGCAGTATGTTACTATACTGTTAGCAATACTGTTACAGTATGTCAATACTGTATCTTGTTGATAAATCACTCAAGTGAGATGGTCTTATCCTTTAATGCCATGTGGAGAACAAGTTCAATAACCAATGACTTTTCAACACTGCAGTCAAGGACAAAACAGATCAGAAAACAAATCAAGACAAATCATTGCTAAAAACAAGAATCAACCATCAATCCCATTTTTTAAGCGAGCAGGATTCGCTTGACAGAAATATTGCATGTATGTAGATAAATGAGTTAAAAGCTTTTCGTCTTTCGACACTTTAAGTACAAGAGTAAGATGATATAATCCGAAAAGCTTTTACTTTTTTATTTATATATTATGTTTAAACGATTCGAATAGGGCGAACAAGTTGTACAATGCAACATATGCATTTCTCTGCATATTATGTAATGTCTTGGTTTGCCTGCGCTAACTTCGATAGTGTAACCCGGTTTTTTGGTATCAGGCCCATTTTTTTCTCCGCGTAATACCAATTTCCATGGATTGAGGAAAAAATACTCGTACCTTTCATTATTAAGCCTATTGACAGATGTCCTCAGATTAAACGGGAGACATTTTTGGTTATGAATACGTTGAGTTGTTTATTAACAGTAGAAACCCCATACAGTAGGGTCTTTTAATTGCTATTTATCTTCAATGCATGAGAGCACATTTTGATGTGTAACTATGTTTCCGATTTCCCCTGAAAAATACACGTATATCGTTTTGAAAGGTTATTTTCTCCTTGTTCCTTCATTCTTGTGAGGTATATGATGAGATAGGCTCTATTTTTATCCATTGATCTCGCCTCAACCTTCGCTGTAAAATTTTGTTAACTACAGTGAAGATCCACCTTTAAGAAACCCACATTCCTTTCTTAGTCATTGTTTTCTCGCAAATAGCCTATTGTTTCTGTGAACTTGCCTATTGTTTTCCTTTTGTTCTTAAGATAATAAAGGGTCTGGATTTCCTGTAGAATTGCTTCTTAAACCTTTGAAACAGAATGGTGTCACATCTGCAAAATATACCTTGTTAATGTTATACACTTTAGAAATTTCGTTTGTTCGTAGCGTAATAGATATCAATTGATAAAATTAAATTACACTTAAATTATTACCTCTGTATATATGTTTTAAAGCAAGAGCTCTTGTGTTGTCATTAGAGTCTTCTGTATCTGTACATTACTTGGCTGTCACTTTCTAATGAGCGTAAGCGCCAATGGGTTATTGGGTGCTGAATCTTGAGTTTTACTGAATTTGTTTTTAAAATTGCAAGAAAAAGCGGAAAGCTTGTTGGACTTACGTAGCTTTTTTCGTCTGACACTCCTCAGAGTATAAACGTCAGAAACAGACCGAAACATTTGAAAAAGGCGGAATTTTTACCCTGTATATACAGGCGGAATATATTTATTTGTTTTTCATTGCGTTATCGAAATCGATTTTCTGTACGTTCCCGCTAGGAATAAGTTTTCGCCTGAAAAGTTTTCACCAGTTACAAAGTTCTCGCCTGAAAACTTTCCATACTTGTAATTAGCTCATTGCAAAATGTATCCGACTCAGCAGACATATGGAAACAAACAGCAGTTGAAAGAAAGCAACGCTAACGTTATGTATATTGCTGATTGGCGTAATGATTCAGCGAAAAACATGAGCCTTTGCTCCATACACTTCTTTCGCTGCATTCACTAATGACGAGCTTGCCTGTTTGTATCCCATTTGGAATTCTGGACCCTTTCTTTTTTCTAAAGGGCGCATCTTTGAACTCACGGCTGGAAATCCCAAAAAAGTTAAGGAATTTCAAGGAGCTAACGAAACTCAGATAAAAATCTGTGAATACTTTTTCTGAGAACGAGATGGTGCCTTTCAATTAACTAACATATATAAAAAAAGCGTAAAAATGAAAACGAGTCAAAGTCAATAAAAACTTTCTCCTTATGTGCAACATATATTATTATTATTTCTATCTAGTCTTTAAGCAGAAAAAGACACAAAAAGAAGTATTTACAACATAATAGTATGTTAAAAACTACATCCTTTACTTCCTGATCAATTTCAGTTATCAAATTGTGAGTACAGGTATACAATTGTTGAAAAACGCTTAAATGATTTGGATGTGTTCTATAACTTTCGTCACTAAAAATGACATGCCTTAGGTCCATGAAGTATATAATCAAACATAATCAGGATGGAAAAACATCTTCAATTAAACCAAACTTTAAATATTTTTCTCTCTAATTTTCACCATCTCATTAAGCTGGATGGTAATATAAAAATATCTGTTAACAGCAGTTTTGTTATGCATGAAAACTTAAACCCATAGAGATTCTAATGTTAGGTTAGTACAAACTTGTTTTCTTCATTATCCTAAGGAACTCTGCCTCATTTATTTCCCCATCATTATCTCTATCAGCTTCATCTATCATTTCCTACAATAAGAAAAAGTAATACTAAGGCCCTTATCAAGCAACTTCGTACTACGCTGGACACTAGTAGGAATATGTAGCATATAAGTGTGCGAAATTAAACGCAAAATTTAGTGTATGTTGGATTTTTAAATCTTGCGAGACTGCTTTCTACTTGTGACAAAAAACGGCTGATTTCAGGATTCCATGGCTTTCTCATCTAAGCCATCCTTTTTTATGTCTGTAATGCCCTTCTTGAATTGCAAATAACTCCTGTTTTTACAGGGCCGTCCGGAAAGAATTTTTCGAGGGGGGTGTGACCGTCTCGATTTGCTGACTAGTGTTGAAATTGCAAAAACCCTACACATCCATCAAATCTGAACGAAATAGCCTTTAAGATAAACTTGTAAGGTATGCTTTGTCCATTTCTGTCTGTTCCTTTCAATTTTGTAGATACTGATTCATAATATGTATTGAGAAAAGGCTTCTGTTCATTCTCCGACAGATAGTGCCATTCATCTTGGCCGCCCAGCCCGAAGCAAATCAAATGCTACGATAAATGCACGGAAAATTACAATCCATTTCCCTGTCACCTCAAAACCAGAAAACATATCAACAAGGTCAAACTTACTAAGTGGATCATTCAATGATCAAAGACAGTTTTAAAGACCTAACATGCAGCACAGCCAAGGGGCATTTCACTCTATTCAAAAGGCGTAGAAGATTTCTAGTTGAAACAAGAGGATTTCCGAAGCCTTCCGTGATAATAACAGAATTCACGGCAAAGGTGTACAAGATTTTTAGGATTCTCATGCCCATCGAGCAGAGCAGTCCGATTCCTTGCTTTTCGTTTATATCTTTTGCTGCCTTTTTGTTATCCATATACTGCTACTGTATATAATTCTAAACCATTACTAAATCTAGAATACAGGCTTTACTCTTATAGTTTAATTTCACTTGGTATGAAAAGGTGTAACTGGTGAGAAACATTTTTGTGCAAATATGGAGAGCTTAACTGATACTAAACTGCGTAGTAAATGCAAAGTTCTAAATTAAATATACCGTGTGCAAACTTAAGATTATTTGTTCAGTGGCATCGTTGCTTGAAAGGGGTAGCCTGGACGCAGGCTTACGGCGCCGGGATCAAATTGTCAAAATTTGTTGGAGAGCGTAGGCAAAATGGCAAATTTTGCAAGATTTTGGTCGGAAAACTTTTATTTTAGGGGCAAAATCGCCCTGTCGTAAATGTTTGACTTGTTAGCCCTCCATGGTGACGATGAGACGCTCCTGCTGACCTAATTGATGATACTTTTACAGTTTTTCTGTTTTATTTTGCACTGTTTTTAAGTTTTTCAGTATTTTTAAATCATTCAAGAATACAAAACACTGCTGTAGCCGACTGAAAGGACCATTTTGCTGACAAAACAATTTTTCAGGGGGGGGGGGACCGCACCCCCGACACCCCAAATTTAGGGACGGCCTTGTGTTTTTAATAATGCCTCTCTCTTCAATAAGCCCCCTCAGAAATCTTCAAAGTATCAAGTACCCCTCAAGGGCGCTTTATAAAGTTTTTAAGGTATGACATGTGCCGGAAAAGTGTAAAGCTGAATGAATGGAGACTCATTTACTGTAAATCATTTGGTGGAGAGAGTTTGTCCACAATGAACTGCACCAGTTAAAAAAAAACACGGCAAAAGTGTTACTGTACAAAACAAAGCGACACGATGACTTCAAAAAATTTAAAGATGAGAAATCATTTTCTACCTGTAATTCTTCATCTGTTAGGTTTTCGCCAAGCTCCTTTGCCACTCTTTTCAAATTCTTAAAGGAGATTTTACCCTGAAAACAAAAATACAATTTTCGAATTAAGAATTTTCCAAAATTAGAAATTAGCACTTAAAAATTGTAGTAAGCCAATTGTGTTACAGAGAATCACAGAAAACACAGCAACAAGCAAAGCAATGAACAAGCAGACCTATCACTTACAGTGTTATCATCATCAAATAAACGAAAAGCTTTTAGAATTTCTTCTTTTGAGTCCTTTTCACTCTGCAGAAAAATAAGTTGAAAAATAGTTATCTCAGCTAGCAGCCTTTGCGTTGTACATAAACTGAAAATTGTAACAAAAAGCATAAAAGTATGATACGCCAGAAACAGACAAAAAATAATTGTCTACTACAGAGCGATATATTCATGGATATAGATCAAAATGCACCAGAAATATTAAGCTGTATTTGAACAATGTTCTAAACATTAATCAGGATACATCGAGACAAACATTCGAAATTTTGTTGAAGAGTTCAAGTTAGATATGGGGGTTTTCGGTTTTTATACAATAAACAGACAACAATCCCTTACAGGAAAAATGTTTGCACAGTTGCGCAAATTCATGCTTGAGCATAGTTAGTAGTTTGGGGTTAAGACCTGCAGGTAGTTGTTCTCTTGAAGAAAAACATTTATGTGGATACTTGACGAAACATGCTGTTTTAAGGTACATCTATCTCCTCATCCTTGGGAGTTTGACACATGCACATCACAGGGGAACCAAAATTCATTTCCAAACTGTTTTGTGGCAGCAACGCAATCTTTTTCGATGGGTTTTGATGTTGAAGAAAGAGACGATGAACAATTCTGGTTTACAACTCTCTATTTTTGACATATTAAATAGATGTTCCGTGACACATAAATTAATAAAATATTAACAGAAGTGCAACCTAGAGCCTGTAGTGAAAGTTAACATAATAATTTTATCATTCTGGCTAATTACATTTCTTACTCACATTACGTAAAATAAGAATATTTGAAACAACTAAGGCAAAGGATGGGGATTTTGAAGAACCTTCAAGTAGTAACAATGTTCCTAAAAGTGAAACAATAAGACTAACGAAGTTTGCGCTTTTTATACTTTTCGGATGGATGGAATGGATGAACGGTCACCTAGATTGGCGAAACACTGACTGATGGCTATCTTAACTTAAAATTTCAAATCAAAACCAACGCATTCAAGTCAACAGGGTAACTTGCGAACCGACCTTTTTATCAGCCGATAAAAATTGGGATTGATCACCTGGCTGTATCTTGAAAGCGAAATGATGTTCAACGAAAATAATGATGCAGCTTCACATTCCTTATTGGTAAATTTAGATCCACCTTTCGCTTTCTATCAGAATTTCAAATTATCTCATTTGAGAAAAAAACAGATATATCAGATAAAACTAATTTTTAGAATGGCACGAAGAAGACTGGAAGGTATGAGCTGACTGGTGCATGGCACAGCTGTGGATTCCAATCGGATCTGTATCTACAGCAAAACATCATGTATGGGCATCAAACATCAACAATAAACAATAAAACTCTATTGACAATATTGTTACTATTACACCATGGCAGGAAAGAGAAGAGAAACATCTAAACTAACAACAATTTACAACAGTATTGAAGCAAATCATGTAACTTCAAACTCATAAAAAAAATGAAATGCAAAATGACAACAGAGAGAGAGAGAGAGAGAGAGAGAGAGAGAGAGAGAGAGAGAGAGAGAGAGAGAGAGAGAGAGAGAGAGAGAGAGAGAGAGAGAGAGAGAGAGAGAGAGAGAGAGAGAGAGAGAGAGAGAGAGAGAGAGAGTGAACGATTATATAGACTCATGGAAATGACAAAGTGTATCAGAACAGAGCTACGGAAAAAGGCATGTAGGGAAAGAGACAGGTAATACATAACAATCTTTTAAGCCCGACTTGAAGATTTATATTCCACATATAATACCAATACACCATTAGTTTTCGTTGGATCAGCACAATTCTAACATTGACAGAGAAGGAAGTGGAAGTTTTTGCATTGTTAATTTAAAAGCAATAACCAAACTGGTTTGCAAAGTTTTCCAATTGAACAATTCTATGAAATCTCGTGCAAATGCGTTTGACAAAAACCATAAACCAGTAGGAAAGAAGAAATAGCCAGTAGAGATATTTACCTAGTCTTGGCACGCAACGGACGAAAGTAACACTAACAGCAGAAAAATGGATTATTGAAAGAGAAAACCATTTGACAAATGTATTTTTATAAATTTCCTGCAGCTTTGAGACAGCAACATTCATTGACATTCTTTCAGTTCAATTGTTTACACAAGAAATGTATAATAATTAATGAGAAAGTATGAAGAGTAGATATCAACATGTACATACCATTTTTGCTGTCATCATTTGTAAGAACTCATTAAAGTCGATAGTTCCTGATCCATCTTTATCAATATCAGCTATCATCTTTTTTATTTCTTCTTTTTTCGGTTCAAATCCAAGTGCTCTCATCGCTACCTGTTAAATTTGAAATTCATCATCAATTTACAAACACTACTTTAAGGGAAGGAACTTTTGCGGGAAGAAACTTTGGCGTATCAGAAAAGACGCGAAATTTTTGAAACGAGCTTTTGCGAATCAGAAAACTAGGACATTTCGCGAGAAGAAACGTTCGCGCTTCATAGCGCGAATAGTATGCTTTATAGGAATAAACTCTGGCGAATTTTATCTTATAATGAGATCTCCGACATTATATTTTATGTATCGCAACACTCCATGGATGTTAGACACGAAATCGCCTTGTAAAACCTTAAACAAAGAAAAGCTTGTGGGAATTTATTTTCTTCTGTGATAAACATTAGCGAATGTCTTGTCAAAAAACTTTCACTGGAATTAACTGTCGCGAATTTTGTATTTTGTAAAGTTTCGCGCAATTAACTGTCGCGAATTTTGCATTTTGTAAAGTTTCGCGCAATTTACTTTCGCGAACTTTGTATTTTGGAAAGTTTCGCGCAATTAACTTTCGCGAATTTTTACCAAAAACGCAAAAACGCGAAAGTTTCTTCCCGCGAAAGCTTCTTCCATTAAAGTAACTAATCTGTAACTTGATACGAATTCAAGAAGCAAGTAGCAAACAAAGCTGTTCTTTGATATAAGCCTCTCACAGTAATGTCGTGAAAATCGCAAGGAATTTTCAATCATTGTAAACCTGCAATAATATTTAGAAGCTTGAAAAAATTAAGAAAGAGGAGACTGATTGATTAGAGTCTGCCAAAATACCTTCCATACGGGCCTTTCTTTCCCTCACTTTGTGCTAGCTGTTATCCCCTTTTCTCACTTGCATTCGTGCTCTCTGTAATAATAGGCCTTTGTACCGTCATTAAGTACGTGCTTTTGTGCCCTCATGCTTTTCTGTCTCGAGTGTACTCACTTATAGTTTACTCTCAATAGATATGCGCCTTTGTGTCCTCAGAAAGTACGTGCTTTGCTGCCCTCATGCCTTTTGTCTTCAGTGTATTCATTTATGTGCGTACCCTTGTGCCTTTTTCTTACGCGCGTCCATGCTCACAATAGCTATGTGCCTTCATGTCTTTAGGCCTTAATGCCTTTTTAGTGTACTCATTTGTGAGTACCCTTGTGCGAAGTTGACAAGGGAACGACTGGCACTTTTAAGCCATAAAAAGGGCAAGACTCAACGAAGTCACAGCTTCTGATTTTACATGGAGCTGGGGACCAAAACGAACTTTTCAATCATCGATAAAAGAGGGCTCGTGTTCTGCTTTGGCAAGTCTTTCAAAAGCAAACAAACTGTATTATAGCATCTACGCTGACATTTCATAAGTTCGAAGCAACGAAAAATGCTTGAGAAATGCTAATGGATAAAATGAATCACGTCACATTGAGTAGATTCCATCAAAGATTCAATTTCACAAAAATACATTACGGCACAACTTGACAATAGATGCAAAAAGGGGGTGCACTCACAATTTCACCCTTATGTACCAGATTTTTCATGACTTAGTGGAAATATTCTTATCAGTCATATGATTGGAAAAAACATGCGAGGCTCAGTGAAGGCATTAATTAAATTGAAAAATCAATAACAAAATTGGAGATTATCCATAAAGGAAGAAACTTGAGGATTCCAAAATGCTTTTGATATCGAGGCACTCTGAAAGCAGCAAATAATTTATTACTAATCAGCCACATTTGTAAAAATGAATAGAAAAATAGAACGAATGATACCTTGAGCTCTTTTGCATCAATTGTGCCTGAACCATCGGTATCAAATAGATCAAATGCTTCACGTATTTCTTGCTTCTGTTCTTCCGTAAGTTCTGGTCTTGGTCCTAGCAATATAAACAATATATTTTTTATTAGAATTTGAATTTTTACTTCATATCCACATTAACTTGTTATTATTATATTCGATAAAATGAAAAATATAACATAATCATAAAAATAAAGCAAAATGCGAAGGAAAAATTTAAACAAAAAGTTTGTCAGGTAATTATGGTTTGCATTCTTAACAGTTGTTGCAGATATAATACGCTTATTGCATCGGTAACCTTTCTTGCTTTCAGCATTTTGCTTGATACTACTTTGACTTTTAAAATGGTGCAAAATGTCACGTTTTTCTACAGCAGATAAACCAGAATACCTCTTCATTATTGGTTTCAAATTCACTTGGTTTGAATTGGGAGAACGGTATACTCGATTGTACTCAACTTATTATCATCTAATTTGGCCGGGTTACCTGTTCCCAATTGATTTTGAGGTGATAAGTTTATTTCAGTAAAAGCAAAAACAGCTACATTTTAAAAAGCCAAGCTGAGAACATCTGTCAGTTGTGTTGGTAAAAGTGAGAATGACCGGTAAGAATTGATGGTAGGAAAACATTTTAAGTTGAAAGCAAAGACGAAAATTTCACATAGTCGTTAGCTATAACAACGTTCTTTTCTAATTGCTATAAAGAACTTAATAACTAAATGAACATCATGAAAATTACAGACATTTAATCATCACAAACATTATAGACTATAATAATCAAAATCACAATCACACATAATCAATGGATAACAAAATTACAACGAAATAAATTTTGATGATAAATTATGGAAAGAAACGATAATTTATACAGGATAAAATGGTTACCTTTTTGTTGACCTTTTATACTTTTCTGTTTAATTAATTTAAATTCAAACCTTCTTTGAGATGTTGTGTTATTCATTATTACCAATTTTATAAATAAGCAGCAACACTTCAGTGCTTTTAAACATAAGATGAATATTATTACAAACGGAACGAACCGTGTTACGGTAACAAATATAGATTAATCGTAAAAGAGAGTTTAATCTTTTTAAGACTTGTATAAAACATTAGTCCAGAGAAACAAAAAGCAAGAAATACCAACTAATTAATATTTACATTTTGAAAACAACACCATTTCAGCAGGTACTCAAGCATTATTTTGTTCTTTTAGTGTGGGAAAGAGCCGAAAAAATGAGGAGACAACTAAAACCCAGTTCATTAGAAAACTGTGTTGTTTGAGAGAAATCGCTTTTTGGTTGTACTTCTGTACCAAATAGACCGGCACTTTGGCTTCAAAAAGAGATCTGCGATATTTTAAAATAAGAAAACCGCATTGTTGATTACTGAACTGAACACAAACAAACATGATATAAATAGCATAACATCCTTCATCACACATTTTCGTTAAAAATGCGAAGCAAAAATCTGGTTCTTAAATAATAATTCATAATGAAAAAATTGCTTTTCTTACAGAAGACAGGAAGACAGTGTTCTCCAAAACTAAATCGATGTACCATTTTCAAAAAGTTTCATTTTGAAAGGAGAATAACGTACGAACTATATAGTTAGTTATGTTATTTCAGTAGAGCCTATGGTTTTATGTTTTTCACTAGGCATAAGAAACCCAGCAAGAGGGGCTGTGCATAATTTCTACAACAAATAAATTGTTTTGAGATTTAGAGTGCGTATGCATGTATCAATATTTTGGCACGATGCCCTATCAGCTACTACAAAATTTACATAATTTGCATAACTTGCATAATTATTTTTTGATAAGGAACCTTATAAGGAACCTTTAACAGCAAATTTAAGCAACTACATATATAATAATAATTTGCATAATTAATTATATTGAATACATTTATGAAAATTATAATAATCAAAACCTAAAAGCTGCTCTTACTAGGGGTCGTGCTTTTGCTGTCACTAAGGTAGACGAATGCATCCAGACCCCAAGGCCCTGCAGGATCCCCAAAAGCCCCATCTCGGTCCAAAACAGACCAAATGAGGACTTATAGAGATACACCCCCTAGAAAACCGCGAGGCCAAAGGGATCCGGCGCACCCATCACCTTACCCTGGGTGCCATCACCTCAGCTCCTATGAAGTTGTTTTACTTCTTTTTTGAAGCAATTCAGAGAGTGTAAGTCTCCGTATTGTCGCGGGTCAGCTTTGTCAGCAATGTTAAATACCTGTTTGCTATAATGGTTAACTGATTTACACGTTTTTTTTATAAGGAACCTTTGGTCTGAGTTGAGGCTGGAGTTCCTTAATTTTTCAGCAAAATGAGGCTGAAGTTCCTTATACTGTTCCTTGTCGTGGGATATGTTTGCATACTCATTTTAACAGCAAATTTATATGAACTTGCTTCATTTTTTAACTTTAAATGTACATGGAGTCTTTTTGGGAAGAACGATGAGAAATATATTTCTATTCTGTTATTTTTTTGTACAAATCGTCTTGTTCTTGAAAAAATGTTCTTAGTTTTTCATCTGAGCCTCGACAGTTCCTTAAAGTTCCTTAAAATTTTGGGAATTTCAGCTTCGAGTTCCTTATAAAGGTGAAGAGGACCTTAGTCCCAAAAGGACTCGGTTGAAGATTTTAATTTTTCTTTCCTGTTGCCTCCGAATTCTTTTAAGCATCAATTAACATGTTCATGCACACACATTGAATGATGGAAAAAAGGCCCTGGCCCAAGGATCAAACATTTTCTGTCAAACCTTCGAAGTTTTTTGTCGAAAGAATGTTTTGCCGTTTGGCCGCATTGCAAAACATATGTTAGACACAAAATAATATAGCAAAATTCCAGTGAAAAGCGTTAGCTCTTTACTTGTTGTCTGCCGTAAAGTCATAAAACCAATTAGAATCAAACTCTATATTGCTATAGCTTCGAAACAGATGACACTTACCCAATATGGTAAAAATAGGCTATTTTTGACATTTTGCGATACTTTAGAGCACTTTTAATTCACGTTAGAACTAAATAAACTTCTGACCATCGTTTTATACGTCTTTCAAAACTTGGTTGCCATGGCGACAGGATGTCAACAATGCAGATAATAACAGTGTCAAAAGATGCGCAAATAAATTTAAGAAATTGTCAATAAGTGTCAGGGTTATAAATTATGTCATTTTTCGATGCTCTTCAAACTTCCGACGGGCGCCCCAGTAAGAATAGGGTTAATAGAAACAATTTGTCAGAATGAATTCATTTCAAGGTTTAAGAGTGAAAATTTATCGTAAATAATATTTCGAGTAGCTATCGCCTGAAAGATGGCAGCAATTGGTCGGAATAACTACAGATTGAAAAAAAGACGAAGAACATAGGTTGTTAACATGAATGCCATTCTTACGCACTGCTTGAAGAATCTGTTGTGACTTGCTATGATACTTGGTTGCTTGATATAATAAATAACTTAAATGGAGTAGAACAAGCTGATGCGGTGCAGAACAATCAAAAAATGATTCCAGTAACACTTGTTTGTTAATTTGTAGTAGCAGAGTAACACCAGTAACAATAAAAAGTAACACCAGTAAAAATAAAAAGTAACACCAGCAACAATTCGAGGCCTAGCAGTGACAACCAATTCAATGCTTTTAAATAGTGACAGATTCATGTTTTACTGCTCAATGAATTAATTTGTCAAGTCACAGAAATGTGTGCTTATCGAGAAAGATATAATATGCACCTTTGTTTTAGTCATTCGGCGTCAAATCAGTAAATTATTAGGAACCATCAGGAACCAGTAGTAGTAATTTGCTCCAGTTTCTCACAGATTTCATAACTTTGATGTATTTAGTAAATAGGTTCTTCATTAACGAATCATAAAGAAAAGATGAAATGACAATGCCTAGTCATTTTGAAAATGAAAAAGGCAGGATTCATATGACCAAGATCAATGCCAGGTCACTTGGTGCATCCTAATGTGTCTTTGCATAAACCATTTGTGACAAAATCGTCCCTTTAACCATTTGAGCCTATTGACAGTGATTATCAATGAAAATACATAATGATGCAATACAATGTCATCACATGTTGACTCGCATGGTGACGTGATTCTAAATGACTGGTTGCTTTTTGGACAAAACTGTGCCATTTAGATGCCTTATTTGTGACCTGTTTAACTAAAAAGAATGCACCATTGCTGCATCAGCCATGGAGGCAATATTTTAATTTTTGTCAATGAAGCTAAAAATTTTTTTCAAAAACAAGCAAAAAAGGAAGAGAAAAATTGTGCCATTTTTTGCCGTTTTAGCTAGGATTTTGGCAATTTCTCATAGGCACGGATTCAGCATTACGACAAGAATGCCAAATAATAGCTACATCCTAGGGAATTGTGTCTCCTCGAAAATTCTGAAAACGGGACAAAGCGCGCGAACTGTTAAAAGTCTTAGACGCAAAATAAAATGATTGGTTTGGGGAACAGGTAGCCCGGCCAATTTCTTTCATTGCAAAAGTTTTTGAATCAGTTGCAAATGCAAAAATGCGATAAAAGCAGTAGCTATGTCTTTGAATAAGTCTAAATTACTGATCTGCAAATGCCTCACCGCCTTCTTACGTTTCAGATAACACAATTTGAACCGAGGAAAGGTTCGGAGGGTTTATAATCACCCCAGATAACGTATGTGCAGTACAGTGGTGGTTGTGCAGTACAGCGGTTGTTGTGCAGAACAGCGATGGTTGTGCAGAACAGCGATGGTTGTGCAGTACAGCGGAGGGATATCATCAGAGCGGCGGAGGGATACCATGAGTGCAGCGGTGGATGTTCAGTACAGTGATGTACTGTACAACCACCGCTGTACTGCACAACCACAGCTTTACTGCAAATACGTTATCCAGGGTGACAATGATTTCAATGAAATTGACATAAATTGGGGAAAGGTCGATTGAGCAACAACAGTGAAAAACACAAGACATCACGGCTTTCAGGTTAGAACATTAAATAAATAATAAGGACAAGACAAGAGAAGTGTTTTATAACTGACTTATAAGGTGGATAAATATCCTTCATCTTTGTTTGAAAACACCTCAAAATTAAGAATTGCACAGAGGAAGAGTTCACCACGGAAATGAGAAATATCGAGGAATATGGAATCAGTTACTCTCATGTTCACATCAAATTAATATGGACACAGCAAAGCAATGCGAATGGTTTCCAACAACATGTGTAAATGGACGAAAATTGTAACGAATTCATCAATTTTGAAGTTTGAAGGAGCTTGCTTGAATAACAAAACTTATGCGAAATAAATAATGACTTTAGAATGAAAAGAGTGAAGTCTTTTAAGAACCTAAATTGTATAAATAGAGATAATTAAGGCTCCTTGCTCGTGAGATCATCAAAGAGCTACATACAGATCAAATCTCTACTGATGTTCTAGGAGATGCTGCTTTTCTTATCAGTAAAGCCTTTATTATTTAAGCATAGCAAAGCATGGTTGATTTCATTTACATAAGGCTTATAAAATGATGTGTCGTGTCAAAATCATACCCTTACGAGTGGTGCTTTTTCTTTCAAGCCGCTTTATTTTAACACTATCTTGAGAAGAACATCCGATGCCCATGGAAACTATTACGAACGTTTAGCGTTTCATATTCCTTTCTTCATTAGATAATTACGCATTTACACGTAAAATTGAGTAATATTCCATTTAGTGCTTCACAATTTCAGACATTGACTCAGTTAGACAGTGTGAACATAAGGCATCATTTTGAATAAAACTAGTGAAACTATCATTTAATGATTTGCCACCCGCAGTCTAAATGACTGTGCAGTATAATGAATTTTTAAACATGTGAATTAAATAATGAACTATTGAACCACCAGCTTGACGGTGAGATGTCTTGGTTACGTCATAAATGCTTCTATGTGCAAGAAATTTAAACAAATATACAATTCATTTATGATATTTTTAAATTA
This sequence comes from Chrysaora quinquecirrha, assembly GCA_014526335.1. Lineage (NCBI taxonomy): Eukaryota > Metazoa > Cnidaria > Scyphozoa > Semaeostomeae > Pelagiidae > Chrysaora > Chrysaora quinquecirrha. The sequence goes on from JACTAT010000291.1 coordinate 401,050, forward strand.
GTTTGCAATTGCAAATGCCAAGGAGAGTAAATAGCAACTGAGATATCTGAAACGATTCATGTACAACGACCTGTTTTTATATCATTTTTCATTACTCTCAGTATCATAGACTTTGCAGCGGCTTATCTACGGAATCATTTCAAATGATATTTGAATAAAATATACAGATAGCAAAACAGGAAAAAATTTCTCCATTTAACTTGTAAAAAGGGAATTCACTTTCAGAAGGGAAAGTAGAAAAAACATATCCTAACAAAGATCTAAGTGTGAGCCTGCGATGAATATTCGTATTTGTAAAGAAAGCAAAGCTGATACGGGCAGAAGCAAAAACGAACAAAAACAAGTTACTACAGACTACAAACTACAGACTACAAACTAACAGCTTTGATTCTCTAAATAAAGTAAAAACGAAAAGGGGGATCATTGGGGGATCGTTTTTTAATATTTCAAGAACCAAGAAAACAACGCGTTAACTATATAATGCCGCACTAAGGTAGCAAGATTCATTCAAGTAAAAAAATCGTTATTAAGGACTAGGGACCAGCTTCCTATCAAAGCTATATAGTTTTTTGCAGCTGTTAATTAAGGACTTGTGGGATGATTTTGAACTAAACTAAAAGAACGATCAAAAAACAGTTCCCCAAATCGATTAATTAAAGATATATTAGAAAAGGAAATCAATTGCAAGATAATAACCTGTTTTCTTTTTTCCAGCTGCCTGGAGCGCACCTTTTCTGTAGGAAGAAGCCTGAAATGAAATATTGAACAAATAATCAGTTTGCCTTAACATTCGTTCTGGAAGGAGTTTTATGTGGCTAACAGACGAAAGGAACTCGGAAAAAATATTGTGGCAAAAGCAACTTGAACAAATCTGTTGGTACAAAACATTAACACCAGTCAACATCCAAAATTAATGAACAATATATAATGTCATTATGTCTGTATGTCATAAAGTTAGATCTTTATTATCAACGCATCCTTCAATGGATGTTTCAGTTCATGTTATATCTTTTATAAGCTTCGAAAACATCTGCTATCTTGTGTTTAATTCCACCGTGTCACTGCTGCTTTAGAAATGGAACAAGGACTTGCTGCTTCATATCTGATAATTACGAAAAATTGTATCTTCATGTTCATAATTATTTTGCAACTATTTTAGAAATGTATTTTAGAGCGTAGGTGCCGTAAATGACAGAATTATCGCCCCCTGCCAAATAAGCGCCTATGATTTTTTTAATAAGCGCATTTGCCCAAATAACCGCACCCTAAAACAAAAAGGGGGCGGTTTTTTCCTCATACAGCAACAGGAAGGGGCGCTTATTTGAAACTAGGGAAAATTGTAAACATACCAGGGGTAGTTATTATTTAAATGTATTTGAGGATTAAAAAAATTTTCGTCTCCTGAAAAAACTGTTCGAAGTTTGCATACGTAATACATTTTCCTTGTCATGAATGAAGATTTAACAAGCGCCCCTGCTTGAATAACTGCCCCTGCCGAATAAGCGCCCCTTCTAAAGACTGAAATTTTAAATAAGCGCCCAGGCGCTAATTCCGCTATTTACGGTATCTCAGATATGTCATCTGTAAAATTAGAAAGGACAAGGGGGATTGCAGAACAGATAATGTTACAATGTATCCAAATTCCATAATTTGCGTATGAAAAGGAAATCTTCTGCATTGTTGGTGGCTGTGGCTACAATGGGGAATTCTTACAGTTATTCATTCAACCAGTTGCTAATTTTAGCTAAAGATATTGCCATTCACTGAGATAGTGTTGCCGTTCTTAAATTATTGTCTATTATCATCTTTTATCATAAAAGGGATGAGCTATCGTTGTTAGGTTAGGTCGCTAGATACACCTTAAGGTGTATGCAAGGTGGAAATGAATGAAAGAATTTTGATGCGATAAGATTCAAATTTCCTTGGTAACGAAATCGGAGAAAAATGAGGAAAAAGATCTCTTTCTAAATAACGAGGTAAAAGTGTTGAATGAGTTCCATCATCTTCAGTGTAGGATAGTCAGTTAAATGCTGCTATTAATACTTTCCTTTTCGGTTATTGGATGCATGATAAAACAGAAGAGGGTTTTCCTGACAACATACAATGTTAGGCTTTTTCTAGAAAATTTCAAAATTTCGAGCTTTTCTTCTAAAAAGCAACATCATTCTGCTGCAGGTGGCTGTAAGAAACATTCTATACAAAAAAGACAGTTACATGCTCCTTGATAGCTAACATGTTTATCTTAAAGGTCTGTGCAATTGTCAAAAGAATGAATGGCAAACAGATCTTAACTCTCAAAAATGAGTTTAGATTATAAGAATTTCAGGGCCAGGTCAATAACGCGGAACGCCAAAATTCTGCAGAACCGCGGAACAGATTTGTTCCGCGAATATACGTTCCGCGTTATTGATTTTGCCTCTGTGCTAAAATAAAAAACGCGGAATAATTTCTTGTGGGTTTCTTATTAATAATTTAATGCATTTTAAAACAAATTTCTTTCGTTTTGTTGCATTTTTGGTTTTCTTTAAATAAACACGACTTTTCTCCTTAGTAAAAACCTGTCTGGAAAAGTTCCGCGAAAAGAGGTTCCGCGTTTTTGATTTTCGCCTTATGGCAAAATCAATAACGCGGAATTCGATCTCGCGGAACTTCCCTAATTTGAAGTCAAATAGAGTTGTCTTCACCAAGACTTGTTTTATGATTACTGTTCATCATCCCTTGTCTAACATCGCCTGCAAGTACACACAATGAAAACACAAGTCAGCATATGGCTAGGCCCGAGCTAGGCCTAAATTGTAATCACCATACACTTTGAACTTGTACATTTTGTTCACATTCGATTGCATCTTTTTACTTAAATTTGGTAAAAAAAGCTTTATCAAGACGAAATGAGCATTTAAACAAACTATCTATGACTTTGGGCGGCCAACGACCTGTCTAGAGAAGTTCCGCGAAATGAGGTTCCGCGTTTTTGATTTTCGCCTTATGGCAAAATCAATAACGCGGAATTCGATCTCGCGGAACTTCCCTAATTTGAAGTCAAATAGAGTTGTCTTCACCAAGACTTGTTTTATGATTACTGTTCATCATCCCTTGTCTAACATCGCCTGCAAGTACACACAATGAAAACACAAGTCAGCATATGGCTAGGCCCGAGCTAGGCCTAAATTGTAATCACCATACACTTTGAACCTGTACATTTTGTTCACATTCGATTGTATCTTTTTACTTAAATTTGGTAAAAAAAGCTTTATCAAGACGAAAGGAGCATTTAAACAAACTATCTATGACTTTGGGCGGCCACCGACCTGTCTAGAGAAGTTCCGCGAAATGAGGTTCCGCGTTTTTGATTTTCGCCTTATGGCAAAATCAATAACGCGGAATTCGATCTCGCGGAACTTCCCTAATTTGAAGTCAAATAGAGTTGTCTTCACAAAGACTTGTTTTATGATTACTGTTCATCATCCCTTGTCTAACATCGCCTGCAAGTACACACAATGAAAACACAAGTCAGCATATGGCTAGGCCCGAGCTAGGCCTAAATTGTAATCACCATACACTTTGAACCTGTACATTTTGTTCACATTCGATTGTATCTTTTTACTTAAATTTGGTAAAAAAAAGCTTTATCAAGACGAAAGGTGCATTTAAACAAACTATCTATGACTTTGGGCTTATTTATTTTTTATTTATTTATCAATATTTAAACACGATTTACCTTTCAGCTTACAAGAATAAGAAACATTTAAATGAAACCTACTAACAGTATTATTTCAAAAGAAAAAAATAATAATAATAATAATTAAATCGCTGCTCTACCAAGGGGTCGTGTTTGGGTCCTGTGAAAGGTTCAAAAGATAGTCTCTAAAACCTGTTTTAAAACGAGCGATTGATTCTTTTTCTCGAACGTTGTCAGGGATAGCATTCCAGTTTTTGACCCCAGAGAAATAGAAACTTCGTTTTGCATGTTCTAACCTAACTTTGGGAATTTGCAGATCTTCATGATTTCTTGTTCTATACTCTGAAATCGTGGATCTTTTAGTGAACTTATGGCGAAGGTTTTCGGGACAGATGTCATGCAAGACTTTATACGTCATAACTCCTTGGTCATAGGAGATCAACGCCCTTACATTGAGCCATTTACATGTCCATCCGTCCTTATACTTGGCGCTCTCAATCAGCTTCTTTGCCCTTGTCTGCAAATTTTGAAGCTGAGAGAGTTTGGTGTTGGAAAGAGCATTCCAAACAATGTCGCCATATCGAAGATGGCTTTCAAACAGAGCTTTGTAGACTTGGTCAAGTTTACTTTGCGGAAGGATGTTTTTCAGCTTTCTCAAAGAGCTCAACCCTCCTTTCAGCTTGTTTTTGATAGTTTTGTACTGCTCTTTCCAGCTTAAGCCTTCGTCGATGTTGATACCGAGATATCTTGTCTTGCTAACCCTTTTAATAACTTCATTATTGAGGACAAGATCCGGCAAATCATTTCCTACCCTGTTTAGTTGTCGTCTATGGCCTATAACCATATATTCACTTTTGCTGGCATTTAAACTAAGTTTATTAATCCTCATCCAATCTAGTTTGTTTAAATGCTTCTTTCGTCTTGATAAAGCTTTTTTTACCAAATTTAAGTAAAAAGATACAATCGAATGTGAACAAAATGTACAGGTTCAAAGTGTATGGTGATTACAATTGAGGCCTAGCTCGGGCCTAGCCATATGCTGACTTGTGTTTTCATTGTGTGTACTTGCAGGCGATGTTAGACAAGGGATGATGAAGAGTAATCATAAAACAAGTCTTTGTGAAGACAACTCTATTTGACTTCAAATTAGGGAAGTTCCGCGAGATCGAATTCCGCGTTATTGATTTTGCCATAAGGCGAAAATCAAAAACGCGGAACCTCTTTTCGCGGAACTTTTCCAGACAGGTTTTTACTAAGGAGAAAAGTCGTGTTTATTTAAAGAAAACCAAAAATGCAACAAAACGAAAGAAATTTGTTTTAAAATGCATTAAATTATTAATAAGAAACGCACAAGAAATTATTCCGCGTTTTTTATTTTAGCACAGAGGCAAAATCAATAACGCGGAACGTATATTCACGGAACAAGTCTGTTCCGCGGTTCCGCGGAATTTTGGCGTTCCGCGTTATTGACCTGGCCAAATTATTGATATACTACAGAAACAAGGCATCTGTGGCATTCTAGATGTGAAGAAACGACCAATCAGAAGATGTTGGGCAAATCATAGGTTGGGGCAAACATTTTGAAACCTGAGATAATCACGCTTCAATTACAATTGCTTTTCTTACTTGTCTCTTTGCCTGGGTCCATTCAATATACCCATTTCAACCATTTTTTTCAACCCTGACAAGTAGTGTAGCATAATCATTCTATTCTCTTCAGTGCCATCACGTCAATCAAATTTTTCATTTCTTCCATTCACTGTTTTATACCTCTGATAACGGCCCCCATATATCTTCACAAGCAGGACAGAAGGGCTCTTTCTGTCGAATCTCATTGAAAATTGTCTCAAAAATCTCTGAAATCTTCTATAGACCCAAACTCTTGCCTATGACTGAAGTCAGTATGGCAACTCAATATACCATCCCCATGACTTTCCATAATTTTCCACCTAAATTGTGCAAATTGAGCATCTTGGTCTCTTTGCCACTAATCAATAAGCACTAGCACTGTATGCCCAATTTTTTAGAGCAATGAGAGCCACCACCCCCCAGTTCCAATCAACAACCCAATCTTGAACATGATTCTGCTTTAGGACAATACTTATTTGCCAACCACACTATTTACTTGAGATTTTCATAAGATGGAAAACTTGTGTTACAGAGAAAAATTGTTGCCAAGTTCAGTGAGATTGATGAAATATTGGAGAAGTACAAAACTTCAAAATTGCAATTAACAGTGGAAACATTATCAGGCTTGCTTAAAAGCTCTTTTTCAACTGACACTCCTCAGAGTATGAACATCAGACACAGCACAAAACAATAAATTAAGGCAGAACTTATGCCCAGATGTGGCTTGAAATGCACAGAAAAAGAAACCGAATTCGATACTGTGTTTCAAACACCAATCAGCTTGGGGGATTCAGCAGGATGACCAATAGAAAATTAATTAAGAAGTCCAAGTGAGAAAATGAACTATTTCTGTCTACACAGAATGGACCTTTTGGTTTTGATGTTTTAAGTGCTTTAAATCCTTGAATTAGCCCCTGAGGGCTTAATCATTATTCACATTTTGGAGGGGGCTCATTCAAGGTGGGGGCTTAAACCAGGGGGTTATAAAATCATTCACAAATGCACTATTTATCATCAACTTAGAGAATGCATCTTTCGGTCATAACTTGACAAAATACCAATATGGACTGAAAAGGCTAACATTAACCTGTCAGGGGTGGGTGCTTATTAGAGGGGGGTTATTAACAATTTCTTGCTCTAGGGTGGGGGTCAGTTCTAGGGGAGGGCTTATTTTAGGGGGGCCATTTGAGGATTTATGGTATGCCCAAAAATGTTTCCACTGTTCATCGCAATTATGAGATTGACTTATCTGCCATCTTTTTAATCACTGAGTTGTAGATCTTTATGTTGAGAATTGTAATCATCATTATTATTATGATTAATTGTTTAATTATGATGGACATCACAATAGCTTTGCACACGAACATGGACGTCATGTGATTAGCACACCCTATGATAGTCTTGTGATAATTTTGTAGTTTTCGATTTATTCCGTTTTATGTTTTGTTCAATGACAAATGCTTTATTCGAGTCTCTCAAATATTCTTGAGTATACTGAAAATCTAACAGGTTATGGGCCCAGTTAGCGTGAATTAGTTTGCAGTATTTGAGTATTAAAGTATATTTTATATTGTGAATAATGGCCTCATCGTCTGAAGATTTCTCGTCTTCGAATGCACTGAAATTCGAAAAATTAAATGGCAGCAATTATCGAACGTGGTCATTCAATATAAGATTGTATCTTGAAAGTCTCGATTTATTTGAACATGTGGATGGAACTGCAGTAAGGCCTGAAGGTGATGCAACTTCGAAAGAAGTGAAAGCTTTTCTGTACCGCGCGAAGAAAGCATGGACGTACATTTGTCTTGCCATCGATTCAGATCAACAGATTCATGTGAGAGACAAAACGACGGCTGAGGAAGCTTGGAAAGCTTTGAAAACTCAGTTTGCTCGCACATCAATTCTGCAAAAAGTTCGTCTTAGACAACAGTACTACTCTTGTAAGTTTAGCGCTGGAGGAAATATGTTGCAACACATAAATCACCTGAAGTCTCTTCATGAGCAATTAAAAGAGATTGGCGTAACCATTGATGATCAAGAATTAGCCATGACTCTTCTGTCAAGCCTTCCAGAAGAATTCAAACCACTCATAACCGCTTTAGATGCCGTTGGCGAAGATAACTTAACTTTTGAAAAAGTTAAAGCGATGCTTCTGAACGATATTGACCGAAGCAAGGACACTGGGCAAACAAAAGGCCCTGAAAGTGCTCTTTTTGTGAAAAGAAGTGGTGGATTTAAGAAAGGCTCAGGAAGACAAGACCGTAGTGGCAGTAAATCAGAAAACATTTTTCGTGGAGTTTGTCATTTCTGCAAAGAACGGGGTCACTTTGCGCGTGATTGCCCTAAGAAACATGGCAAAGATTATGATGATGATGGCAGGAAGAAACCCGGAAAATTCTCTGCAAATTATGTCGCAATTCAACAGGAAGGTGATGATGTCTCAAGTGAGGAAGCGTTGATAACCTCACGTGAAGAAGCGCTGGCTGACAATGTCTGACTGTGAAAAGAAACCAAATTGGATTATCGATTCTGGCGCGACACAGCACATGACTTTCAACAAAACATTGCTGGAAAATTATGTGAAATTCAAGAATCCCTATTCAGTCAATCTTGGTGATAACCGTACAATTTTGGCATACGGAAAAGGTACCTGTCATATCATATGTGATCTTGGTTCAAACACTCAAAGAGTTTTCTTGAATGATGTTTTGTATTTGCCAGATCTTGAGAAGAACTTGCTATCAGTGAGGGCAATGACTAATCTTGATGCTTCAATAGAGTTTCTGGTGATGAATGCAAGATTTCCAGAAATGGGAAATTGTTGGCTATTGGAAAGCTGGTAGGAAAATTGTATTTCCTGAAACTTGCCAGTGATATTCATGTGAATTTGGTCAAGACCAATATTTCAGACAAGCAACTGTGGCATTATAGATTGGGAAATTTGTGCATGGACAATGTCAAGAAGCTATGGAAAGATAATATGGTAACGGGAATGAAACCAATGAACCATGATGATGAATGCAGTATGCAATGTGAAAGCTGTTTCATGGGGAAACAACACAGAAACTCTCTTCCCAAAGCAAGCAAGAGTCAAGATGTTGAAGCATGTGGTAACATTATACATAGCGATGTTTGTGGTCCTATGCCTGTCAACTCTATTGGTGGATCATGCTATTATGTTACATTCATCGATGATTTTAAAAGTACACTCAAATCTACTTCATAAAGCAGAAGAGTGATGTCTTCGAAAAATTCAAAGATTTTGTTGCTGTAATAGAGAACATCACTGAAAACCATGTGAAGGTCCTAAGGACAGACAATGGTGGTGAATATACATCAAAGCTCTTTGAAACTTATCTGAAGGAGAAGGGGATACTTCATCAAACAACAGTCCCTGACAACCCAGCACAAAATGGAACAGCAGAAAGGATGAATAGAACCATAATGGAGACAGCAAGAACAATGATGTGTCATGCAAATTTACCTCAGAAGTTCTGGGCTGAAGCAGTCAATACAGCAGTCTACCTCCGAAATCAAAGTCCGACAGTTTCTCTCAAGCAAGTCACACGATATGAGCTCTGGACTGGAGAAAAGCCTGATCTGTCAAATCTGAAAGTATTTGGCTGTGTAGCTTATGTCCATGTGGCGAAAGAAAAACGAAACAAGTTAGATTCGAAGTCAAAGAAAGCAATCTTTGTTGGATACCCAGCTGGAACAAAGGGTTACAAACTTTTGATGTTTCAACTTGTCCGAAGCAGAGATGTAATATTTTCTGAAGGAGATTTCCATGATTTTGCTGAAGAGAAGTCTGTCACCAAAGATTCTTTCTATCCTGAAATTTTGCAATTTGAAGAAGCTGAAGAAGCTGAGCCTCAACCTCTGATTAACCAACCAACGGGAGAAACTTTTGAAGATTGTTTCATGTGAGATGTTCAGCAGCTTGCTCCACAGAGAGAAAGGAGAGCTCCAAGAAGATTTGTTGAAGAATGCAACACTGTGAGCCTGACATCTGAAATTGATGAGCCAAGTACTATCAATGAAGCTTGGCAAGGAGATTTCAAGAGACAGTGGAAGGATGCAACAGATTCTGAATATGAATCTTTGATTAGTAATGAAACGTGGGAACTCATCCCTCCACCGAGCAACACTAACATTGTTGGAAACAGATGGATTTTCAAAGTTAAAAGAAATTCTGATGGAACTGTCGACAGATTTAAGGTACGTCTTGTCGCTCAAGGTTATTCCCAGTCTGAGGGAATTGACTACGAAGAAGTTTTTTCCAAGTGGCTAGATATACATCCATCAGATCATTACTAGAGCTGGCAAATGTCAAAGATTGGCATATTCACCAGATGGATGTGAAAACTGCCTTTTTACAAGGCAGTATAGATGCAGAAATTTTCATGGAACAGCCCGTCGGGTATGTTGACAAGAAAAAGCCGAATCATGTGTGCAAACTAAAGAAGAGTATATATGGCCTAAAACAAGCCGCTTGTTGCTGGAACACAGAAATTGATACATTTCTACAGTCTAATGGTTATATGAAATGCTGTTCAGATGGTTGCATTTACATAAAGTCGCATAAACAAGAAAATGGTCATATTGACTTTGTTATCTTATCTCTTTGGGTTGATGATATTCTATTATTTACCAACAACATGAACGTGATGCTTGAAGAAAAGAAACTGCTTCATGAAAGATTTGTTGTAATTGATCAAGGAGAAGTTCACTATGTCCTTGGAATGCTTGTTAAAAGAGATCGTCATGAAAGAACAATGACTATCAATCAAGAAAATCTCTTGAGAGGCATCTTGAAGAGATATGGCATGGAAGATTCCAAACCCGTGTCAACTCCATTGGAACCTGGAAAAAGGTTCAGAAAATTGTCTGAAACAGAATCTCCTGTTGATGTGAAATTATACCAGCAGATAATTGGTTCATTGACATACGCTGCAACAGCCACTCGTCCTGATATAGCAGCAGCCGTGAATACCCTGTCCAAGTATATGGCTAAGCCTGGCAAAGAACATATGGAAGGAGCGAAGAGAATCCTGAGGTATGTCAAAGGAACAATTAATTTTGGTCTTTGCTATAATGCACAAGATAAAAGCTGCAGTCTTGCAGGTTATTCTGATGCCGATTGGGCAGGAGACACCGATACATGCCATTCAACTTCTGGCTACGTATTTCAGATCTATAACAACACAATCAGTTGGTGCAGTAAGAAGCAAAATACTGTAGCAAAATCAACAACAGAAGCTGAGTATGTGGCACTAAGCTTTGCTACTCAAGAAGCTATTTGGCTACGACACCTACTTGAGAATATTGGCATGAAGGAAGATGGTCCCTCAACTATCTTTGAAGACAACAATGGTGCTATTGAGCTTAGCAAAAACCCGAAATTCCATGATCGCACCAAACATATTGATGTTGCACATCATTTTGTGAGAGAACAAGTTGCTATGAATAACATATCTGTCAAATATTGTTCAACTCAGAACATGTTGGCCGATGGAATGACAAAAGGTCTGACCAAGGACACTTTTCAAAGACTTAGAGACAGACTATGTGTCAAAGCAGTAGTTTAATTATTTCTCTTATTTTCTGATAGTGATGTCATCAAGTGGGAGTGTTGAGAATTGTAATCATCATTATTATTATGATCAATTGTTTAATTATAATGGACATCACAATAGCTTTGCACACAAACATGGACGTCGTGTGATTAGCACACCCTATGATAGTCTTATGATAATTTTGTAGTTTTCGATTTATTCCGTTTTATGTTTTGTTCAATGATAAATGCTTTATTCGAGTCTCTCAAATATTCTTGAGTATACTGAAAATCTAACAGGGGGGGGGGGATAAGGACGGATTTTGTCAACGGTAAATGACCGATTGTTGGATGCAATCTTTAGGCTTTTGGCAGATGCCTGAAATATTTTACAATCTTTGTTTTCCTTTGTTCCCGGTCCAATATCATGACAAAAGCACTGGTATTTGCAACCCAAACAGGAGGTGGAAGCAGCCAGCCCCAAGAGCTGTCGTCGTGACAATAAATCCTCAACTGGCTGCTTGAGAAAGTGGACTTCGAAAAGTATGGATTTGACCCACCACCGGTCAAAATGCAACAAGAAGACACACATGCCAAAAGCACACACTTAGCAGCTAGCTTGGCCTGCTCCTTGAAATCTGTAAACATAATTTTTACTTTAATCTTGTCATTGCTGTACACTCTTTTTTTTTATAAGAATACTATAAATTTTGTCCAGCCTCAATATTCTTAAAAAATGTTCGTTTTGAGCCTGAATATATTCTTAAAGTATTCTTATTTTTCAAATCTGATATGCGGTTTTAGGGGAACATAGTTAAAAGAAAAATCATCTCATATGGTCGAGCGAAAGAAATATTTAACTATTATAACAAAAAGAATGTTGTTAACAATCATGAAGTTTCGTTCTAACATTGCAAAACAGGCATCTGCTGAAAAATGAGACAGAAATATGGGAGAGCTGAGGCTGAGCATATTCTTACAATATTCTTAAAAATAGGATGATTCTGAGCCTGAATATTCTTATAAACAATATTCTTATAAAAAAAAGAGTGTAATTTCTGATAATGCCAACAAAGGCCTAAATTCGCACCGCGCGCTTTTTGACTTTTTCAGGAGGACGAGTCAGGACAAAGAAAGGAGACCCTTTAAAAAGTCACGTGATCATGGGCCGTAATTTCTCATCAAAGAAAGAAGAACCATGCTAACTGAGCTGAACCCCAGCTGAACTGAACATTTTGAAGAACTGAGGATTTTGAAATATGCCTTGATAAAAGCCAGATAATTTATTCTCAAGAAACTGGCCGGTCAACATACCAGCCTTTGCTGCATGAGCAAGGAACCCAGTTTACGGTCGGTGATTCCGATTTGCAAAGCAAATTTTGGCCAGCACACTGGCAATGACGACCGGAGTGGTCCACTGCCAAATAAAATCATCAAAAACTCATAAAATCAAAAAACAATACTAGAGGGAGAGGGAGGGAGGGAGAAATTTTGTGAATCAAGACCAGTTATCTTGTCGGTGGTTGAATTCGAATGAGCCTCACTTCGAGAAAACACTGCTAAATACGTAGAATGATTTCCTGGAGATCAGCCAGATTCCATAATACAGGAAACTATTTTATACAGGTTATACAAATATAGCCTTACGTTGAGTACTTAATACATTGGGTACTCATTTACCGAGCTCGGGAGGATGGCCAGCTGAGTTGACGAGCATGTCTATTAGCAAGATAAAATAAGAGAACAAGTTTAGTAAATCGAACTCAATTATAAATCATTCGAAAGCTCTAAGCCAGGAGAATCCATATTTGTACCTATCGACCTTCTTTGATGCACTAGTAGAGATATATTGCAGTCAAAGGGCAAAAAAGGCACTTTGATGACGTCATCGAAAAGTCCAACTTCCGGTCAAAATTTCACAGGGCCCATCTCGGATTTGGAATCAGCGCTATCGATTTACCCAGAATGTGCAATAAAATTCAAAGTTAGGTTGAAAGTCAGATTGTTATGGGAAATTCCCTGCCTATATTCCATTGATCTCGTCTGACGTAACATAGTTTTCACTCGCATCGCATTGGACTCAGAATTCTTCAATCAAGCTTGTTGCTGAACCACATCATGACATTTGTCTGATGTGCCTTTGCCATTCATCGTAGAAGGTATTAAAATTGAAAAGTTCCTTAGGAGTTTTGTCTTTAAGTATATACAGTATACTGTTTTGTATACTTTAAATGTAAGTCTTTAAATATTCCTGGGGCATACATGGTTGTTGTACTTGCATTGAGGGTCGGTCAGGGGGGTTACATGTTTCCCTATTCCCTTGAGAAAATCCATTTTTCCCTGGAGTTTTGTAGGTTTATTCTTCAGATTGATAGTCAAAAGGATTGGTAGAAAGGGTTTACCTGATCCCTGTTTCCCGAGGTTCCTCTGTTACCTTTTTCACTTTGACCACCTTCCCTTGTTCCCTCGATCCATTTCGCGTGTTCGCGTGTTCCCTTGAACAAACGACCCTCTGCATTGCACTCTTGTTATCTCTTAGGAATACTGGCAAATCAAGGGTTGTGACGTCATCGATGTCGTAGAAAAGTTACGGTCAGTGCAAATCTGACTTTTCAATTATGTGTTTTTAAAGACATGGTCGGAAAGAACAACTCAAAAGGAGCAAAAAATTATGAAACACCAATTCGATTTGGCTTAATACTCAGAAGTTATTACGATTCGAAATTTGTGTGACGTCATCAAACGCAAAACTGATGCTTTGAGTCTTAACCGTTTCGTGCATAAATCTTTCTTTTTATGTGTTAAGCGTTACTTTTACAATAAAAGCATCATGTTCTCCGACATTAATTTTTGTCATTTCAAACCTTAAATTACTAAGAACGCGGTATTTCCTCCTGTTGTGATGCAGCTAGGGTTCCGAACTACTATGAATGTTGAAAAAGGTGAAAAAGATAAAACATTTTTTGCTTGCTTTCTCTGAGAATGGTAATATGATTGAGCTGGATAGAAAGAAGTACTTTCTTATGACCACGGTCGTCTTTAATTTATGTAGCCATAAATGCTCAAGAAGACGGCATACATCTATTGGCGTAGGCATATGCGTAGATGTGGGCACACACACAGGTGAAAGCGTAGATGGAAGCAAAGGTATAGGCGAAGGCACAGGAACAGGTGTAGGTGTGGATGAAGGCATAGGTGTAGGCTAATGCACAGGTATAGGCACAGGTATAGGTGAAGGCATAGGGATAGGAGAAGGCATAGGCACAGGTATAGGTGTATACATAGGCACAGGTATAGTTGTAGGCATAGGCACAGGTGTAGGCTAAGGCACAGGTATAGGTGTAGGCATAGGCGAAGGGATAGGCACAGGTATAGGTGAAGGCATAGGCATAAGAGATGACATAGGCACAGGTTCATAGGTGTAGGCGAAGGCATAGGCACTGGTGTAGGTGTTGACAAAGGCGGTTATCGTCGGCGGGTATTGCTAGTTTAGAAACCAGGCTTGATGGTGGAGTAAAGGGGAATTCAAATACTGCGGTTCACCCTAAACACAGGAAAATCCGTTCACTTTCGTGTTAAAGTACGAAATGTGCCACTTTTTATCAGTCTTAATAGGCATAATACAGAAATTTATACCAGATAACAGTAACCGACAAGCGATTTGAATTGACTTTTTTCAATTTTTGAATTTCAATTTCGATTAAGCTTTTAGAGTTGCAAGGTGAGAGACGCAGTTTCAAAGTGTTACGTTGTCAAACCTATAAGTTATTAAGTGCGGCTTTGAGGGACATGGTACTGTGAATTCTCCAATAATGGCAATACGAATGCTCAATGATGATAATAAAAAACATCAGAAAAAGGCTAATTAGGACTTATTGGGTAGGTTCGCAGATTCAGATATTATCTGACTTGTGGCTCCTATTCTGGCTTAGATTTTGTTACCGGCATATTGAACTGAAACTGAATCGGTCGAGTTGTTTCGTAGTTTCGCTCCAGCTCAATTCAGCAATCGCTAGTAGCTGGCGAGTGGCCGTACATTCGTATAAGCTTCCGCTATTTTTTCGTGTCTTTCGCCAATCTTGTCGACTGAAATAGATATACCTATTAATATTATGGAGTGTCGTATATGCAATGAGATGGCTGTTACCCTCTTTCTTCTAGCATATCTTCCTAACCAAGTGACTGTTCCCTCTAACCATAGTCAATAGAAGTGAGGACTTCTATTGACTATGCTCTAACCACGTGTCAAACTGCAGGTGTTCAATTTTTGTAAGCAGTGTCCCTATTATCGGTATATGTTTACTTTAAGATCCACATTTTTTCAGTACTTCGCTCTATCCAGCTCAATCATATTACCATTCTCAGAGAAAGTAGGCAAAAAATGATTTATCTTTTCATCTTATTTTACATTTATGGTAGCTCGAAACCCTAGCTGCGTCACAATAGGAAATACCGCGTTCTTAGTAATTTAAGGTTTGAAATGACAAAATTTAGTGTAAGTGACAGAGAACATGAAGCTTTTATTGTAAAAGTGGGGCTGAACACTTAAAAAGAAAGATTTTTGCACGAAACGGTTAAGACACAAAATATCAGTTTTGCGTTTTGATGAAAGCCGCATCGAATTGGTGTTTTATAATTTTTGCTCCATTTGAGATGTTCTTTCCGACCATGTCATTAAAAACACAAAATTGAAAAGTCAGATTTTCACTGACCGTAACTTTTCTACGTACTGTCATACGGTTAGTTTTCAGTGCTTTGCTAGTTGGCAGCGTTCGCGTTCGCGCCCTTTCATTTCTGTTTTTCCCATGGTTTTCTTTGCCTGTTTTGCGTCATTTAGTTTCTGTGTGCGGGTCATAAGGCATCTTGCGCGCCTTATTAGCATGGCTCATGTGTCGATGGCTCCTCGTTAGTCAGTTGATTAGGCACCTTTAGTTTTTATCATGTTTAGCTTATTCTTTCTATATTTGTAACAATGCTTTGTTTTACTTCTTTGCCAATTCGGCTAGACGCTTCATTTGTGTATTTAAGTTCGCTCATTTCATCAGTTTATCTAACTTACACTTAACAGTTGAGTTCATGGGATATAAGTTTGCGAAAATTATATCCACGTGTTTTTCTGTGTTACTTCTGTGGGAAGTCTTCGGCCAAATTTGGGAAACCGATTTACATTGGTGTCAGAAGTGGGATCTGAAAAGTTTACTGAAGCTTTTGCAGTAAAGAATGCTGATGCATTGACCACTGCGAAATTATTTGTAGAAGAAATTCTGTGCCGTCATTCAGCACCACGGAAATTGTTATCCGATCGTGGCAAGAATTTCTTGTCTAAAGTAGTCAAAGGTATATGTCAGATGGTAAATACATCCAAAGTAAATACAACAAGTTACCATCCCGAATGTGATGGATTAGTCGAGCGTTTCAACCATACGTTCACTACGATAATATCTATGTATGTATCTGAACATCATCGTGATTGGGATCATTTTATTCCGTACGCTTTATTTGCATACAGAACTGCTGTTCAATCTAGTACCAATGAGACACCCTTTTATTTGATGTATGGGAGAGACCCCCGTCTTCCTATAGATGCTTCTCTGTTGCAAGCTCAAGAGCTTTATTCTAATACAGATGACTATAGAGGTGTCCTAGCAGATAGATTCTTCGAAGCCCGCAAACTCACTAACGACAACATCGAGTTAGCACAACAAAGGCAAAAAGAACAGTATGACAAAACTGCGAAGGAAATCTCTTATGATATTGGACAACGAGTATGGTTGTACACACCCTGTAAAAGGAAAGGTCTTTCATCTAAATTAACTCATAATTGGCATGGACCATATCGGATCTTAGCTAAGAAATCTCCCGTCAATTATCTTTTAGATGCAAATGATGAACGTAATTACATACAAAATGTCCATGTTAATAGATTAAAGCCTTTTATCTCCGCAGATACACGTCCGGAAAGCGAATACCCTGTCAAACAACACGAAAATGCAAATGAGGAAGAAATTGATGATGATGATGATGGCAGCGATCAGGATCCAGCTGATTTACAGTACGTCATTGATGACGTCACAACCCTTGATTTGCCAGAATGTTCCCAAATCTTAAAATGATCACCAACCACCAAAGAGTCCAAAACTAGTTTAAAAATTCCAGTTACCCTGTTTGCTAGAATGTTGCCAAAAATTCCCTGTCTACTATGTTGAGCCTTCTTCAGCACCATACATAATTGTGCATATTTGTCATGCATGGCGAACTCTAGGATAGATTTTTCCACAAGTGGCATACCACAATAGATGGAAATCGAACAAAAAGTTATAATAGACAAGGAAAAGGGCAAAACACTTATAAAGAACAACTTAAACATAGCAAGAATCACAGCACACTCTAACCAATCATTCGCATGTTAGCTCAACATGTGAAATGGGCTTTGTTGACTTCATGTATAATTGCCAACCCCCTGAAATATGTTGACTTTATGGGTTGGTTGCATGCCAGTTAATGATGGCTTTTTTTATCTTCTTATGTACTCCAAATGCTGCCCCCTTGCTTTGTGCCCTTATAAATGGACAAGTTTGGACTGGGCACTATTACAGCCTTGTCTTTTGACATTGTTTGGTAACAATTTCTCAAAATGTAATACAAATTGTTGCAGAAAGACACAACTAAGGAGGATGACTTTGCACTTAACTAAGATAGACATACCCTTCACAGCTGAGAGCTATTAAACAGACATTGTTCTATATGCAGTTCTTTTAAAGGTTTCTAAAAAGAGATGCAATTAGAAATTATTAAAAATTTGTTTCAAAAACTTTAGCAATATTCACGATGATTAGATCAATGGACTTTTCATCAATCCACAAAAAGTTAACTACAGCCAAAGCTTCAATGATGCCAATTAAGATACCAGCAAGAACATCAGAAACATGGTGCCTCCCTAATACAATTCTTGAGAAAGCTAAGATTAATGCCCACATATAAAGTATAACGATATGAGCTTGATCTTGTAAAAAATTAGCAAATAGAACAGCTACTAGCATTCCTCTTGTTGAATGTCCAGATGGAAATGAGAACTGATCAATTTTAACTGTTGCAAACATATCATCTGCATTATAGACAGGTCTTTTTCTTTGTATCAATACCTTCAATGCACCAACAACAATAAGATCAAAAATCATTGCTGAAAACAGGTTTACATGAAATTCGCCAATTCTTCCTGAAAAACCGTTATTATAGGCCAAAAAGCCTGAAATCAAGAGCCAAGGAACTCCATGACCAGTTATTTCCAAAAACTTCATCGTCCATCTCAAAAATTTCTTACAAAAATCTTCATCTGAAACATTAGAACAAATGCTAAATTTTTCTGAAATTTCTTTATCAATGTTATAAAGTTTCAAAAGTAAACTTTCCATAGAATTCCCTGCTTTGAAACCACAACCAGAAGCGGAACAAATGTTGGATTTTTCTGCTCTCTTCTCGACAACCATTTTGATTTTCAAGTGCTGGAAGAAACAGAAACGAGAAGTGGTTGTTGTTGTAATAAAGAGCGAACGAGAAGGTGCCGAAAAAGAATCGCAGATTGGTTTGTAAAGCTGCGGCTTCGTGTGCGAGGTTTTTGCTTGAAACGTCGACAGGGCAGGGCGTGTAAAAAATTGTCGCCGCCACCGTAAAAACCGATTCGCACGTATGACGTATGGCCATGGTGGATAGACGTTCAAGATTTTCGAACAAAATGTTCTGCGACCTTAGGAAGCAAGGTCGCAGAACATTGATATGGTTGAACTTTTCGCGACATGTTTTGGCTTGTCACCAATTACGTCGCAGCGTTTAACCGGTTTTTTTGCACTGGTGACGAAGCACATTACATTGTTTTCGTGCATTTTCCTGGAAATTTTCTAGGAAAATTGCGTACCTATTATTTTCTTGGAATTTTGCGTCATTTCGCGCAAGCTGATTGTCGGAGACCTTCTGTCGCAGAGTGTTAACAACCCCTGGATTCATCAGAACAATGGTGAATGGCTCATTTGAACAGCTGAATCAGACCCTGTTTACATGAGATAAACTGAATCGGCTACGGTCCGATCCAGAGCAAGTTTTGGCTCAAAAACGCCTTCCGCTTACATCTCTTGGATCCGTACCATTCTGGCTCTGTTTAGAGCCAGTTCTGGATTTTGTCAGAAGTAGAGCCAGCTCGTCTCTGACTGTTTAGATCCCGTGTAAACGCTTTGGATCGGATCCAGACTGGTACGGATAAGAAACTTGACCAAAAGCGAATGAACAAAGCCTACAACGACATGCCAAGGGAAATGAATTTTTTTGCTTTTGCCCAAGTCAAATATTTCTAGTTCGGATTGTAACCGCCCCAGTTCTACTCGTGTAAATGCATTCGAAAGAACCAGAACTGGCTCTCGATCTGACCAGAGCCGATCCAGTTTCGTGTAAACGGTGTCTAAAATCCAAGGGAAGCCATCTTACATACCTTTTCTTGAAGCAAAATACAAGCTACAATCAGTCATCGATACATTCGAGAATATTGCGCAGAATAATAATGTAAACGGTGAATTTTGGAGATTAAGATTCATGAAGAAGAGAAACAGTTTTTGAATTTACTACTATCGTATATATTTCTTGTACAACTTGATACAACATATCTTTTAAAACTTAGTCGTAAGCTACATATGCCTTAAAAAGCCCCAGAAAATCTCTTTCATTTAACTCTTTTTGTAAGAATGCCTTAATTTTTGTTTAACCTGAGAGTCGGTTTCGAATTAGGACCGGGACATACAAAATGAACTTAAAAATTGCGAGAAATAGACAAATAGAAAAAATTATGCTTTTGGTGATGTTTGACTTAATATTCTAAATTTATTCGCAAATTTTTGAATTTTAAAATCTCCATATTCCCTTATTTCAAAATAGCCAGAAACAGCGAAAACACCTCTGGACATACTTCATAAAAATCAAGAAACAGATCGAAACAATTAAGTAAGGAGGAATTTATCCCCAAATGCGGATCGAAATGCAAATTAGAAAGTGAAGCCGAACTGGCATTGTATTTTAAACACCAATCAGTTTAAAACACAATGTCAATTCGGCTTCACTTTCTAACTGGCGCATTCGAAACAGGCCAAAAAACTCGTCACTCACAAACTATTTAACTATATTCTTATAAAACAAAAGGTTTTTCTCGATTATAACTTAACCTTACTTCTCTGCTTAGAGTTTTCTGGTTGGAAATAACATCTTTAGAATAAAGACGAACTTTAACTTAGGCAATTAAACCATATACATGATATAAAATATACGAGTTAGCGTTTATACCTCTACTACATCTAATCCCACATCGATAAGATGACAGACGACAGAGAGACTGAGTCTAATTAAGATGAAAATACATCAGCAGAGCTACAGAAGTAGCATTTTCAGCTGGCAAATTCATTGTTCAAACTTCAAATGCTGGATGATGGAAATAAACGAATCAAATGTATCCTTAAATATATACACTAATAAATAAAGATATCTATAGTAAAAACATGTCCCGTTCCATTGATTTCCTTCGTTTTTTATACTGCAGTTTTGATCTTTTTTGAATTTTCACTCATCCTGAAAAATCAAAGTCATTTAGCTATTATAAGTGAATTCCATATATATAAGGGATCAGTCATATTAATGCCGGGCAGGGGGCCGGAGGATAATTTATTTTTCGCTAATATTCTTGGTGGCCCATGAAAATTTCTTAAAAAATTTGGTGGCCCCCTTTATTGGCCCCCCTCCTATATCAATGATAGTTGTCTGGCAGGGTTGCTGTTGCTTCCCACATTTTTTTTGACGAGGAATGGTGTAAAGCCAGTTGAAATCTGTCTCCAGCAGGTGTAATCATGCTTTGGAATTTCTTTTGCATTTTGTTGAAAAAGAAATCGCTTTAATGAGACTTTGGTATATTTTAATTTCTCATTTTTATTTAGAGACAAAGGCACACTTGCCAGGGCTGGAACTTTTGCTGGAGTTGGATAAATTTTGAGATATTTAGGACACAAGGGGCATTGTTTGAAATAATAGAAAAGATAACAAGAAATAAAATAAAATAACCAAGAAAGGAACCATTCCGAATGTCTGATACTGTCTTCTAGTTTTAAAAATGCTAATCATTATTTGATATGCTCATGTACAGTTTGGTGCCCCCTTAAATTTGGTTCTTATTTTTGGCTACCCTTTAATCACATCAATTTTTTGGCGGAACTGCATGATTCCCTCCGACCCCTAACCCGGCATTAATAATGACTGGTCCTTAAAGCTTAATAGCAGGGAAGTATGCATTATTCAATGATTGATATATAAAAGCGAAACGCAGTAGAGTGAATTATTACTGCTACATACTTCAAATCAGATGCGCCACGTTTCATTGG
This sequence comes from Chrysaora quinquecirrha, assembly GCA_014526335.1. Lineage (NCBI taxonomy): Eukaryota > Metazoa > Cnidaria > Scyphozoa > Semaeostomeae > Pelagiidae > Chrysaora > Chrysaora quinquecirrha. Next base: position 422,318 of record JACTAT010000291.1, read on the forward strand.
CAATTTGTCCTTTGGAACATCCTTTAAATCTATAATACAACATGAATCAAACGTAAATGCATCGTCTAAGAATTAAAAGCAAGGTCAGAATTTCATGCAGCATGGTACGAAACGGAGCAGCAAAAAACGTTTCTTGTTGATTAAAACTAAGTCATCACTGTGCATTTTCATGTATGCTTTATTAGTAGCTAAATGATAGTTACCTTGAAGCCACCTGACTTGAGTAGCAGGCCCATAGCTGTTGAAAGACAAAAGCTAGTCTGAATAATGCTGTGTAACATGTGCATTTTTCACAGTATAAAAAAATAAAAATATCCTCCCCACAAAAAGTAAAGAGTTGTGAAATAAACAACTTTATACAAATACTAAACAAATTATTCATTAATGTGAATATAAAGGAATATGTATACATAATAAAGAATATTAATTAATAAGGAATATTAAAGAAGGAATATCAATGTGATTTATGACCATCAGTTATGATTAAGCTCCGAAGCTTATTTGTCAACATTTTTCGACGGGAGCTTATTCGAGGGAGGCCTATTTCAGAAGAGGTCAAAAATGAATATGGGAGTAGATGTTTGTATTCCAAGTCTTGTCATTCTTGTTAACAAGAGAAACAAACATCTACTGTTTACAGTTGATTATGCCTATGAATGAAATACTTTATAATCTGAAAAATATGCGATAGAATCAACGAATCAGTAACCAGAAAATAGTAAAAAAGTAAACAAACAATGCGGGCATTTGGGAACTATGATAACTGATTCAAACTGGCAGAATTTATTTTTTGCTTGAACAAAAACAAGCTTTTAGAAATCAAACATTTAGCTTATTCAAGGGCAGGGGCTTACTTTGCAAAAGCAATTCGAGGGTGGGGGCATTATCGATTACGCTCCGTAAGCCACATATGTAGCTAATACTGAGATTAGTTACTGTTTAAAGGCGCAAACTGTTTGACTGTAATGCATTTTTTACAAAGAAAAGGGAAAGGAGGTAATATATACTAAACTATCATGTAAACTAACCCTTTTTCATTTCTTGCTGCAATCCTGAAAATGATTGCTGGTTTTGTGGTGAAATCAATATGGGCACTTGTAAGGGTATCATTGTTTACCGTGCACGAAGAACTGGCCCCACAATAAACCCTTACAAATGTTAGCTGTGCAGGTTGTTCTTTGGTCTGACTGCTTTTACTACTAACAGCAAGATATACTGCATATTCGACGATTGTACCAGCACTGTTAGTTGGAGGTTCCCATGACAGTTGTGCTCCATCAGTGTTCTAAAATATGACACCAAACAACGACATTAGCTACCTCGGGCAAAAAATTTGAATATATCGAACCACAGAGTTAAAAACAACGCTAATATGCTCACCTTGGTTATTTTGATTGACGAAGGAGCTCCTGGAAAACCTACGATTTCAACGAAAAGTTCGATGTTATAAGATAAATATCAAGACACTCTTCGGTGCCTAATTATTGTTTTCCGCCTATGTACTTCTTGAAAAAATTCCTAATCCTCCGATCTAGGAGAAGGAAGAAAATACATCACACCTATGATCAAACAATTAATCTACAATCGACATCCCACAACCAGCTTGATATGCGTGATTTCTAATTCTGGCTTTTGATTTGGGAGATAAAAATCAAGGGCATGTTTGGATGGTTCAAGAGCCCTTATTTCTTTCTTCTACTTCCATTTATTTTCAGAGCAGGGGCTTTGGTAGACATTCACGATAAAGAACAGATGAGACGCCAAAACATCTCAATGAGATTTTGGATGCCATGAAAACGCATATCAGTAGACGTAAAGTTTCACATAATTTGAAATGCAATTCAAACAAATATCAACACACAGTTATGCACAACATTCACTTAATGTGTTGGATGAATGGCATCGTTACCTGGCACACATGTCTTGAATGCAGCTATATCACTGTATGGGCCACGACCACAGACGTTAATTCCAGCAACTCGAAATTTATAAGCAGTGCCTGATTCAAGACTTGCTTTTTTCATGCCTTTAAAATCTCCGTCAGATTCAATGTCAATTTCCTAAAATATTGATAATTTATATGATTGATATAGAGATAATGAAATTGATATTTTGTGCCATGTTTATAAAAAAGACGGTTATCAGTCGTCAGCTAGCGCGGACTATGGTTAAAGCTAACGTTAAGAGATTTTTGAAATTGGGCAAAATAATGTTGTGAGAATTCCGTTACAAAAAAGAAGCTCCGTTCGCAAAAAGGGTTCCATGTAAAGGATAGACTCATTACGTAACTTCAACTCTTCGCAAGAAGCAACGGCAACCTTTCGCAACAACAACAACTAGTTAAATAAAAATTTGAATTGGATGGCTAAATGCTCAGAGTGGGACATACCAACTTTTAACAAAAAGCCAGAAAAATCCAAACCTTCTGGACTCATATCACGTATTTTTCGAATCTTTTACTTCTTTGGTTCATGGAAACTTCCGTTTCTAAACGGTAATATATCGAACTTCCATTGACAAATTCGCGTAGAACGTCGCATTCGCAAGCCGCATTCGAGAAAACCAGGATTTAGATAACAGACTGACCAAGCCTCGTCGATTAAACAAAAGAAAACATAATTCAAGCGAATTCAAGAATGGTCCGAAATCAATTAAGCAGGAACAACTGCTGCATAAACAAGGCAAGGAACAGGAAATAACCTGGAATAGATGTTATAGCCAAATTAATAGACCATTTCGGGGTTCACGACGCCATATTCTAAGTGGGGCGAGAACCGCTCTTAATTCAATGGCGGCCTATATGAGAAAAGTTTTAAAATTCGTATTCTGAGAAAATAAACTCTCAATTTGTCTCCAATTTATCAGATTTTGATGTAAAATACACTTTTCAAGCATAACAAAGAGTTTTTAAGCCTATATTGATTGAAATTTAGCCTGTACTCACTATGAATTCGCGATGCCACAGTAGCTAAATTCTGTTCCGCTTCCATGACCGATTGGGCAAAGAAAAGGAAGGAAATGTGAACTTACATCTTCATCAGCATCAGTTGGAATGTAATAATGCGAAACAACTATTGTAGTGCTTGTTGTCATGGCAACATCATACCATGGTGACTGCCCTTTTTTCGTTGATGCAGAAATTGAGCTTTTCTTGGCCTGGAGAAATGGGGAGAAAAGAAAATTTTTCAAAATTCCAAAATTTGCGTCAAATTTAGATTAAGGCCAAGGGTCTTCCAGTACTAGTAGCAATAATCTTGAATACACACGTGCTTCTGAAATTCTCAGGAAAATATGATTGTTTTAAGTCATACCACCACTTAAAATAACATTAAATAGGACATTGCTAGGCCCAATAGTTAACTGAATGCACTGCTCCATTTGAGCTATAAAATATCTTCACGTACCTTGCTTTTGCTGCTGGAAGAATCTTGGCTAATAGGTAATGCGCCTAATTTTGAGGCTCCATTAACGGGATATTTAACATTGGTGGAAGGAATCGCTGAATTTGATTGGGAGATGCTTAACTGTCCTGAAGTTGCAAGAGCAGCTAATGTTGACAACGCATTGTTTTGTAAATTAGGTACTGGACTGATCACATTTTTGCCGTTGTTGAGAACAGGGTCTGAGCCGGACAATGGGGCAGTCACCATCGCCACTGTACTGTTTGTATTTGTCTGTACACCCTATGAATGATAAAACAAAATAAAAACTACAGGATAATCGTAAACTTAAGCACGAAAAGAGGGCTAAAAAGAACGAGTAGCCACCATCTTAACGGCAACTTATTCAGACTGTCGCTTTTAATTAGAGAAAGCTTTTTTAATCAAACCACCATGTTTCAGTTTTCAAAAGTTGTTACCAGAAGCGCCGAAACATTAATTTGAAAAGCAAAAGAAAATTCAAGAGGAAAAGAGTTTATTTACCTGCACAACTGGAACTTGGGGCAGTTCTGATTTTATAGCTGTTGCTGATACTGGGGTAAGTGTCTGATGTTCACTTTTTACCGACAAAGTTGTAGTCTCAGGGTTGCTTTTTTCAGCAGCAGCTGAATTTTCACTGCTTACAGTTGCTTTTTCATCTTTCATTTCTACATCTTCATTAGGTTCTTCTTTCTTTGGCAATGTTAAATTTTGATCAGGAATAGACAAGTCATTGCTGCTTTTCACGGAAGCAGACGACGCAGGGGATTCTTCTGTTTTCAAAACAGCATCGGTTTTCTCATTCTCGAGAGAAGGCTTCACTTTCTCAACAGAAATCGCAAGTTGTTCTTTTTGAGATACGGCTGTGAGGGCTTCGTTACTGGGCTGGTCTATAGAAACAGGTAAAGTCGATGTGGACGTTGATGATAGCATAGCGGAAGGTGTTTCCAACGATTTTGTGGTAGCAGGTTGTTCAGTTTCTGGTTTTTCAATTGCCATGCTTTGATTAGCAGGTTCAGAATCCTTTGCAACATCATCCTCGTGCTGGCCGGTTGGTGTCTGTGGATGATCAACAGCCAGACTTGATACACTGCTAGTACTAGGCTCATTCGCACTTGAATGCACCTGACTTGTAACAGGAACTGGAACTGTGTTACTTGCAGATTTTAGCTGAGAAGTCGTTGAAACTGATTGCAACTGAACTGCACCAGATGTTGTAGTAGCTGCAGACGTTGAGGGATTGGTAATTCTAGAAACAGTTGCAATACTTGTAGATGAAGGTGCATTTGTTGTGTCTAATTTCGAAGGAGAATCCGAGTTAGCTGAGGAAACAGAAATACTCTGAGGGGCTGCTGGTTTGGTTTGATTTTGCACAACTTGAGAGCTGTTAATTTGATTGATAAGCTTGCTACCAGCACTTTTTGGAGCAACTCCAGACGGCAAAGTTGCTGTGGGAACAACTGTAGATGCGAGACCTGCTGTTGTTATGCCTTGAGTGCTTGGCGTTACACTTCTTACTTGTGTCTGAGCTGTTCCTTTCAATGCTGTTGTTTGCCCTCTTAATAAAGCTGCCATTTGTTGAGGCGTGACAGTAACTGTCGCACTACCAGAAGCCCCCTGCCCTCCCGGACTTATTGCTCTGATAAATGTGACAGTCTGAGGAGGCCCTCCACCAGTCCCTGGTATTTGGGCCCGAACTAAAGCATACTGTGTCGGTGTAGCAGCTTGTGTAGAAGATGCAGGAACTGGACTCTTTCCAGGAACAGTAGGAACAGCTTTAACTACAGCATGACCAGAACCAGCAGGTCGCTGTACTGCAAGGACAGGATTAGCTTGCCTTGGTCCAGCAACAGGCGCTGGTGGTCTTATGATAGGAGACGTGTGTCCTCTTAGCTGACTGTGAACTGGCAGAGTTTTAATCTTTGACAGGTTAGCCGCTTGTCCTCTTATATTGTTACCACCAATGTTAGACTGGCCAAGAACTGTTGTTGGAAGCCGTTGCCCAGCAATCTGAGCCGATATTGTTTTATTGATGACAGAGCTAGGTTTAGGTTTTTGTCCTACGATTGCAGTTGGTGCTTTATTTGGAGTTGCAGCACGGATAGCTGTCATAGAAGTGGGGCTTGCTGTTGAGCCACTAGCCTGCTGTTGAATTAGACCAGATGATGATGATGATGAGGCAATGATATTAGCAGAAGGTATGCTAGGACTGCTAACGGATTTTTTGTTGGAAACTTGAGAAATCATTTTCACTCCAGTAGCAGTTGTTGGTGTGATTCCTTTAGCAGACGAATTTTGCAAAGTGGAGGGAGTGCTTGATACAGTTGCGTCATATTTTTGGACTTGGATAATATATGCATCCGCTATCAAAGAAAAGAAGAAACAAATGTGCTACAATACGTGCATGAAAAGATGGGAATGTAAGTGATGATAAGACCATTACTCTATGATGTACCATCAGGTAGAAGTTAAACCCTGTTCTCTAACTTCTTCTACAGAAACAAAGCGTCAAAAATTGAAATGGTTAACAACGCACATACAGAAGTTTAGCTGAAATCATCTTTGTTTGAAAACGAAAACAGAAAAACCTCAAGTATCCTAGCGTAGGTTTAAATGATTTATATTTTGTACCGGCATATTGCAAAACCTTTATTGATTCTGTAGTTTTGTTTAATTAACGTTGATTAACTTATTTCATTGCTTTAGTCTTTGAAAGTTAAATAATGTAGGTAATAATAATTATGTATCATTCTTTTTGATATTTACATCTCAAGTTGTATGTGTTCTTTAACCACAGTAGAGTAAACTAATTCATTTTGGATTAGAAAAAAAATTATCATGTATGTATTTGGGTTAGAGGCCTACTTGGCCTAGATACCTTGAATTAAAAAAAAAGAAATCTAACCTGTTGGAACTGCTCCCCAGCAAACTTCTAAAGTAGTTGTAGTTGCTCTCACAAGTTGGACACGTGAAGGAGCCACAGGCTTTTCTATGTAAAGAAAAAATTAATCTGACATTAAACTGATGAATCAACAAAGTAAAATCTATGAGCATATGATTCTCTTGACAAGACTTTCCACGTTTTATCGTTCATATTTCACACCTTGAAAGAAACGCAATAAGCCACATATCTATTGCTCACCTGTTTCTATAAACCATAAATCCTTGCAGCAGACCTATAGAGGTAAACAGGATCGAATTAACACAAGAATGATCAAATAAAGCAATTTTAAAGCCAGAGAACAAATCAAACCAAAGTATTCTTAGCGACGAATACTAGCGACGATATTATATAAAGCTTCCTAAATATTAAATTCTTGTTTAAGTGGGAGGATTTGAAAATTCACGAAGAAATAGTGCTTCATGAAAAATGATTGAGAAGTATGAAATGCAAGAAAAATCATTTCTACTTCAAGTTTGAGCATAAATATCCCGTTTTATTTAAAACTTCCTTTGAAACAGCGAATTTTCATTTTTTCTTGAAATGGAAAGAAAAAAGGACACGCAATGACTACTTTGGTTTTAAGGGAGGATTTTTAAAAATAAGCTCTAATTCAAGTCAAGCACAATGTTGCAAAACAAAAGAAAACAAAGTGAGCGTTTTCTTGCTGACAATGCTAATTGAGGAATGCTAAGCTTTTTGCCTATTACACAGAAGACAAGAAGATCTGAGTACAATGTCGATCAACATCTGCGTCACATTTTCGTATTTCATTGTTTCATTCATGAATCTCTGATAAATATCTTTAAACAAAATGTTCAAAAAACTTTCTGCTATATTTTTCTGAAGGTCTAAATTATTGCAATAAAGAAATATTTTTATGTTCCAATTGGAATACATGATACAAAATACCTGGTTATTCCAAGCCTTCCTGTAGCCATCTCTTCCACTCCATATATACATACGAGAATTAACCTAAATTATGAAAGGATTGATAAAAACAATATAATCAAAAATATAATGCAACAAAACCATTAAAGGGAGACATAAGATATGAATTTAAATAAATGAAAATGTAGAAGATAAAACAGCTCACAGCAATAGCGCAATGTCCTGCCCTTGGCTTTGGGATTTGTTCTTCGTTACTGTCTACATTTATCATTTCCCACTTCATTTTTTCTGCAGGAATGAAGAACGAAATTAAACAAAACTATCTACGATCTTTACTTAGCCGTTATTTTAAATAACTCTTAGTCAAGGTAACAAATAACATGCTTTGTAAAAAGAAACAGATGTCTCCGACTTGGTCAACAATTCAATAAAAGAGTAAAAATTCGACAATATAGAGAATTTTACCAAGATCAAGGCAGGCAAGTGAGTTGGTGCACTTCCATTCTTTTTCATGAGACGATTTAGCTTCATCCACGACGAGAGGTACCCATCCTCCAAATACAAACATCCTAAATAAAATTATATAAAATTTAAATTTCATATAACTGGCTTCTACAACTCAAATAATTAAAAACAAAGTTATGTACGATACACGATTTATTTCGTGAACAATTACATGTAGAAGAAGAGGCTTCTTCGGAGTTACAGTAAAAATAGCTTTTACTCTGGAGAAGCCTTGCTTGACAATTTTGCTATTGATTTTACATGGCATTTTTCATTCTGTGTCGTGCAGATTATGTCAAACTTTCTTAAACAGAATTGTTTCCAAAAAAGATACGTAACCTTCTAATATGAGGTTTAAGATAAAATAAAAGGGTCTGACAATCCAATAAGAAGGATGTGAATTGAGCCAAAGTTGTTTAACCAGTTGGTGCCGCCTTTTGGTTTCTCAAGAATAATTCTCAAGCAGCAAAACCGATGGGACCAATAAAAAATGTTTTACAAGCAAAAATTAATTTACTAAAACGACGACGTACAAGTTGTCTTCTTCAGCTTCGAGATGACAAAATACTCTGGCTTATTTGTGACAAGGAGACAAATGCCAACTCCTTCTTTGCAAATGTCTGGCTAGTTCATCTTCTACCCCAATAGCTCAGCGTTTTTAAGTAGATTACTCAATCCTATCCTACCACAATACCTTAAAGGATTTTTGCGCTTTATACAAAAATCACGTGAAAGTCTCGAAAACATGAAAATTTAATAAATTCTACCCTGCAAAAGTTCAAGAAACTCTACTCTGTTTATAGGTTTTATAATTGTTTTATAAATTATAATATATTATAAAACGCTTCGTGTCTAATATTCATGGAAGATAAAAATACATAAAAAATGGTCCGAAATTTCTTTAAAAACTAAAAATTCGCTGGAGTTAATTCCCGCAAATTATGCTGGATTGTTATAACGCGAAAGCTTCTTTCATTTAAGCAACCTACGATGCCTACAGATTTCAAGTTAATAATGAATAAACGAACAGAGGTATTCCAGGATTGAAAATCGATCTACCTTTTTCCGATGACCACAGATGTATGTAAACTTCTTGGTAAAGGAGCGACTCCAGATGTGATCGGCTTTGCCCAAATCAAATTATCTAAAATTGCATTGATTTAATGAAGAGCGAAAAGTTAGCAGATGATCAAACTTGACAAAAACGATAGTAATTGTTTAAGTTATTCGACTTGAAACTCTATGCAGATTATACTCACTGCAATCAAGAACATAAATATCACCAAGCCGACAACCACTCATGCCACCATACACTATCAACTTTGGAGACCTATCACCACTTGAGTAAACTGCTGCTGTGTGTGATTCCCTTGCAGTTGGAGGATGTCCAAATGTTCGTGGCAGTGCCCACTGTAACACTGATGCACTTAGATCGAGAATGTAGAGATCATTGAGATATCTAAATTGATGAAAAAACCATTATAAAAATCAGAATTACTAAATCAATGCTCACAGATTACGTAATAATAAAATTAACAACACATTAATGAAAAGTTATAAATTGACATATCTAGGCCGTAAAAATTATCACGTATAAAAATTAGCTTTAGGCATTCGTAGAATGAGGACTACCAAGCTCAAAATGTCCTCACCGAATCACGATAAAGCACTACATAGTGTTTCAATTTTTAATGATACCTTGGAATATTATTCCTAGGATCTTCACTGTCGTTTGCTAAACCACCAAATAAAAATGCTTTGCGGCCAACTAAACTGAAACTGTGACCAAGTCTTGGACATGGCTCCGGTCCATTTATAGGTGGATTTGGAGAGAGATGCTGCCACTCCCATCTGCTGGCTTGTAACTCATATAGCTGAAAGAAACCATATAAGAAACCATAAAGACTTTGGAAATTTGAAGCGATGAATTAGCTACTGATGAAATTACCAGCAGGTCACTTCACTTGAAGAACAATGCTGGTAAATCAGAGCCACTAAGCCAAAAGAAAACGATAGCGCATGCAAAATTTTACGGAGGAGCTCTTTTATGCAGGGGCTTAGAAAAGCGAAGGCAAAGGTTAGCGCTCAATAAAATTTTACAAATTAAGGGATCGTGCACACTGTGTTGCGCAGGTAGAACCCAAATAGGGCCGGCAGCGGAAAAAATAGGGAAATCTTGGGTCTTTGAAATAGTTGACATGGAAAATTGGATTTAGACCTATTTTTTTCTAAGCAACGAAAAAATTGATCCAATACTGAAAGTTTCCTTAAATTTTTTAGATTTTGGGTACAGAAAGTTTCTTACGAGTTTTTTGAATATTCATATTGGCAAGATAGTTATTCTATCTGAATGATGTTCCAAACCCATATATTGATAATATTTAAATGCATATGGGCTTCCTGTTTGTGTGCTTGTCACTGAAATTCTTTATTGCAGACGAAACACGGGAATAAAAGAAAATTTTTCGCTGTCTGAGGTGAAAAGCTTCTTATGTAAAAAAATCCCAGTACTGAATTTCTTAAATTTTTGGCCATTCGAGAGTCTCGGTTTCTTACCAAGAGCTTCTTAAAAAATAAATGCAGTGTGTTAAAGAATTTGAATCCTTGTGTCACCACCATCTTTGAATATGATGGGCGTCAGCCTACTGAGACAATCGCATCATTTACAACTGCACTTGCTCCTTTAATCAATATATGCGCAGGAAATGGGAACTTCAACTTGAAAATGATGACTAAAAATGTTTTCTTTCATTCTTATATCTGAAAAAGCATGTTTGTTACAGATTTAATTATATAATCATCTTTATAATTTCAAGCAAACTCAGACTAATCTGAGATTATTTCGAAAATCTACTTGAAGAACTCGAATCAGACGAAATTTCTTTAAGTTCTTCCAGCTTCAGCTCAGTGGCTCGTCGAAGGTCAGACACAGCTTAATTTGCCAAATTCACCTGTATATTATTGTGCAGTTGGTACACAGGATATTTTTGTGAAATTCACATTCAATGCGTAGAAGCTAGTTCAAACGAAATAATTTTAAGCATAGCAATGCAGGCAGATGTTTCAATATGAAATCTTAGGAGTTTGCGACATCTCCATATCATCATAATCATCAGGCAAGCTTTTCCATCGCTCTGAATAACACGATTATTCCCGCACGATGGAAGAATCTGCCTTTCTTTTTTACACATTGTCTTCTTCTCAAAAAATATGTCCCTCTCTTGTGATTTGTTTGTCATCTGCTAAATCATTTATTAAGGAAATTCATTTCTCTAGTCCAGTCGTCCATTTACGACTTCCGTTGTAGGCACGAAAGAATCATAAAACCACTAAATTTCAACCTTACCCCACTTTTTATTGCATTTTCTTAATAATTCGACCATTGCGATTCCAAATCCGAGATGGACCCTTTTCAATTGTGACAGGAAGTTGACTTTTGGATGGTGTCATCAGGTGCGGTCTTTTTTGTGTATAACTGCTTATATTTCACTCCGGTAAAGCAAAATGCCTGTATAATGTGTATTGTCGGATAGAACTTGACGAGTTCTTTCGACTGATGTATATTTGAGTTAATTTCAATGATATCAGTAACTTGAGTGATGACGTCATTAGCGAGAATAGCTCTCGCAGAAAGCAAGTATAATAATCTTTATTTTACCTTACAATTAAGCAAGAAAAGCGCTAAATTTGACTTTTATTATAAAAATCTGTTGTGTTGTCTGAAATCATGCTACAAAGTTAAGCAACTCACAAGCGCAGGCAAGTCAAAAGGCAGAAATCTCAGACATTTAATATACATGGCAAAAAAAACTCTCTGACTAAAGTGTTACTGAATCGTGGAAAGCCTATTGTAAAATAATGCCTCCTTAGAAGTTTGCACAATGAATCTGTTCCTCTGAATTCAGGCAGATGCCCTGCCCCCCCAAAATTAATCTTCCCCTAAGAAATTGAGCTATGTAATAAACACCCTCTGTTTTAAATGCTCCTTCCTAAAAACACCCTTGGGGTGTTTATAAGAATCAGTAGCTATTGTCATTTAATAAATAACTCAGGAAGCTTAAAAATGCAGGATTATCAATGAAGAAGTAAGAAAACCGGATTTCAAATAATCTCTTGAGTTGTTCTCTCCTTTCCACAGAAACACTTATCAGTTGAATAGTTTTATTACAAAATGATGTTTTAAAACAAATTACACTCTTTTTTTATAAGAACCAGGAAATTTTAATCAAGGCTGGCTGTTCTTAAATTTTTGCCGTTGTTGAGCTTGAAATGTTTTTAATCTGTTCTTAATTCTTAGGTTACTTAGATATCTATATTTTCAATGAATGTCTGGGGTGGTACTAGGTTTATGTGAAAATGCAGCATTCTTGTATATATCTCTGTTTGCTCCCTTTTGACGTTGAGTCTGACTGTCTTTACTTACATATTTCCCTGATACTCTTAGGGCTTTTGAAAAGCCCAGCCTCAGCTTGTTCTTAGTTTGTTCTAAAAGTCTGGGCGAAATCCAGGCTCGTGTTCTTATAAAATTGTTCTTATAAAAAAAAGAGTGTACACACTTTTTTTTTATAAGAATACCTTATTTTTTGCCGAGCCTCGATTATTCTTAAGCTTATTCGATTTTGAGCCTGAAAATATTCTTAAATTATTCTTAATCATAAATGTTGTAAATTGGCCTGAAGATCAAGAGAAATAAGTCAAATCTTTGTCATTTGTTATTTTATTAATAAAAAGAGTTACTGTATCAAAGAGTCAGACAGGATGTATGCATTTCAAAACAAATACAGTTGCCTGACAATCACACTTATTGTGCAGTGTAAAAAAACGCAGAGAAATAAAAATGATCCTCGTCAAGCTTGAGCCTCAGATTATTCTTAAATAATTCTTAAATTTCAGCAATTTTGAGCCTGAATATTCTTATAGACTGTATTTTTATAAAATAAAAAGTGTGTACTCTCTCTTTTATAAACGCCCCCATCCGCGGCTTAAATACGTCTTCAAGCGAAACTGATAATTTATACAGTTTTAGAATTTTATATTATAGACAGGGTTTTTTCCCCAACAATCTAGCAAAGAGGGTAACCTAGGGTTTTTTAATTGAAATCTACTAAAAAAAGGTCGGAGAACACAAATCCAAGATGGGCCCTCAAAAATTTTCGCCGGAAGTACCCTTAATTAACGCCTAATTATGCCTAATTAAGTCAATTAAAAAAGTTCCACTTTTTCAAATCTAATTAATGCAATATGTAGATCTTGAAACGCTGAGTAAAATTGTCTTTGACTGTATTTCAATACAACCTACCAGTTTCGAGAAAAACTCGTTTGAAATAATGATGACGTCATCGTCCTAAGGCTCAGTATGGGCTTTTATCAACTCGCGTAACTTCACAAATAGGGTCGAATCGTCAAAAAACCGCTTACAATGCGATACGTGTATGTATGACAGCATAATAAGCATAATAAGCCCCACAGCAAGTTTGGAAAAACGAAGAAAGGGGGTTCACTGCATAAACAATAGGAATCCCATTATGAATACTGTATAACAAATTTGACCTCTCGCCATTTCAAGCAGGTTTGATATTAAAACTTCAAATCTTGAACATGAGTAGTCCTTCACAACGCCTTTTGGCTCATGGATGACTGGGCATCATTTTGGTACCATTATGACGTCATTTGCCCCTATGACGTCATCGGACCCTTTTATGATGTCACAACCACACCCAATAATCATCATTCTGCTGTCTTAGCGTACATTTATCGCATAATTAGTGGTTTTGTGACTATTGCACCCCAACCTATAAAGTTATACAAGCTGAAATGTAGAATCCAGGTCTGTAATGATCATAATGGTAATGACGTCATCATAATTTCAAACGAGTTTTTCTCGAAATTGGTAGGTCGTATTGAAATACAGTCAAAGACAATTTTACTCAGCATTTCAAGGTCTACATATTGCAGTAATCAGATTTGAAAAAGTGTGACTTTTTTGATTGACTTCATTAGGCCTAATTAGGCATTAATTAAGGCTACTTCCGGTGAAAATTTTTGAAGGCCCATCTTGGATTCGTGTTCTCCGACCTTTTTTTAGTAGATTTCATTGAAAAAACCCAAGGTTACCCTCTTTGCTAGATTGTTGCGGAAAAAACCCCGTCTATTAGGGTAGATTCCATCAGAAGATTCCACCAGGTACATTAAAGATTATTATAGCAACGGTGGAGAAATCCCTCGAAAACGCGAACATGATAAACCGTTGGCAAAAGGAAAAGCTCGGAAAAGCAAAAGCAAGGCTTTCGGAATGTACGGTGCCCCGAACGTATCTCGGCATCCCTCCAAATCAAAACTCGCCCTATCAATAGCAAAAAATCCCTCTAGTTCAAGATGGCAGCCGATGCCTTGTAACCGAACCACAATTCTATTGTGTTTCAACCAAACCCTCAAAATCCTCCCCCTTGAAATGGATAAACAACTCCAAAAAAAATTAATTCTGATTTTTTGATCAATCAGATTTTCGACAAATTTTTTAGTAGAAAAAAGATCCTACCTCATTAGAATACCTTCCATACTCAACCATCCCACCAAAAATGAGAAGCCGTGTTCCATCGCAGATAAATCCAAATGCAGCGCAGCCAGGCGGAATCTCGCCTTGAACGGCGGGAGAAAACCATTGATTTGTCGCTAAAAAAGAAAAACACATCAAATGTTGTCCTTATTAGTACTTTCTTTAACATTACTGTTTGAAGATCTTCCATAGAGCAAGCCACGTGAACAAGAAGCAGTGATTGTGCAGGGACTAGGCCAACTTAGGCCATCTCCCCAACGAAGCAAAAAAATTTCCAGATCTATCTACCTAATACTTACAAGTATTGTAAACGTGCAATTCCTCAACAATTCCTTCGTTACCACCTCCGAAGATCACGATGAGATCTCTTATTGCCACAGCTCTGTGACCATGCCTTGGACGAGGACCTGGGCCAGAAGGATCAGAAACCCTTTTCCACTTCATGAAGGCTGCCATGTTGTTTACATGGTATTTGATATGGCGGCTGGCATTCAACTGGAACTTTTTGTGCGCAAGCGCCAATGGATCTACTTGTTGGTGGCTTGGTGGCTATCTTTAAAGCACGGAATGTGGAATGACGGAATGACAGACCGACGGAATAACCAAAAAAGTAATTATTGGCGTTTCGAACATAAAGACAAAATCTAAAATACAGAAAGGTTGAAAAAAATAAAACCATTAAGAAGAATTTTTATTTGATTATGTGACAATTTTTGTTTCGCGTTATCGTTTCATGTACTTTTCGTGTTGAAGTTCAAGTTAAGCAATGTGTTTCGCTTATTATCTAAACTTTAAAAGGCATTAACTAATATGTATTTTTTACTTCAATATTTTGAAATCAACTGAAACAAAACAACAGCAAACTTTAGATAGGTTTTGACGATTCACAGGCATAAACTGAAAAAAACAGGTTCTTGTATTTTCTATTAAAATTTCTCTTTTCTTTTCTTTTATGTCTGTTACTATTATACTTAAACTATTAATACTATTATCAATAATTGTTGTTGTCTTCTTGAATAAAAATATGTTTATGCTAACATAGGACAGTATGAAATAAGTTGCAAACTAGGAATGCTGCCACAGAATAGGAACGCTGCAAATGAACTAACAAGTTTGGTTTCCAAAGTTTTTGAACTATTAGAAAGAAGTTATGATACCCAATTTGATAAAATACCACGCCTTGCACAGGACTTCAAAAATAGAATGATCAGGTTTTTTTCACAAAATCTTAAATCATCTTCGTAGAAATCTACAAAAATCAACAAACGTCATCATAAATCTACATAATTACTGTAATGAGCAATATCAACAGATCGTACAGTATTTCCGAGTTTTTAGTTAGTGGGCAAAATCCTAAAGCAATTAGGGAATTCAATTTTACCAATTACGAGAACAGACGTCGCTGCAAAGATATAAATATAGAAGTCTCTGATTAATGCCCTTAGAAGTTTAGATAAGCAAAACACATTTCTTAACTTGAAGGCTTCAACACAAACAAGTAACTCTAAATAACGTGAAATAAAATCGTCACACAATAAAGTGAAATCCTTCTCAAATAGTTTTTTTTGTTGATTTGATACATCTATATTTGTCTTTACACTTGAAACTCCAATACTAACGTCTTTCACTCACATATTCCGCCATTTTGTCATTCCGTCGCTCCTCATTCCGTGTTCCGATCGATAGCCATCTCGAAAATAGCTAACCGGAAACGGGGAATGGAGAATGGGGAACTAGGAATAGGGAACGGAAAATTAACAATTTGAAATTGACTTTTTTCTTCTAATGTATTCTGGTACGAGGGTTAGATTGTAATGTATACTCATTGGATACAAAGCTGCGGTGACTGTTCAGCTACAGGTCTGTCTGAGACCTGTCTTAGTATGTTAAAAGCTCTTTAATATTCTGAAACATGCAGAGGCGGAAAAACTAGATAAAAATTGTTTCATCTTGTGGGCTTCTGATTCCTGGCTTCAACCAGAAAGACCAGAAAAGAAAAATCACAAAACATTCAACAAAACTTTCATTATAAAAATCTCTGACAATTCATTCGTAAAATGTTGTACAATTCTTGAAGGTACGGGGCCCCCTTCGGAAACTGGTTTTAAAGAATCTTTGTTTAAAGTAATTGTAAGGCTAAGGGGCAGAAATATAGAGACACCAGAAACTTTTTTCAAACTTACATGGACTCTACAGTTCATATTTATATTTCATATTAAATTGTTTATACACAAAATCCCTTCAGCTAAAAATTACAATAATCTATAATGTGATAATAATAACTTAACATAAAAGAAATGCATATCAATTGAAAAAGAAATTTAGAGTTGTATAAGATTAGTTAGGGCCTATTTTGCTGCTCTTCCAGGAGTCGTGTTTCTGTTTAACTCAGCTCTTCAGATGAGTTTTAAAGATCTTTTGAACTGCGGGAGAGTTGGCAGCTCCTGATATTGTTTGGGATACTGTTCCACGCAGTAAGTGCTGAGTAATGGAAGCCTTTTTTCACATGTTCAAGGTTATATCTTGGGATTTGTATATTCTTGCAATTTCTCGTTCTATATGTTGATTGCAAGAATATCTGAGGAAACTTGCCCCAAAGGCTTTCTGGGCAACTCCTGTTCATAATCTTATAGGTCATCGTAGATCGATCAAATTTAATCAGTTGCTCTACTTTGAGCCAGTTATGGGACCAATCGTCTTTAATTCTTGCCGTCTCTATTATGGTTCGGGCGCGATCCTGTAGATTTTGTAGAACTTCTAATTTGGAGCCTGGGATACTTCCCCAGATCACATTTGCATAGCGTAAGTGACTTTCTATAAGGGCTTGATATATACTATAAAGTTGTTTTTGTGGTAGAAGATTTTTTAGTCTCTTTAGAGATGAGAGACCACCACGAACTTTTCGTTTGACATTTTGAAATGTTGTTCCCAGTTCAAACCCTCATCCACAATGACTCCCAGTGATTTCGTCTTATTCACGCGTTTTATTTCTGAGTGGTTGAGCATTAGCGGTTCCGAGACTTCCATTTTGTTAACTCTGCGGGGATGTCCAATCAACATGTATTCTGTTTTATTAGGATTGGCGGTAAGCTTATTAATTCTCATCCATTCTGAAATGTTAAGAAGTTCAATTTGAGCATTCTCAAGAAGATTCTCGAGGTTTTTGGATGTTATAGTAACGTGTGTGTCATCTGCGTACATGCTGGCTTTTGATAACTGAAGGCAGGTTTCAAAATCATTCAGATAGATTATGAACAGGAGTGGACCAAGACATGAGCCCTGGGGGATTCCACAAGTTATCATTTTAGCTGAAGATTTATGTCCATTGACTGTGCAAAACTGTTTTCTATTTTGCAAATATGATGTAAACCAGTCGCCTGCTATTCCTCTTATGCCATATTTATTTAATTTTGCTAATAAGATAGTAAGGTCGACTGTGTCAAATGCCTTTTTTAGATCAAGGAAAATGGCCAGATTCACTTCACCCCTGTCCATAGTTTCATACCAAGAATCAGAGCTGTTTATTAAGGATGTTATTGTTGAATATAGTTTCCTAAAAGCAGCCTGATTGTGTGTTAGAATTGGTTGAAGAAATTCTAGCATCTGGTCATGTACGATCTTTTCCAAGATTCTTGAAAATATAGCAATGACAGAGATGGGCCTGTAATTGTTGGGATCATTTTTCGAACCAGCCTTAAAAACAGGAGTGACATTAGCTAGTTTCCAAATATCCGGGAAAAGACCGGTTTGCAGGGATGAGTTGTAAATCATAGTTAATGGTTTCCAGATAAAGTCCCTAGCATCCTTTACTAGCTTTGTAGAGATTTTATCTGGTCCTGGTGCTTTTCCATTTTTTAATTTGGATATTGCGTTTACAACATATGTATTGTCAATCAGCTTAAACTCAAGTTGTTGGGTCCGAGCATTGATTTGGACAACAGGGTCATCATTTGCTTTGGACTTTAGTTTCTCAGCTAGTTTGGGACCGACTGTGATAAAGTGTTGATTAAGAGCTTCGGCAATTTCGTTTTCTTCAGTAAGTTTTCGTCCTTCGATTTCCATGCTAGCAATCTGTGCTGATTGAGTTTCTCTATTCAACACTTTATTCACAGCCCTCCACATTTGTTTTGGATTTTCTTTATTTTCATTTATTAGATCCAGATAGTATGACTGCAAAGCACTTCGTATTGTTGAAGTCACTCTGTTACGAAGTGTCTTATATTTCTGCCACATATCAGGGGAGTTTATTGCATCCTTCTTTGCCCTATCTCTTTCTTTCATGAGATTCCTTATTTCAGGGGTTATCCAGGGTGCAGGATCATCACGTATTCGTTTTTTTCTGAGAGGTGCATGAATTTCAAGGATTGACTCAAATATCTCCTGAAACATGGCCGCCATACTATTTGGATCATCGGAGAGAGGGCTGAGGATGTTTTCCCATTCGATTACTTGCAAATCATTTTTAAAAGCTATATCATTATATTTCCTAAGGTTACGGGACTCTATAATTTTAGGTATTTTGTTTTCGTTTCTTTGTTTGCCTATTTTACGTGTTCCGTATATTAGGTAATGGTCCACCATCCCCAGTTCCAAGATATCTACCTCAGATATGTATTGTTTTTTAGTGGTAGAGAAATGGTCTATTAGCGTTTTACTAATTCTTTGTTCATTATGCTCATTAGTTGATGCAGAAACTCTGGTGTAACTTTTAACCAGTTGCTCAAGTTGATACTCAGCGTAAATTGCCTTGAGCCTTTTGTATAGCTACTTTGTTTGTTTTTAGATCACAGTTGGTGTCACCAATCAGTATGATTTCGTTCTCCTCTTTATCTAGTTGTTTTAGGGCATCCCTAAGATTTTCAAAGGATTCTTCATCGATTCCTGAAGTAGGAGGACGATACCAGCAAACAATTAGAAAGGATTTCGAATGACTGGGAGCGATCTCGATCGATAGTAGCTCTAATTTTTCGCTTTTTAACTTGACAGTTGGATATGGTAGACTATCTTTTACATACAAAGCTACCCTCCCCGTTTGTATCACGATCATTGCGAAAATGTAATAGCCATTAATGTTTCACTTAGACCTAGAATATCGATATCGTTATCTTTGAGTATAATTTCTAGCTCGTGTTTATGTTTTCGTAAAGAGACTATATTCAAGAAAGCTATTTTTAGACCATTTCTCTTACCACGTTTGATAGGCCTATTTTATGGCGCGCCAAACCGGCCAAAAATATAACTTTTGCTGACAGGAATTTGTTATATTTTTATGCACGATTTTATATTTTTACTGCACGACTTTATATTTTTGTTGCACGACTTTATATTTTTGTTGCACGACTTTATATTTTTACTGCACGACTTTACACTTTTGCTGACAGAACTTTAAATATTTGTGCTCGATTATTATAAATGGGCACATATTTTAATCGGGCACATATAACTTTTGCTGACAGCAAAAAGTTTTGCTGTCAGTAAAAGTTATATATTTTCAAAACGAACCTGTCAATCAATCAATCAAGAATGTTCACGGGGGTTATATGACTAACGCTTTTTCTTTGTGGCTTATGGTGTGACGTATGGGGAATCTCCTTTAGCCTTCCTGCCACTCCATGTGCAAAGATGGAAGAAAAAGACGAAGAAGACAAAGCTCTGGGCGACCTCATAAGGGCAGCTGATCGCCTAAACTCAATCAGCAGACACCCTCGGTCTGCTAGTTCTTCAAGGCATCCTCCGGCCACTATTCCTGAATACGTTGCTGCAGCGTTTCCAACAATTCGTGGAGGGAGTCAGCCTAGTACTAGGCCCTCAAGCACCGGAGGTTCAACCAACGATCAAGGTGAGGCCCAGACTGGATTTTCATAATGAATGAATTAGTTAATTATTGCGAGTTATTGTATTTTATGCAGAGTGTCCTATATCATAGGATTTTCCTTCAAGAAATTTTCATCCAGGGGTTCGGCCTATTTTGCAGGGATCTGAAATTTTTGATTTTCTATTTTTTTGTGTTTTGGAAAGTTTCTTGTTGTACACGCATTATTTTTATAAGGAAGTGCTTTATAAGGAAGGTAGTACTCGGATAGGCAAAAACTTAAGGAATTCCAGTACTGGATCGGAGACTTTTAAGGAATCTGACTTTATTAAAGAATGATGATGAAGCTGATCATTTACATGAAAAAACGAGCAAGCAACACTCTTATTGTCAATGGTTTAATTAGTATTCTTTCTATTCGTCTTCTGACACCTCCATGTCCCTATATTTCCTTGTCCCAGGTTTATTTTAAAGAAACAAGTATAAAAATTAAGGAATTGCTAAGGAATTTTCAGTACTCAAATTTGACTGTCAGTTAAGGAATTTTCAGTACTGAGCCTGAGCCGAACTTCCTTATAAAAAAAAATGCTTGTAAGGGTGGTGGAGTGGACAGATTTGAAAATTTTTCTGGCATATTCATAGTAATAGCAGTTGCCCTGGAAACAAGCCTCTGTTTTATTTCTGAAGATTTTAAGGGTAATAGATTATTTTTTTCCCCATAGATGTCCGTAATCAGCTGAATACCCCTGTGCCTGCAAGACCAGTAAGACCTTCAGGTCCTGCATTTCACCAGCAATTTATGAATAGGAACCAATCTTCAGGTGTGGGGAGAAAGAGACCTCAGCCGCCAAGAGCCACATCTGCTGCCAAAACAAAAGCGCCGAAAATGTGGATAAAGGACGTCATTCTTATCCCGTCTCCACGCATATGCAATGTCCCAAAAGGTCCTGCTCGTGAAATCTTGTACGAGGATGGCTTTGTGATTTCGGGATTCAAGCTTCTCAGCAGCGCCACAGAGAGAGATATAACAACTGACATTGAAAAGGAGCTTTCTGAAAAATTCTTGTCCGTGAAAAATTCAGCGAAGTTTCACTTTGTTAGAGCCGTTGAGAAAAGATTGTTCGAGTGATAAATAATCAAGAAATTAATGGAGAAATTCTGAAGCATTTTTGTGGACCGAGAGGAGACAGACCAATCTTCATCAGAGCAACTGAGGATATTACATATTTGCTATCTAACCCATCAGCTTTTGAAGGTGACATGACGAAGGAAAATGAAAATCCATTTGTTTGTGATTTGAATAATGTGCTTGATGACTTGGATGACATCACAGAAAGTGACATGCTCTATCCATACAATATGCTGAGAAAGGAAAATGATGACTATATCAAACCAGTGTCAATATCCTCAGAACAAGTAGAATCATGTGTGAACATAGATGTAAATGCCAAAAACTCTGTCGAAGCCGGGCATAAAGCATCAAGTCAGTCAACTACCTGTCCGATATGTCAAGAGGATTTTCCTGTAGGAATTATAGAGATACATGCCAGTTCTTGCAGCAGTACGCCCCTACCAGAAACACAGGCTGGAAATGATCAATCAACACCAGAATTCAATAGTCTCGATGAGGAGATAGCGTTTAATGCAAGAAAATTCCTTCAAAGTTGTGAACCGATAAAATTTGTTGTCCGCCGTAATAGTGTTACATCAGATGTTTTTAAGAAGATGAATATATTCTTTAAGGATGGAGAGCTGAAGCCGATAACAGTGGAATTCATTGGTGAAGAGGCTATTGACGAAGGGGGTCCTCTACGTGAAATGTTCACACTGATTTATGACTTAATCCCTCAGAAACTCATGTGCGGTCAAGAAAAACGATACGTCTTTCAGCATGACGTGATGAAACTGGAAGCAGGGCAATTTGAAACATTTGGCAAAATAGTTGCTTTGGCGTTTCTTCATGGATTGTGTGGTCCTCATAATTTCAGTGCGTCACTCACAAATTACTTGATTTGTAGAAAAATAGCTCCAAACTATGAAGATATACCTGATTATGAGCTGAAGAAAAAACTAGAGGACATGATTGGATGTAACGGTCAAGCGGAACTTGATGCTGTTGTTGATTGCCTGGACGAAAGATTTGAATCTGGGTACAACAAGCCGATTATATTGCTAAAAGATAAAGAAGAGTGCATTGAAGCAATAAGTAGTCACTGGACGGTAATGCGTCAGCTGCGAGAACTCCACTCATTTGAAAAGGGTCTAGCAACGAATGGAGTTCTAGAGATTCTCAGACGTCATAGCATGGAGTCCATGAAACAATTCATGTACGACTCATCGCACCTCAATGCAAACACTCTGCGAGACATGTTCCCATGCACGTTTTCAGAAGACAGCGAGAAGCGAAAGCGAGAGGAAGACATCATCTTTAACTGGAGCAATTTTGTGGATGAGGCTGAGAATGGACTAGTACCCAGCAGCAATCAGTTAGATTTTGGAATTTCCGAAGCTCAAAGTGGGAAAAAGGTGGAAATCAAGCTAGAAGATGTACTTTTCTTTGCCACAGGATCAAAGTTTCTGCCTCCTATGAGTTTAGGGAGAGGAAGCATACAGTTCATTCATGACTGTAGAGATTACGGACGCCGCATTACAGCCAGCACATGCACCTTGAAGATGAAGATTCCTGTGACAGATCGTTATTCCGGTGATAATTTCACAAACAGTATTATCGAAGATATTATAGAATCACCAGGTTTTGGAACAGTTTGAAGTGATTCTTTAAAGGCGTGTTTCTATATATTCAAAGTTCCTGTTATTTCTGAAATTATTGTGATGTTATGTTAAGATGTTATGTTATCGTTGTTGCTTAAATGCTTAAGATTTACTATAGCTATATCACCGTGAAACAAACGCAGTCATGCCTAGTGTTATCGGTAAAAAAGGTTTTACAAGCATTTGGTTGGTTTTAGTTAATTTTTATCTGTCGATATGTATTTTTTATTTTGAGCATATATCTGTTATGTTGAATTGAAGTAAGAGTGCACCCTTTTAAATATAGTTTGCATTGAAACATTGCTATGATTACATATAAGTGGTTCATAATTTCAGATTTGCTACAGCTATTGTCTCCTTGTACGATGGTTCTCTCATCAACGCAATAAGTAATCATTGTGTATAATAATTGCGAATGGATGTCATATTTTGTAGCAGATTGATGACATTGCTGTACGTTTCGATTCCAACAGTGTCATCTTGGAGAAAGGGGTCAATTTGTTGAATGACAATCTGTTCTTCATCAGAGAAATCGAAAGGACAACGCGGAATGACAACATTGTTGTTTGTTTCTATCTCGTCGAAAGCTTCATCATCCACTCCGTATTCTTCCGGATTAAATGATTCTGGATTGACTAAATCAGCTACCGAATCGCCGTCCAGATATGTGTAGAGTCCTTCAATCCATATTTGTGTGGGGGTTCGTGAACGCTCAGTTCTCATGGAATGATTGTTCCAGTGAGAAACAAACTCTTCCAGAGACCTGTTGATCCTTGGCAAATATATTATCTGTAGCGCTAGTAAACATACTTCATTAGTTGGATCTAGAATGTCTTGGTCTTCCATCCAGTAGAATAATTGTTTGTAATGGTCAACAACATAGCAAACCACATCTTTCCACAGTCTTTCTATTCTCTGGTTGTGAACAGAGCGTCCCGTCAAGTAAGGATTACAGTTTGTTCCAAACTTATGTAGCATCATACGGGCCACACCAACATTCTCCATTCCATGGTCCGACCTTACTCTTCGTGGCCAGAAAAATTCTCCAACAGCTTTTGTAAAAAGGCATCTCACCGTTTCAGCTTGATTGTTATCACAACATTTTAAATATATAATAAGACGTGAGAATCCATCCACACATCCATGAATGACCATTCGCCATCTAATTAGCTTGTGATGGCTGTCTATATGCCTGCGGAGAATCAGATCATACATTAGTTTGAAGCTGCGTTCCGTTTTGGTTACTACTCTTGCACTTGAAAAACTCTTTTAGGTGCAAAATACTATTCATTGCGGAATTACAGAAAATAGAAATTTCCACTTACGCTTCATGCGCTCTATTGATGAGTTAGATTGCAAGGAGAAATTACAGTTGTAATACTGTCTTGTCTATTCAAAAATATAACATTCTGTGTCTCGGGGTACATGACCTATGGATGGACGGGGATGTGTTGAGGATGGCGGAGGCTTTCTCGATGCGAAAAAAGTTTTTTCCACTTTCACACCCGCTTAGATGGGGATTTAAATAAAAAGGAATCATGCCATCTTTAGAGAATTTCAGGGCCAAAAACCCATCTATATTGGTGGCATATACCCGTACCAACATGAAATTGTAGTTTCTGCGTTGCTGTTATTTCTGGCGACCCCACTCTAAAAAACATTTAACAAGGGTTAAACAGAGGGGTTTAGGGATTTTGATATAGGGCAAACCACGCCCATGATTTTCGCCATCAAAGTATACAATCAATAATAATGCCTACAAACCATAATGCGTTTGGGCCTGCTACGTTGTAGACACGTCGCCTCATTACTTGAAACCTGCGCATCAGTCTGCCGACCGGATCAATGCGTCTTATTGACTCTCGCAGCATCTGCCGTTGGATCCTTATTCCACGGGCTCGAAGTGCTCCTCCAACCATCCTTTCCCCCATTGATGGGCATGATTGCAACATTTCTTCAATTACTCTGTCTAGTTCATCAGGGGTCATA
Source organism: Chrysaora quinquecirrha (assembly GCA_014526335.1). Taxonomy (NCBI): domain Eukaryota; kingdom Metazoa; phylum Cnidaria; class Scyphozoa; order Semaeostomeae; family Pelagiidae; genus Chrysaora; species Chrysaora quinquecirrha. The sequence continues at coordinate 447,202 of JACTAT010000291.1, forward strand.
ACATCATAGAAGACACGGTAATCAACATCAGCTCTCCATCTTCTCAAAGTTCTATCAGAAACCGATAGTAGCTTTGCCACTTGCTTCCAGTTAAATCCTAAGGAGACAAGTCCTTCTACCTGTCCAAAGTCGATTTGATACTTTGGTCGGCCCGGTCTTCCGGTGAAAACCCTTTTTGTTTCAAAATTGGCGCGTGTGGTTGGACTACTGTGCAATGCCTGCTGACTGATAACCTTTTCCAGGTTGTTCTTAAGAATACCAAGAAGACTATTCACTTGCACACCTATGTCTCTAGGAAGATCGTAATCAGAAACAATGGTGTTTAGAATACCATGAATATGATCGGATCTCCACACAAAAGCGGCTACTGTATTCTCCGGGTTAACTGGGTTGCAAACAAGGATTCTTCCCTCCGATAAAATACTTTGACAGGCTCTTAAGGCGTCCTTGAAAACCTGCAAAACCTCGTTGCTTTCATTTGATGACGACGCCATGAATTTGATAGAAACGAAGGAAGATTCCCTGAGCATGTAACTTGCTGGGACAAAGAAAAAGCGTTAGTCATATAACCCCCGTGAACATTCTTGATTGATTGATTGACAGGTTCGTTTTGAAAATATATAACTTTTACTGACAGCAAAACTTTTTGCTGTCAGCAAAAGTTATATGTGCCCGATTAAAATATGTGCCCATTTATAATAATCGAGCACAAATATTTAAAGTTCTGTCAGCAAAAGTGTAAAGTCGTGCAGTAAAAATATAAAGTCGTGCAACAAAAATATAAAGTCGTGCAACAAAAATATAAAGTCGTGCAGTAAAAATATAAAATCGTGCATAAAAATATAACAAATTCCTGTCAGCAAAAGTTATATTTTTGGCCGGTTTGGCGCGCCATACTATTTATCTTACGACTAGACTGGGAGATTTGACGCCTCTAACAATATCTATTTATCTTACGACTAGACTGGGAGATTTGACGCCTCTAACAATATCTTATAAATTTGCTAATGTTACCACTTGAGAATTTGCGTACCCTCCGTCACTAATATGCAAGCCGTCATCCCATAGATTGCTAAACATTATGTTACTGATGACAAAGTGATTTTGTCTGAGTCTTTTTGTGTGAAATCGTCTATATAATTCGACCGAACTAAGAGAGAGTGTGATATTCTCAACATATGGTCCACCGAACCGGATTTGAGTCGAATTTATAGCATGGATAACATCGAAAAAGCAAAAAAGAAACGGAGATCGCAACGTGGGAGTACAACGAAGTTGTTGAGGAAGATCGAAGGCTTGTTAGAAGCAGAAGATCAAGATCGAAAGAAGCTGAAGCAATGTCTGATCGATCTAAAGGATTGTCAAAGGGCACTCAAGACAATGGACGAAGAGATTATGGACTTGATGATTGAAGCTGAGGTCGCTGATGAAGACCAAGACACAGAGGCTGACCAAGTAAGTGAGATTAAAGAAAAGTAACTTACGGTATAGTGTGTATTGAGGAAGCCTTAGATGATTTGGAGAGAAGCGCAAAGTGTTGGGTCAGTTGAGTCTACCTCAGTAACAGAACATATGCCGTTGGCCGTCAGTATGTTTCCGCAGAATTCCGAAGGAAACGGCATGAATGGGCTATCAAGGAGTGGCTCACAAGAAAGTCTTAGCTCTGTCAATTCGTCAGGATCACAAAGGAGGTCATCGAGAAAAGTTAAATTGCCTAAGCTGGAATTGAAAAAATTTGGGGGCAAAATTGCGGAATGGCAAGAATTCTGGGACGGATTCAAGAGTGCCGTTCATGAGGACACTGAGCTTGCCAAAGTTGATAAATTTAAGTATCTAAGGAGTTATTTGGAGGAGCCAGCGAGAAGTGTTGTTACTGGATTCTCGCTTACGGAGGCCGATTACGATGCAGCGGTAGAACTGCTGAAAAAGAGGTACGCGAAGCCTGGTGTCATAAAAAGAGCGCATATTAATGAAATGTTGAGTTTAGCAGCAGTGTACAGGGAGACCAGTGTGGAAAGATTGCGAACTCTGAGAGATCAAATCGAGACTCATTTTCGCGCGCTTGAAGCCCAGAAAGTTGACAAGGTGTCATATTCAAGTGTGGTCGTTCCAGTTTTGATGGAAAAGATTCCGCAGTCGTTGAGGCACAATATGATTCGTTTTGGGAAGAGCAATCATATGGATTGGAATGTGGATGATCTGCTGGAGTCTTTGGATAAGGAGCTAGATGTTTTGGAAGGCCATGTACCAATTCTAAAGAATCAACAACCTGGCGGAAATGGGAGACAAGGCGGTGAACAGCGACAACAGCAACGGCCTAGGCAGCAAGGGCCTAGCACGGCATCTGCTCTCTTTTCTGGAAAAGAAGATAGTAAGAAGTGTCCGTTCTGCTTGGGGGAACATGCAGCTGAGATCTGTGGAAAGGTGAAGGACCCTTCAGAGCGTAAGAAAGTTCTGTTTAAGTATGCTAAATGTTTTTATTGTTTCAATTCAGGTCATAAGGCATTTCAATGTAGAAATAAAACTCCATGTAAGATCTGTAAGGGCAAGCATCATTTTGCCGTCTGTGCGAACTCTGCTGAGGATAAGGAAACGCAGCCTAAGCCTAATGTGCCTAATGCGCCACCGCTTAACCCCAACGCTAGCACTTGGGTGGGGAGTACTGGTTCAGGAATGAGTGTGGCATTGCAGACTGCTCTAGCTAATGTGAATGGCAAAAGTGAGTACAAGGTGAGAGTCCTGTTTGACACAGGAAGCCATAAATCTTTTATTACAGCTAGAGCAGTAGATAGGTTAGGATTGGGGCCAGTGAGAAAGGAGAGTCTTGGGATAAAGTCATTTGGAAAGAAGGATGCAGAAGTGAAGTTGAGAGATGTTGTAGTTTTGTCGCTAGGAATGTCGGGTGGAGAGAAAAGTGTGCAAATAGAAGCCTTCGTTGTAGATGATATTGCTAATATCTCTAATATTCATGTTGAGGTTGTCAAGCGCAAGTTTTCACATTTGAATAACATATTTTTCTCAGATGTTAGCAGGTATGAAGACACCCTGGAAATTGACTGCTTGATAGGTTCAGATTTTTTCTGGGCTTTTCAAGAAGGGAAATGTCTGAGGGGGCCTGGTGAACCAGTTGGAGTGAAGACATCAATTGGCTGGGTTTTGTCTGGACCAATCAAGGGTGAGACATTAAATTCCTCTTCTAATTGTGTTGTTAATTGCTTTGTTGATTCAACATCCCTGCTTATGAATTCTGAGAAACAAGAGATTACTGATAATATGAATAAGCTTTGGGATTTGGAAAGCATAGGATTAGAACAGAAGATGATGTTCATGCTAATGTGATTGACAATATTGTACACACAGGCAAAAGGTATTCAGTTGGATTACCTTGGAAAGTTGCACATCAGCCATTGCCTTCTAATTATGCTAACAGTGTAGCTAGGTTGAAGAGTTTGACAAATAAGTTGAAGCAAACTCCGGAAATATTTGATAAGTATAATGAAGTTATTTCACAGCAGGTTAAAGATGGTATCGTTGAGCAGGTCTCTGAACTTGAGCCTGCAGGGAAAATCCATTACCTTCCCCATAGAGCTGTTATTCGGGAGGATGCGGAGACCACCAAGTTACGGGTTGTGTATGATGCCTCATGTAAGGACAGGAAAACAAGAGTGTCCTTGAATGATTGCTTGCATGTTGGGCCTTCATTAACGCCTATGATTTTTGATGTTCTCCTTAGGTTTCGGGCTAATAACGTTGCGTTAGTGGGGGACATAGAAAAGGCTTTCCTCAACATTGAAATACACCCAGAGGATCGGGACTGCCTTAGGTTTCTGTGGGTAAAGGATATCCATGCCCAGGACCCAGAGATTGTAGTGCTTCGTTTCCAAAGGGTGGTGTTTGGCTGTAATTCTTCCCATTTCTCCTTAACGCTGTGCTAAGACATCATATAAATAAGTATGCTGAACAGGACCCAGAGTTTGTTGAAAAGCTGCTTGGGGCTTCTTTGTAGATGACTTAGTAACAGGGGTAAAACACCAAAGATGCCCTGAACTTATATGGAAAGGCTAAGAAAAGAATGAAGGAGGAGGCTTTAGTCTTAGGAAATGGAAGACGAATGACAGAGTGCTGGCTGACGAGATTGCCAAGGGGGAAGGTGACGGAAGGAGTGATGAGAAGGATGATCCTGCTCTGAATGAGACATTTGCTAAGGAGACCTTAGGAACACCCAATAACTCAGGGGGGAAAGGGAAGGTGTTAGGGTTGACCTGGGATTATAATAAAGATACCTTAGAGTTTGATCTAGGTAAGGTAGGAAGAGAGCTAGGCAGCAAGTTTGGACCTACCAAGCGTGGTATTTTAAGTACCCTAGCCTCCTTATTTGATCCCCAGGGTATGGTAAGCCCTATAGGAGTAAGTGCCAAAATCCTTTTTCAAGAGCTGTGTGTGGAAAAGGTAGGATGGGATGACCCACTCTCAGACAGCAAACGTATTAGGTGGGAGGCCTGGTTAAAAGATCTGAGTGAGGTGAAGACCGTAATTATCCCAAGGTGCATGTTCGATAAGGGTGAGGTGGAAATTCTGAGTTGCAGTTTGCATGGGTTTGCTGATGCCAGCAAAAAGGCATATTGTGCAATGATCTTTTTAGTCTGTAAGACAACTAAGGGTTCATACACTAGACTACTTTGCTCCAAATCAAGAGTTGCTCCGTTGAAGGAACTTAGTATTCCGCGTCTTGAGCTGATGTCGGCTAGAATATTGGTTACCTTGATGGACACAGTGCGGACAGCCCTGCAATCAGAATTGAAAGTGGATGAAGTGAGGTACTGGCTGGACAGTAAGACTGCGCTCTATTGGATTGCAAACAATGGAGAATGGAAACAGTTTGTCCAGCACAGAGTGAATGAAATTCTAAAACTTTCAAAGAAAGACGAATGGGGACATGTCCCAGGGGTCCAGAACCCAGCTGATCTTGGCTCAAGGGGGGTAACAGCTAGCCATTTAAGGGATAGCAAACTCTGGTGGGAGGGGCCTGAATGGTTGAAGGAGGAAAAAGAGAAGTGGCCACAAGAGCTAGAGCTTGACAATTCTTCTGAAGTGGCAAGTGAGAGGAAAAGAATGAATGTGCTCATAGCTGTTACGAAAGAAATAGGAGGAGTTAGTAACGTGATAAATATAAATAGATTTGGTAATCTTGGGAAATTATTGAGAGTGACAGCTTATGTAAGGCGATTTGTAGGAACTTGAAAGCAAAGTTAGAAGGAAAGGATTGGATGTTGAAAGACTGAGTGCAGATAAGATTGAGAGTGCTGAGAAGTTGTGGATTGTAGACTCACAAGCTAAATTACAAGCCAGTTCTGCCTTTAAGAAAATCTCAGAGCAACTGGGTGTGGTCAAAGAGGATGGACTTCTTGTATGTAAGGGTAGGCTGGGTAACTCTGAATTAGAGCTTAGGACTAAATTTCCTATATTACTGCCAAAGGATGACAAGTTTACAGAGTTGGTGATTATTGATTGCCATGAGAGGGTGCACCACTGTAGAGAAAGGGCAACATTGGCCGAGTTGAGATCAAGGTTTTGGGTAACCAAGGGCAGACAATACGTTAAAAGAGTAATAAAAAATTGTTTTAGCTGCAGGAAATTAGAAGGAAAGTGTTACAATACACCTGCCATGGCAACGCTGCCAGACTTTAGGGTTAAGGAGTCGCCACCTTTTAGCAAGGTTGGTGTAGATTTTGCGGGCCCACTTTATGTTAAGGGAGTTCAGGTGAAATGAGTAAGTGCTACATCGCTCTCTTTACTTGTTGTGTAACAAGGGCGGTACACCTTGAACTTGTGGAAAATCTTTTAACATCCACATTTGTTAATTGTTTGAGACGCGTTTGCTCCAGAAGAGGCACGCCTACTCTGATGGTGTCGGACAATGCCAAGACATTTAAGGCAACCGCAAGGCTCATGGAAAAACTTGCTAATGATAGAACTGTAAATAGCTTTTTGGGAAGCAAACGTATTAAATGGAGATTTAATCTAGAGCGCGCGCCTTGGATGGGAGGTATTTTTGAACGGATGGTAGGGACAGTGAAGAGATGTTTAAGGAAAGTGCTTGGGAATGCTAAACTCTCTTTTGATGAGCTTAGTACAGTTCTAACTGAAATTGAAGGCACTGTTAATTCAAGACCACTGACCTATCAATACAATGAGTTAGAAGAAGCTCTCACCCCATCCCATTTAATCTTTGGGCGAAGACTACCTATTTTATCCGAAAATATCGAGCTGAATGTCAATGATGACGAAGTGAGTACAGATAAATTGTCTAAAAGATTTCTTTATCTTACTAGGAAACTTCAACATTTCTGGAATAGATGGAGGAGAGAATATCTAACTGACCTGAGGGAGTACCATAAATTAAAGTCTTCTACACCAGCCAATGTAAAAAAGGGTGATATGGTTCTGATTTACGAAGATAACGTCAAACGTAACGAATGGAAAATGGGAGTAGTAGAAGATTTGATTGTTGGGAAAGATGGAGAGGTAAGAGGAGCTACAGTTAGAAGAATGGGTAGAGGTAAGTATGAAATTTTGTCTAGACCTTTACAAAAGTTATTTCCGTTAGAAATTAATAGTAGCGAAGGTGAAGGTGGAGAGATACAGGAAGAGAATGGAGCGAATGAGGAAGGGAGGAAAGTTGAAGGTTGTGGGGAAAGGAACCGGCCCCTGAGGGCTGCCGCTAGGGATGCGCGCATGCTGTCCAAACTCATGCTTGACCCTTAACTGGGTCAAGGAGGGGGGTGTGTTGGGAAAACCCCGCATGCTTGCTTTTACTTATCATGTTTTCTCAGTTATGGATATAGATTTCAGTGTTTTCCTTAGGTTCATTCATTTCAATACTGCAATATATATTTACTATTCAAAGATTAAAATATTTTCTTCCTATTCCTGTGTAGTGGAGTAAATGCGTAATAGCCTCGTATTCAGATTGAGACGAGGAAACTGATTCATGTTTTGTTAACTTAAACTACTAAGTATTTGCGTAAAACTATTGTATTAAGGGTTTTGTCATTTTCCTGTTATTCTAAATTTTGATTGGACAAAATATATCTTGATTTCCTCATTGGTGTAATATGAGTTTAGACTTTCCAATTTTGAGTTAGTGTTCTGAGTAAAAACGTAGTGTAAAGATTGCGTTCATGAAATTATGACAAAGTGATTTTGTCTGAGTCTTTTTTGTCTGAAATCGTCTATATAATTCGACCGAACTAAGAGAGAGTGTGATATTCTCAACATGCCTCGCGTAAATTTTATTTCAACATCTCGCTGATCATTTGAGAGCTTTTCAGATTTCATTCGCTGTAATTCAGAGTCACCAACTATTAGTACTTTTATCTTTTCGGTTTCATTTACATTACTCGTCTTCTCTTTTCCATCTCTGCTTCTATTTGCAGTTCGTGCTGAATTGTTCTTCGAGTTTGTTGTACCAGTCGATTTTTCACCACTGCGGTTATTTTTCTTTGGCTGCTTTGTTACCTTGTTCTTAGCTTCAGGACTTTGAATTACAATGCTTTCAGTGACAATGTTTGGATTGTTATGTTCACCAGATGAATCATTCACACTTTTGGGAATTACTTTTGGCTTTTCAATTTGGTCCTCGCGAGGTTTCAAGGTTTTGTCCTTCAGTGTGCTTATGTATAGCTGGTTTAGTTTGAAGTTCTCGATTTTTAACTGAAAATTTTCTTCAAGTAAATTTTCATTTTTTTCTCTTATTTTTGTCAGTGTTGTGTTTAAAGATTCGTTAGTCTCAATAAGCTTAAGAATTACCTTGGAAATGGCAACGGATTCGGAGCCTTGGTAAGCGTAAGCTTCATCCGTAGTCATCATCGATTGCCTTCTTTCTTGTTGACTCTCTTCCTGAAGGCTCTCGTCGTCTGAGTCCATTCTTGAATCGTCTAGTCTCAGCGACCGCAAATCTTCATTCACTAGGTTTACATCGTTTAAGTGAGCTTTTGATTCGTCTATTCTCAAAGATTCCGAGCCATCTTTGGTAGGCATGTTTTCAATTTTTCCAGTGGCCAACATGGATGTCAACTGTAACATGACAAGCGACTCGCTTAGGCCATGATCCTTCGACATCTTTTTGCACAACAGCTCTGAGTAAACGCGTTTCCTCGCCTTTTTAAGCTTTCTAATGGTTTCTAGAATTAACTGGTCTGTTTCTTCTGGATCCAGAGTTAAGTTCGAAGCCATTTAGCAGAGTTAAACAGTTTAATAACCACGCTCTCAATCACAGAAGTGCGTCAAAGAAGGTGCTGTTCGGTTTTTACCCAGCATCAGCATCTTGTTTTCCCATTGGTCTATTGCTGTCACCAAAAAACCATTAAAGGCAAAAAGATGTCCGGATTCCAGTAAATATAGCTCCCTTAAGACGACTCATATAACTATATGCAAGTCTATATATCGAAGTCCATGTCTGACTCAATAATATGCAGCATTTTGAGACAACTTTGAACTTTCATGATCCTTTTCATTCTTCTACCCCAAAATTATCGTATTCACCACCGGACATTGTCAAGTTTGCTTCACCATTCATTATTCTGCCACATTGTAGACTTACAAGGGCCTCAGCATCAAATCCTTGCAGAACTGATAAACACTGGTCAGATGTCACTGACTCCACTCGTGTGTCTAGTGCCTGCATAAGATCATTGGCAAATCAAAGGTGATCTTCTACTATATCGTCGTCTTCTCTCATTGACCAGTTATACAGTTTTCTTTTCATTTTCCTTCAAATTTTGTAATCAGCCATCCTGGCAAAAGGGTGACTCCTTTGTAAATGCCGCCTGGTTTGATTGAATCTTTTGGCTTTTCTAACTTTGGATAGCATCAGGATCTCCTTCGGCTGCTTTTTCCATTTTCGCCTTTGCAATCAGCCTCCATATCTTCAATTTCCAAACCGGAGTGTCCAAGAACTGTACACGCAGCATTAGATCTGCAATTGGCTTCATTATGTCGATGAATGCAAGGAGATCAGCAACGAAACCTGAGCCTACTATCGTATACTGATACTCCTCTCCTTCTTGGCGATCGGGATGAAGAAGCTCAAAAGCCTGCCAGTAGGACTGGAAACTCTTTCCAATTTTCCCCCATTGTTCATATGCCGAGCTTGAAAATCTTTGCAACACATGTGAAACTGGATGTCTAGCTGAAGTATCAATCGTTCTTAGACAAGCAAAGCCTCTCACACGGACAAGTACTGTGTTGAACACGTTTCATTGATTAATGAATCTTTCCATGTGTTTTCCACTGTCCGTCTGAGAATCCTTTACGTCCAACGCATGCGCATCCAAGTTAATGGCATGCGCAGAATCCCAGGTAACAGAAAATGAAAGCTGGCTGTTGCTGTCATCGTCAATGTTAAGAACTTCCAAAAATCGTTCTCGAAATCCACAGCCATGATAAGGTCTGTCTGCTGCAACATCACGGAGTCTTGAAACCAAGTCTTTTGTGAAATTTCCTTCGATTGCTTTCAGCAACATATCAGCGAGATATTGATAAGACGCTACTTGACAGTCATTGTATACTTGAGGTGCGGCAACAGGAATATGACAAGGTGTACCACTTTCATTGCATGCCACTTTGGGATCAACGCTGTGATACAGCCTAAAGGTGGACTCATGAAGCAGAACTACTTTTAAATCTAGAACTACCTCCACTGATTGTAAATAGCTATGAAGCTTTCGACTATTGTGTTTTAGACTTCTTCGTACAAGCGAATTCTTCGTCTTTCCTCTAGCAAATTTTTTCACCTTATGACTTTGGCTTTGCGACGAATTTTTGGTGTCCCATTTTTGATTCCTAGCGACTTGTTTTGATGTCCCTGTCCCAGAACGATTGTCGGCAGCAAAAGCACAAGCAGGCAAGTTCCACAAGTCATTACCATAGACTTGGGAAACGTGGGATGCTTTCTTCTCTGCTCTTTCGGTCTCAGCTATCTTTCTTGCCTTTCTTTTCTGCACCTTTTAACTATATGAAAACTGAACAACTTGTTTTCCTTGACATTGGAAATAGAAAAGTACATTTCCGCTGTGCATTATAGTCGGTTAGCACAAATAACATGCACCCTTACAAGTGCGCAAGTGCTATTAACCAATGCTGCGTAAGGCTCACTGGTTTTTTCATTCAAACTTGAAGCCAATGTAGTCATTTTCCTATAAAACATTTGCAAATCAAATATATATAAATGTAAAGATGATAATTATATACAAACAGTTTTAGCAACCATAACAGGTAAGTCTGAAAAAATTCCTGCCTCAAACAGCTACAGGTATCCAAATTTTACGCAATTGTTGAAAAAGTAATCAACACAAAACCAACACATGATCAAATTGGCATTTTTTTAGAAAAATGCAAAGATGCAAGGTATACTGTTTGCGGGCATACGCCCCGAAATTAGTTTTCTTTTAAGATTCTAGCTTAGGACAGCCAAGACAGAAATCTAGATTTCAAGGTTATATGTTTACGTTTTGATGCAGGGAAAGGCTTAAGCCTTGGGAAAGGCTTAAGCCTTCACCAGTGTCTTTTGGTCTCATGGGAACGTACGAACTTTCCTTAAACGACACAAAAATACATTTTGCGAGATAAAATCATTTAGCATCAAAATAGTGATGCTAGAAATGATCAGAAATAATTGGCATAACTCTACATGGTAGAACATTTGAAAGTCTAATCAATTTCTACTTTGCTCTGGCTGCCGTTCCTCGTTGACGTGCGTGTCTTCGTTATCATCAGCATTATAATTGCTTTTATACTCTCTGTGTTCGAATTCTTTTCCAGTTTCCCATTCCATTTCAGCCATTGAAGTTCCACATGCGCTCAAGGTGGTAGTTTAGATAACATCCTTTCCCATTCGTCGAAGCTGCGTGTCCAAGTCGATGTTTCAAGCATCATGTGTGGCTCAGAGCAGTGTTATTCTTCTGGTACATTATTCTGTAGTAGTTAGCATATATTTACATACATTAGCATATTTAGTTACTCGTTCCTTAGCTAGCCATTTTAGGTAATATGTGCAACTTGTTTTTGGTCAATCAAGGATCCATCTCTTTTCATAACTTTCTTCCGTCTCCCAACGCCAAAACATCTTCTCAGTCTTAGCTATGAATTTGACTAAACTTTCTTCGTCTCCACTTGGCATCGATCAATCGCAAGACCTCACCGTCAACACAAACATCATCAAGCAAAGTTGTTCTTGTAGCAAGCAGCTATAGACCAGATCGGTAACGTTTTTACACCCATTTCAGGTCATATGGTCATACCCTTGAGAAACCATTGGTTTGTTGTCAATTTCAGTGGTCGAACCACGCTTTTGAAGGCACAAAATTTAGAATTAAATTAAAAGGAAAACCTCCTCCAGAGTATGGCCATGTGACCTCAATTGATTGGAAAGGCCCGGGGGGGGGGGGTTACTTCCATTGTTCGCTATATTAGACGTGCCGCCCCAATGGGTAACTTTTCAGCGCCAATTTCCCTACATATGGGTTGATTTTTTGTAAAGAATCTCTACACATGGGTAGTAAAATGTTCAAAAACTTTTAGACATGCATTGCTTTGAAAAGCCCGATAAAAGTGCGTTTTAGTTTTCACCGCAAATGCCTTTTTGCCGCATTTAGAGTTGCCTCGGGCGTTAAATTGGGTTCGAACATTTGAGATATTGGTACAAATAGGAAAAAATGTCGTTGTTTTTTCTATACATGGGTACCACGACTGACAAAATTTGTCGGTAGACGTGGGTGGGTTTGGAGAAACTGGGCGGCACGTCTTATCATTTGAACAATGAAGTACCCCCCCCCCCGGGTGGAGAGGATGCTCGAAAAGAGGAGAGGATGGGCGAAGAGGGAAGAAGAAATGCATCATAATCGAAAAAAACTTTAATTTCTAGGCTACACACACGTTGCATTACTGCTTTCGTCTCATGATGACTAAATTTAAGATGAAATTTGTAACAAGTTGGAAGTTGGTTTTGACGGAGTTTTGCTGGGTTTTGCAGGTTTTTCTGTGACAGTTCCAGTCTGAGTTCAATCTGAGTCCGAATATGAATCTGAGTCTGGACGAATATTCATATACGTTGTGTTGTGTTTGGTGGTTCGTTGTCTGTCAAGATTCAACAATGAAGAGGCAACACGTTATCAACTGTACATTTTCGAAGTGGTATCCTCTTTTCCGCCAGTGGACAATAAAAAGTAAGATAATAAAGCTTCCCAAAGATTTCATAAAATATTTACTTGAAGACGGTATTGTGCTGCCCGCTGCGAATGGTAATTCTGGTGAAGAATTAGGCCCAAATCAAATTGACAATTCATCAATTAATGACGTCATACCAGATGATTGGAGTGACTGTGATGATGAATCATTTACGCCTCCTACCTTCCCACAGCTGCAAATTGATGTAGAAAGAGCAATAACAGAGCTCGGGGGAACAGTCTTTCCAAAACTGAACTGGAGTTCTCCAAAGGATGCCAGATGGATAAGTGCAGATGGCACATTGAAGTGCAAATCATTCAGTGACATTTGCCTGTTACTGAAAAGCTCAGATTTCATTGTTCATGATCTCACAAAAGCATTTGAATATTGCGAGGACTCAACAGAATGTCTATCACATGATGGCTTTGAACTTGTATTAAGGAAATGGACTGACATATCAACAGCTTCTGAATTCAGATGTTTTGTGAGAAAAGATCAACTTGTTGCAATAACACAAAGAGACACAATGAATTCTTATGATTTTCTTTTGATTAATAACCACATTATTCATGCAGAAATCACAAAGTTTTTCAAATTGAAAATCAAGTCAAAGTTCGTTGAAAGCAGTTTTGCCTTTGATATTTGGAGAAATGGAGATGGAAAAGTAAAGTTGATTGATGTTAACCCATTTTCACCTTACACTGATTCTCTTCTTTTCAGCTGGCAAGAGTTAAGAAATGAATTAGATGACTGTGAAATTTCAACAAGTGAAACCCAAGGAGAATTAAGATTAGTTCCAAAGAATGCTGTCACCATGCAACCAAGTCAGTTTTTATCTTATCAGTTGCCAAAGGATGCTGTGGACTTAGCCCGTGGAGAAAATATCAATAATTTACTTGGTTACTTGAACTGAACAGACAACTCAATTTAGTATTTTGAAAGCTATGGCAAAGAATAATGTGACATACTTATCTATGTGAGCTCATGCATTCTATGCTTGTTTCCACATTTTTATTCTGAAAGACCTGCAAATCTTAACTGTCTTGCATGCAAGCAAATTATGGGCTTAAACAAGCAAACAGTCAAGGAGGCCTGTATTCTAAGTTTCAAAAAAGAGAAGAAAATAGAGAAATTCCAGAAAAGCTGCTGAGTATTTTCTTCTCCAAAATTGCTGTATCTGTTAAAATTGCTGAGCATATACTGCCTGAAAATGTCAGCCAGCTATTCCATTGAAATGCCTAAAGAAGACTTATGCTGTAGATTCCATGTGTCCCTTGTTCTAGTGTTGTGTTGAATACCTTGTGGCCAGGTGTTATTTGGCATCTGGCTTGGCTATGTTACTAACTCCTATTGTATGTCTAGGGACACTAGCAATGGAACATATCTGTAAAGTTTCGAACACCCTTCCCCAAGGTTGAGTTTGAAGTGGTCTATCAATATCACAAAGATAAAAGTCAAATGTTACTTTCTTCCTCAATTTGCTTGGCCTTTTTGCCACCTAAATCATTACTTCATCTTCTTTCATATACATTATTTTCCTCTATAACAGGTCATTCATTGTACCATCTCTTCCACATTGCCCTTGCATACCCTACTTAAATTACTTCCTTTTCAAGGATTTGTGATCAATCTAAATCTTCATCAATATGTGATTAGCCTTTCTGAAAATTGGCACGTTAGGAGTAAGTTTTTGTCACTCCAGATCATTCTCATGGTAGTGACTTAATGGTGCATTGTTCAATATTATTTGAGTGCCCCGAAAAACGTTCTATAACTCTTTAAATTTCATCTTTGCAGAATGAATTGACAATCAATTACTTCTCTTCACAAGCTGCCACAACTAAGATTGAATTGCCATTGTATTTCTTCAAGCTTTTCACCTTTTTCGTTCTTTTGATCTATTTTGAGGCTGCACTGCAATAAATGTGCTCCCTGTTTTCAGAGATGATTTTTGATTGATGATCTGGAAGTCCAAGGTGCAGTCCTTGTGATAATGCACAGGATAGCTTAGTCTTTGCTGTCTGATTGGTCTCTTGTCTTGCATTTGATTGGACTGGCAATATCAACTCCAAGAAAATCAAATTGCATATTTCCCTCAGATCTTTTCCGAGATTTGCTTCCATGTGGAAGTGTAGGTGCAGCTATTTGAAATATTTTGCAACCGTGACAATCGTTTCGAATTTATTTTGTAATGCTTCTATCTGCCGGGTTTTCCCTTGTACATACACATCTCCATCTTCGAGCAAAACGTTTCTCAGTGACTTTCTTGATTCTGTTAGCTATATTTTCCCTATTCTTGAAGCTAGTATGGATAAGCTGTTGAGTCAGTCAACCATAAATTCTCGATATTGGATAGTGTGTAAGTGCTTTCGCTGTTTTGTTCAACAAATTGCTGGTGATGTCATAGTCTTACCGATTCCACTATTGGAATCTCAAGCAACGTTTGCTAGTCCAGTTTTCACCACTAGCAAAGCTTGAGTGATAACATCGTCACGGCGAGCAACTGCATACACTGTGGCCAACATCATAAGATGCCAGCATCGCAGAATCTAGGCTCATTCTTTGCATGCCCATAGGGTCGTAGACTTAAGCCGCGGCTACACGTGCGACTTTTTGCTTGAAATGGTGACGCGATACTTGAAAATGTCCTGACATGAAAAATCCTGAGGTGGCAACACGCTGTGACAAAAATGCTGCGATAAAAGTTCTGCGACAATCAACTTGCGTGATAAGAAGAATGGGTCCCAGAAAATTCCCAGGAAAAGGCGCGAAAAAATGCAATGTGTTGCCTCGCCAATGCAAAAAACCGACTACACTTAATGCTGCGACCTTATTGGCGACAAGCAAAAACATGTCGCGAAACGTTCAACCAAAGCAATGTTCTGCGACCGTATTTCCTAAGGTCACAGAACATTTTGTTCGAAAATATATTTCTGCCTACACGTGCAACTCTAAGCTTTTGCGGTCGCCGCAACAATTTTTGAACATGTTCTGTCGCCATTTCAAGCAAAAAGGTGCACTGCACGTGTAGCAGCGGCTTTAACTATAGGACTCAATACAATATGGTTTATTGCAGTTGGTTCACTCTCTGGAAACTTGATAGCAAGAATATGATTCATTTTTCTATGTGCTGCTGGGAAGCTAAGTCTCTGTATTTACTCCTGGTACCTAAACTTTTCTTTGCAAAATTTGTTTCTTAAAGTTCCAGTAGTTTCTCTGTCCAGTCTGCTATCATCAGAGTGGCCTTTATTGAGTTCGAATTGTCGTGCTTTAAAAACGTTCTTTGCTATCTCTCTATATCATCTTGTCTCTCATGTCAAGTTTTCCAGCAACATTGATATCATCAACGTTGATACCATCTTTAGTATCTCCAACACATTCCGGGTACTGCTCGGCAAACATCTCAAGTTTTTCTTCTAACGTTAGGTCTAGCCCAGAAAAGGCAGGCGATAAGAGAAAAGATAGGTTTCTTGCTCTGAAAATCTTCTATCCAAATGAACACGCCCCTCTATATTTGCTTAGTAGCGATTTGGAGAAGCAATTATTATTTTTCCCTACTCGGCTGTGCGTATACTCACAGACTATGCGTATTTTTTAATTACCCCAGCTTCATAACCAGCATCTCGTTTGTTTGGGGTTTTGGATGTGGTGCTTTCCATGAGAGAGATGTTTCCTACCTCCCATTATTCTTTGAATGAGCTGTTCTTTAAACTCTTGTTTAACACTCATTTGATCGCCCGAAAGCTTGTCATCAATGCGTCACACTTCCAAGCTACATAGCTAATTGCACGAGAAGGTCCTTTGAAAATGACTGCTGAATTTGTCTCTTCTTTTCCAGGCGACATGATGACCCATCTTTAGGATGTTTCTTCTTCGTACTATGGGCTCGCCAGCTTTCTCAACTCTTGGAGGTTCAGATGTCTTGATATGGGAGTAGGCACTAGTCCCTTATATTATATGAACTGACAGGTTTTGGGTTGCAACATCCTCCATGTTGACCCCATTCAGGTGTGTTTTGATACTGATGATCTTTGCATACCTTGGGTTTGGTAAGTTGAGCAATACATTCTTCTCAACTTCTGATATACTGAATTTCTTTGAGGTATCATTTATTTCAACATCAGGCACATCCACCTTCCTGTTGCTTATTTCAAGGAGACTTTCAATTGATTTGCAATTTTTCTCATTTGGCTCTTGTTGATAAGTTTCACTGATGTCAAGCTATGTAATAACTGCTTGATCCAGTGTTCAAAAGTGCTCTACATTTAACTGGATGCCAGTCCGTCATGTCACCAGCCTTTCAATGGTTTCTTTCGATCCAGTCTCTCGATTTCTCAAGCAATTTTGAGATCATCTTATTAAGAGGTATTTTTGTCTGGAGGAAGGATGTTTTTTCTGCGGGATAGAACCACAATTGATTTTCAACAAAATAAACAAAGAAAACAAAGTTATATATATATGGACAAGTGAAGTTATCTATCCGAAATCATTGTAAATCTTTGAGTTTTGGGGATGTTTTCGGCTTTTTCTGCTCTTTTAATCCAAAGAAATTAAGGCAGAGTCAAGAAAAGTGTTCATGTCAAATTATACATTTCCTGAAAGCTAATGAAAGTCTGATAAAGATATAATAAGGAAGGCAGATGGAAGTTAATGTCAGCAAATAATTATTATAGAATCATCAACTGTTTTCAAAATCAGTATCAACATCTTTTAAAGAAAATAATGATTTACTAGTAATCAAATATATTTTTACCGTTCAGCTTTTTAGCTACGAGACTTTAAAAATCACAATTGATTTTCGTTTCTTCAAAGTTTACGGTGGATAAACCGCATGGCAAAGCCGTGCAACAGTCGCTCGGCTGCAAGGCATTTGTCCGCTTGTTTTGATTTTATTTCCATTGGCAACCACATACATACATATCTTATGTACAAGTCCAATGCACATAATTGTCCGGTACCAGAGAAAGAAAATCTTGTCCATTTTCTGGTCCTACTTTCATGCAATTTGGGTTGTTTCTTATGATGATAGAAATATTTTAAGCTTCGGGGCCACCCAGATTTTTTATTTTGGTGACCATAATGGCAGATTTTTCAATTAAGCCCCCCCGCCAATAGGCAAAATTATTTTTGTCTTCTAACCCCAACAAATTATATATCATTCGATTCGAAATTTGATGCTGATCAAACTTTAATAAAAGAATTATATCTGAAATCAAGCTATCTCGAGATATTGAGCAATTTCGTTTTCATAATTCAGGGGGTATAGCATTTTTTCGAATTAGTTTTAACAACGGCTTTGAAAACTACAGGTTTGATGCATGAAATTTTATCGTTTGGGTCAAAGAGCCTGGTTGAAGAATGGAATATATTTTATTTCTTTTTACTGAGACCCGTACAATATTTTTCGAAGTTAAGCTGAATGCATCCCTTGACAAGTATTTGAAAACCTTTTCGTTCAATAAAATAAGTCTGCTCATCCTAGATGCTTAACCGGCTTTTCTCGACCAATACGAGCCTGTTTTTTTCGACCAATATAGGCCCGCCTCCATGCTTTGCTGGCTTTTCTCGACCAAAATGGGCCAGTGTCGATGCTTAGCCGCCGGCTTTTCTCGACCAATACCTGTTTTTCGAGCCCGCCTGCTTTTCTCGACCAATTTTGGCCCGCCTCGATGCTTAGCCGCTGGCTTTTCTCGACCAAATATGAGCCCGTCTTTCTCGACCAATATAGGCCCGCCTCCATGCTTTGCTGGCTTTTCTCGACCAAATTTTTTCTCGACCAATATAGGCCCGCCTCCATGTTTTGGCTTTTCTCGAGTTATATGGGCCACCTCGATGCTTAGCTCCGGCTTTTCTCGAATTTTTTTCTCGACCAATATACGGCCAGCCTGGCCTTATGACTATGGGCCAGCTTTTCTCGACCAATACCGGACGTCCTCGATTTGGCCAAAATGGCGTTTCTCGACCAATATAGGCCCGCCTCCTTTTCTCGATGGGCCAGTTCGATGCTGGCTTTTCTCGACCAATACGAGCCCGCCGACCAATCCCGCCTCATGGCTTTTCTCGACAAATACGGGCCAATGTCGATGCTTAGTTGCTTTTTCTCGACCAGTACGGGCTGCCTCGATGCCTAGTCGGCTTTTCTCAACTAATGCAGGGCTGCCTCTATGGTTAGGACAATTTTATCAACACACACGGCCATTTTTCACGTCCCATACGGGGCTGCCTTGATGTTTTGCCAGCTTTTTTCAATGTATACGGAGCCATCTCGTTGCTTAACTTAACCTGTATTCCTCAAGTTATACGGGCCAGCCTCGACTGCCAACATTTCCCGACCAATATGTGCCATCCACGATGCATGGCCGGGATTCTTTAAAACATACGGGCCAGCCTGTCATTTTATTTAATATTATTTAAACAGAAATAACCTTTCAGCTAAAATATACGACCGTTAAAAGAAACTTCTATTCACAATAACAAAAATCTTAAGAGCGATTGCTACATACTTTCCTGCTAAACCTAATCATGCTGTTCTTCCAATTAGAGTTTGTTTCTGTCTTGCTCGTAATATATGTTTTGATTTGTTTTTTGACACGATCTAATGCTGTAAGGGCAACCAATTTCTCTGGGTGAATCATTCCAGGTCTTCAGAGCTGTGCAGTGAAAGCCTTTTTAGCGTCATGAAAGCATTTGTTCTTATATATAGGGATTTGGAGATCTTTGCAGTGCCTCGTTATACGGGCTAGTAGAAAGATCTCAATTGGTGTTTATCCAAAAGTCTTTCAGGGTTAGTTTGTTCACAATCTTGTATGTCAGACATTCCTGTTAAAACCGAACAGATTTCATACATTTAACCAGAAAGTTGACTGTGTTGCGTTTGCTATTATTGCGTATGCCCGATTTTGAAGACGTTGCAGAGCAGCGAGTTTGGCATTTGACAGACTACTCCAGATAACATCGGCATAACGCAGGTGACTCTCAATTAATGCACAATACATAATAAATAATTGGGATTGTGGAACGACGTCTTTCAGTTTGTTTAGAGCTGCAAGGCATCGAGGCACAAATGTTGCCACTTGGCGCGCTTAAACTGTTCGTCCAAGTTAAATTTTCATCCACAATCACTCTGAGGAATTTAGTCTTTTCGACTCTTTTAATATCAGAGTTACTCAATTTAAGCACTTCTGACAGGTGGAGATTCTTTTTGTGGCCGTCCTATGATCATGAACTAAGCTTTTCTGGGATTAGGGCTAAGTTTTTACCCTCGTCCACTCAGCGAGATTAGAAGGCTGTTGATGTGCGTCCGCAACAAGTTTCGCGGCATGATTCGATGCAATCGTCATACTGGTGTGGTAAGCATAAATTACGAAAAGATTAGGGACTAAACAAGAACCTTGAGGAATACCACACATGACTTCTTTGGCTTTCGAATTCTGACCGTTCAGTTCAGAGCGCAAAAACTGTTTTCTGCTATTCAGGTAGGATTTAAGTCAATCTCCAGCTTTGCGTCTTATTCCATATGCACCTAATTTTGTGAGTAATACTGTATATCGTGATCGACTGTATAGAATGCTATCTTAACGTCGAGAAGAATAGTGAGATTGACATTGCGGCAATCAATGTTTTTGCACCAGAAGTCAGAGCTGCTTAAAAGAGATGTTTATTGATTTTTAGGAACTCAAACAAATGATCTTTCGAGGCAAGGCAAGGCATCGAGGATGTCCCCTATTGGTAAAAAACACAGGCTAGGCATGTAGGCTGGGTCATATGGATCGAGAAAAGTCTGCTAGGCATCGAGGATGGACTGTATGTGTTAAATTCTGGCTGAGCATCGACCCTTGACAGTATAAGTCGAGGAATTCCGGTTAAACGACGAGACTGCTCCGTATAGATCGAAAAAAGCAGGCCAAGCATTGAGGCAGCCCCGTGTTGGTAAAAAAAAACGGATTAGGCATCGACACTTGCCCGTATGGGTCGAAAACGCTGGTTAGGGATAGAGGCCTACCGCGTTGTGTCGATAAAACCAATCCAAGCATTGAGGCAGCCCAGCAATGATCGATAAAAGCAACTAAGGATCCACATTGACCCATATTTGTCGAGAAAAGCCAACAAAGCATGGAGGCGGGCCTATATTTGTCGAGAAAAACGGGCTCGTATTGGTCGAGAAAAGCCGGTTAGGCATCAAGGATTAGAAAACATATTTTATTGAACGAAAGGTTTCAAGCTACATGTCAAGGGGTGCATTCAGCTTAGCTTCGAAAATTATTCTACGGGTCTCAGTAAAAAGAAATAGAATATATTCCATTCTTCAACCAGGCTTTTTGACCCAAACGGTAATGTTTCATGCATCAAACCTGTAGTTTCTCAAAGCCATTGTTCTTCGAAAATACTATACCCCTGAATTATGAAAAAATTGCTAATATCTGGAGATAGCTTGATTTTCAGATATAAGTCTTTTATTAGAGTTTGATCAGCATCAAATTTTGAATCGAATGATATATAATTTGTTGGGGTTAGAAGACAAAAAATTTTTGCCTATGGGCAGGGGGAGCTTGATTGAAAAATTTGCCATTTTGGCCACCAAAACCAAAAATCTGGGTGGCCCCGAAGCTTAAAATATTTTTATTATCATAAGACACAACCCAGCCCAAATGAAAGTAGGACCAGAAAATGGATAAGATATTTCTTCTCTGGTACGGGCTATTTGTATCTTTTATCAAAGTTTCATTTTCGCATGTCATTAGATATATGAATTTTTGTTCATTTGTTGGGATCGATTTAAATTGGGGACATAGATTTTCAATCTTTTCAAGGAAAGTCTTGCGTTCAAAGTTGTAATTTTTACAGGATAACAAAAAGTGTGTTTCATTTTCTACTTCATTGCTACAGTATTTGCAGAATCTTTGATCTCTTTCAATGGGGGGTTTCAAGTGTCTCCCCTTTTCAATTGCTAGGCAATGGTCGCTAAGTCTTAATTTTGAGAAGAATCTTCTACATTTACGATTTTGGATTAAGTATAGATATGGCTCAAAGTAGGTTCGAGTCTTGTATGTCTTATAGGAAAGAGCTTTTGAGCAGCTGTCAATGTAAGATTTCCAGTATATGTGATATTGATGTTTTAGTACCTTTTTCGTGTTAGTTTTAGAGAGAGATGTTAGAGAGTCTATGGCTAAGCCGTTTTCTTTTACATCGTTAGTTATTTTATTAATATAAGAGTTTATTGTTTTACGAGAATTAACAGAGTTTTCATATTCAAGTGCTTGAAAAACAAGTGAATCTGGTTCACAATCGCCTTTAATATGTTTGACAAAATTATTAACTCTACAGTCAATTGCCACGTTTAGAGGGAATCGTCCCATTTCAGCACGGACCAAAGCATTTGTAGTGGATCTGTTAACACCAAGAATTCTTTTAAGGAATTGGGTGTGCACCTTTTCGATTTCCTGTTTATCCCAATCACTTTGTTTAAAGTTGAAGATGAGATGAGATGGGGCACTTGTACATTGATGAATGCCAAAGCCAGAAATAATGATGACGATGCGTGACGAAGTTGATGGGATATTGATGATTACGTTGACAGATGATGATGACCATTATGGTGATGATTATGAAGATTTTGATAACGATAATGATAATAACCACCACTCATTCTTCCTCCTACATAAGCCCTCGTATTCATGAAGAGGCATAATTTATGCCAAATCTCAAAAATTAAAATAATTGCAAACACAACACGTCATAGAAATTTTTTAATTTTTCAGATCTTCCTCTCAGCTGCTTTTATCGTGAAATGGCGGTGTATGATGGAACTGGTAAGTTTTTTTTATTAAACTTTGCGTATTTAACATGGTCCTGTTCTTTGCAATTACCAACCTGTTGACCTGGTACCTATTTAATTTCACACTGGGAAATTTTTGTCTCTGGAATCGCTGTTAGTTGAAATCACGTTACATAATTGTGATGATAGGTTACCTTGGGTTGGCCTATTATGACGACGCAGATTAGGCTTGGCCTAAGTACTATCTACATTTGAGTGGATGTTTCGCTGTTTAGCTTCCCACAAGTCCCGCAGTTTTTATCTTTGAATCAAGACATCAACAAAAGTTTAAAAGTTATTGGATCTTTCAATTCGCTTTTCGTTCAGTAGTTATCCTTATTCTCCCAATTCAATTCACATACATCTGGCAAAACCAGTTGATGATCATCATTAGGTACCTATTATGCCCTATGTAGGCTACACTTACCTTCAGCTGTTAGGTCTACAAAACGACTTTTGGGAGACAATAAGAGGTAAAAAAATTAGCTGTTAACAAACTTCAACATGTAAAACATGACAACGAACAATTTCTTTACAACAAGAAAGAGTATAAGCTTGGTTTTTTGACTTCTTAGTTGCTTACAGTAATTCAATTGAGCCCTGAAGTTGCTTCAAGGATTATTCTTATTAGTTGCCAGGCAGGCTCCAATCCACGTACTTAAGCCTGAAGATCTTTAGTGTGTAGAACGATTTTGTTATCATAATTGGCGTGAGAGTCTTAAAATAAAAATAGAAATTGGCATGAGATTTCTAGAAAATTAAAAATTTTGTTGTTTTCTGGCAAACAGTATATGTCAATACTGTTTGGTGTAACCTTTGGCATCAGGTTTCATGGAATGCACCATGGATTAGTTGTGAAGTAAAAGGTTCTTAATACAGCTTCACACTACTCCTAAATCGAAAGTCGAATATACATTTGTCGTAGGTGTTATTTTGCTTTTTGATATTTGGATATCAGGGCCTGCCACCCACAAACCCCCACTGTACAGTGTGTATGTTTTTATTGGAAAACTTGCCTGTATAGTTGCAAACTGTTCTAGGAGCAGTGCGAAACTGTAGTGCAAACGAAATACTAACAGTTGATTTATCCTTGAGGTGCTCTACAAGTTAAAATTAGAAGGTGAATATGAAATGAAAAAAAATAAGGAAAATTTAACTGTAAACTTTCAATGAAGCTTGCATTTTAAACAGAACATAAAAATAATGTATATAATAATCTTTGATTTTATTTTTCATTGTGATGCAAAACCGAATATTTTCTTAGAGGTTTTAGAAAAGTTAACTTAAAGTTATAGAATCTATTCATGGTGATGATTTTTAACCTTGTATCTAAGATTTTATTTGAATTTCTTTTTTTAACAATTGTAGACAGCCCTGGCTCACTGAATGTCTTGGCATACAATGTTTGCTTGTATTTTTATGTTTGAAGAATTCAAACATTATGCAGGGGTTTTCGGCAAACCGGAAGAAATAGACCTAGATAGATAGATAGATAGATAGATACCTAGATACCTAGGAATCAGGAATGTTGTAACAATAAGATCGGAATTTCTATTCTCTATGTAGGAATTTCTATTCTCTATGTGCACAATGAAAACAATCGTTTCATTGAACCACTGAGTTCCCTATTGTTCTGCCTCTGTACTCAGCCTCATAAACAAATTTAATGAATGACTCCCGCCCTGCTGTACCTAGAAACGCGTTTCTTTTTTTGAACGAAGCCTTTTATGCCCAAAAAGTGCAAGCCGTATTATTCTAAATGTTTTTGGTCCTGCAATGTGGTCAAAATTTTGATTTGCTCTTGATTTTGAAGGGTTTGGTTTCATTGCGGACATATATTGTTTGTTGAACTCAACCAATTGTGTTCCTTTGTTCTACCAAAGTTGTTTACCACTCAATTACAAGCCACTTGCGTAAAAGCAATTTGTCTATGTATCTCTAAAAGCTGGAACAAAGAATGAAGTCAGGAACGATCTGGAAACAGTGGTTTTCGGCGGAACGTGCGAGAACGGAGGGGAATAAGTGCGAACACGCACAAGGAAACATGTAGATAAAGCGGAATCAGTGGCAATTATTGCTAACAGGAGAAAACAACGATGGTTAGGCGGTTAGGGAACAATGTCGGATCTGATAGAAATCAGATTTGTGTGCCGATGGGGTACAGCTGGATTTGGATTCAGTTAGAATCAGGTTAAAAATGCGAGGACAGGGCCGAAATTTGTTGCAACTCTATTCTGTTCATTGCAATCTCCTAGGCGTGATCTCATTCTTCAAACATGGCTAATGGGTACCTTTAATTCAAACAGCAAATAAAGCAGTTCCCCATAATTTCAGTCAAGTGCACCATGCCACAACAAACAAAAGGATGGAAATAGATACTCTGTCTCAACATGGACCAAGCTTGCTGACACCTGCAACAATGCCAGGGCCCCTTTCTCAGCCTGTGGTTACTGGATCTAGTCATGTTCAAAGTCATCACCTGGTTCATGCATCAAGTATGCCAAATTTGCAAGAATTCGGGAACAGAATTACCCCTCAAATCACACCAGACATTTCTCAAGGACAGAGCATTTCAACACAATACAGTGTTAGCGGTAGTGCTATTAATCCACTAGTAACGCCAGGATATCACACTTC
Source organism: Chrysaora quinquecirrha (assembly GCA_014526335.1). Classification (NCBI taxonomy): domain Eukaryota; kingdom Metazoa; phylum Cnidaria; class Scyphozoa; order Semaeostomeae; family Pelagiidae; genus Chrysaora; species Chrysaora quinquecirrha. The sequence continues at coordinate 471,878 of JACTAT010000291.1, forward strand.
ACCAATTACAAAAGGGGAATCATCAATAAGCCAAAGTAGTCAAGGTTTATCTACTTTTCAACAAGGCAATGCAACAACATCTCATGTAGGACAGCCACTTTTCTACTTTTCCTCTCAACAATCACATCCCGCTGTGGCAAATGCTGTTTCAGCAGTGACAAATGATTTGAGATCAAGTGCGGAAATATCTTTATCTGGAAATACTGGAGAAACTATAAAGCATTTTGAACATGGAGCTCCAAAGGTAGAGTCAGTCATTCATCAATATGCAGCTGAAGGACATGATCATGGACATCATGTTCGGAGTACTTCAATGCCAAATTTTAACGAAGTGAAAGATCCAGGGCAAAGCATGATTGCCCCACCAGTAGAAGGCTATTATACAAAAAGAGCATCATCCGCCTGCTCTTCAAGACAAAGGACACCATCTCCTTTGGCTGAGAAAAAGCTAGAAACAACTGCATATGGTGAACAGGATGATGCTCAGATGTTAAGAGATACTATAGACAAGTTTGAATCTATAATGGAAAAATTTTCTTTTGTCTCTGATGTGAAATTACTTGAAGATGTCAGAAAGCGAATCAGCATTTTTAACCAAAGTTGGATTGAAGGGAAGCTTTCCCCAAAAGTTAAGTCAAAAATGGTGGAATTATCGTCAGGTAAGCATCCCAAGAACATGCATTTCTAATCTAATTTCTTTTATGTTCATTCATAATTGATTTAAAATTTCAATTAGTCCAAAGCCCTGTCATCACTAACAAAAAATTCCAAATATGTCCAACATTGGGCTAAGTTGCTACTCAGTCTTGCTATACTGATTGGTTATAATTTGATGAACTTTTGCCATCTCAGAAGTGCATGATTTCTCTGATGTTGGGTTTGAAAGCTTGAATGCATTTAATTGCTCAATTTGTGCTATGCCACCAGCTTCTAATCTTCTTACAAAGCTTAAACTACATATGCCTTATTCTATGTGCCTCAGGATTCTTGCTAAAGCCACAGCTGCATGTGGAACTTCTTGCTTGAAATGGCAACAGGACAGGTAAAAAAATTGTCTCCATGGTCAAAAAAACTAATTGTTCTTCAGCCTGAGGTGCAGTCTTAGAACACTGGTTTGTCACCTAAAATGTTGCAGCGACCTATTTTTCTTGTCATGCAAGTTGACTGTTGCAGAACTAGTGCTGCATCATTTTTGTTGGAGCATGTAGCCAGCTCAGGATTTCTCAGAACAGAAAATTTCAATGTGTTTTTGTCATCAGAATAGATGATAAATTGTACTTGTAGCTGTGGGCTAAGCAAAACCCGCATTCAAAACATGTTTATGTCATACCCTCCTGGTCTTCATGAATGAAAATTTGAAAAAGCTTTATGGAGACCAACCTCAATCCTGTGGTGACTCTGAAATTACTGACTGCACTAACTTGTACACAGAAAAGAAACTGTAGCCGCATCTTCTTTCAGCAACTATTTAGACTATGTGGCTGGCTAGCATTTACTGCAATAGCATTATTAACCTTGATTGTGTGAGCAGATAAGTATATGCAAAATTGTGTCCATTGAGGCGAAATTCCAATGCTGATTGCTGACTCTTGCTTGGTCACATTGTCGGCACAAATTTGGGAAAAATAGTCGCTGTGCTCTATTCATAATACTGCTGTGTGGTTTCTCCAGGCGTGATCCAGCGAGAACTGCTTTCTTGAACAAAGAAACGGAGTCAGAAACAGGCTTTCGTCAAAGAGCTTTCGACAATTTTCGAACTTCACTGAACTTAAATTTTCTAGCTATTTACATGTATATAAAGTAAAAACAAGGAAATAAAAATTACGTTGGTGCAAATTAGATTTGATCGTAACAAGAAAGGCTTGGCTGCTCGAGATAAAAACGCAAAGGAAGAAATTTGCATTTATTAGTAGAAGGTCGTCTGAAGGTACTATTAAAACAAATGTACTCTTTAAGATCACTTACGACTTTGCCTGAGATCACAAACCTGTGGTAGCTGACATTTGCTTAGAGCTGAAGAGTAACACAAAGAGAAATCAACAACCTCAACTTGACTTGGAGAAATTGAAAACTGGTAGTCTACTACAACACCAATACAAGGTGGAGAGATGAAGCAGAGTCAGGAAAAAGTTACGGTCACACGGTCATTGACCGGAGGAAGGTCCATTAGAACAATAGAAAATATTTTGCCACACCCAAAACACGCCTATTTTTCATTGTTAAGTGAGGAAGGTTCAAGCTATGGGTATTTTTGTCTGGAGGAAGGTTGAACACTTTTCTGGACTCTGAGATGAAGAATCGATATAAAGTACTAGCAACTGTCAAATCAGAACAAAAGATGATTGGGAAACTTTCAAGGAGGCAATTTCGCATGATGAATGAGAGAATAGAAGTAAAGAACAAAAATACTGATAGATATAGAGAACTGAACGAGACGATCAGGAATATGCGTACAGAAGCTAAAGAGAAATGGTGGAATGATCAATTTAGAGAAATACGTACAGCAAAATCCATCCTTAGCTCAGAAGAGAGTAACGAAAGCGATAAAGAAGAAATTACGTATTAAGAAAAGAATGGTAATATGCTAATGAATAAAGACGATGTACTAAACAGATGGTCTGATTACGACTGTAGAGGAGAAAACCTGTGATAAATAAAGATGTGAATGGTCCATCAATTAAAAATAGCAACGCTGTAGCAATGTCCGAAGGACGCTGATGATGATGATAATAACGATGAAGATGATGATAATAATGACGAAGATGACGAAGAAGAAGACAACGATGATGAGAATGATGATTATGTTGATGGCGATGACGATGATGATGATGATGATGATGATGATAATGATGATGATAATGATGATGATGATACGTTGATCACGTTGAAGATGACAATGATGATCACCGTCTTCAACATGATCATCATCGTATTCAACATGATCATCATCTTCTTCAACAATGATGATCATGTTGAAGACGATGACTGGTGATTGTGATGATGATGATGATGATGATGATGATGATGATGATGATGATGATGATCCATTATGATGATGATGCGAATGATGACAATGATGATCAGATGAACCTTTCCTGGAAGAATCCCAAAACTTTGAATCGAAAATAGAAAATCTGTAGTTACGTATACTGTACTAATAAATTCGAACTCATGGGTTAAACTGTGTATGTAACAAATAAATCCGTTCAGTGCACCGAAACCTGTAATCTTCGTTTCAAATGATGAATTAAATTCTAGAACCTTCAAAAGCTATCATAAGAATTCGCATACTATGCAGATGACTATATTCGATCATTAGTAGCACTTAGAAGAATTGATTGCCAACTTTGAGTCATTCATTTTCAGATGATTCTCGAAGCCGCAAAACTGTTTTGAAAAAATTCTTCTGTCTAACTTGGCCACAATTTCTACTGCGCCACAATCTCCTCCTCTCTTCACACGAAAATATCTTACACCTGAGACGACTTCTAGAAACTTCTGACAATAACAACCCAATCAAAATTGTATGAAAATATTTCAAAATAAAAAATCAAATCAAATTAGATTCGAGCAACATTTTGCAATATTGTGGTCAAACCTTTTTTCGAAGCTCGACCGAGCCGGCTTTTTTGCGAGAAAATCATGGTGTCAAATTTTTAGTTTCGAAAATCTTGATGTTAGAATGTTCCTGCATCGTGGATCGAACTCACAACCCTTAGCCTAAGAAACAAGCGCATTATTCCACTACGCTACACTGACAATTGATACTTATTGATCTTTCTGGCAAGCAATTGCATTTTGTTAATGATGCCCACTAACGACAACGCTTACGGCGACTTCAAAGTTTACTCCCTATTATTTGTGGTTTATCTTTTGTTACGTTTTGGCACGAAAAAGCGTCTATATGCCTATCTATCTATCTACCTAACTATTTTTATGTCCGAAGGACATATTAAGAGGGTGTTTTGGAACGCATGTATGCATAGATTAAAGGTACCCATTAGCCATGTTTGAAGAATGAGATCAACCCAAATCAGCCCAGATCAGCCTATTAGCTAGCAGCTTGCAAGGGATAGTTTACAAAAGTCCCAACTTTGTTCCTACTTGTTCCCTGTGATCCTAGCTGTTTCAGGCTTTGTTCCTGCTTTTCCTCGCGATCGTCATTGATCCCTTTTAGTTTCAACTTGTACTTCGTTCCCATTTGTTCCCTCCGATTTTAAGTTATTTCCATTCCGTTTCATCATGTTTTACTGGTTCCGTCCAGGTCCGTTTATTCCGAGTCATTCCAGGGGTTCCCACCTCTATTGCTTGTTCCACATTTTATCGCATTCTGGATAATGAATTCCTAATGGCTTTGTTGTTAAAATTGAAGCCAATTTGGACAGGAAATAGATTCTTGGCATCATTCTCTCCAGATTGTTTCGATTGTTTGCATTTACAATGCAATTAATCTTTATGAAATTCCTGCTGGATTGTCTGATTGTTCAAAGTAAGAATAGAAATTCCTATCTTTTGTTACAAAAATTCCTTTCACATTACGGGGGTTATTGCGCAAAAAGATTTAATATTTTCGTACTAATCACCACAAAATTTCCTCCATAACATGTTTTTTTATGAAATCGCGATTTTTGAAGTGATTAGTATGGGAAAACGTTGAAAATTTGCATGCAACGGGGGTAATGCTGGAATTCAGAATGCCCCTATCATGTTTGAATTCTTCAAACATAAAAATAGGTAGGTACATAGATAGGCATATAGACGCTTTTTGCTGCCAAAACGTAACAAAAGATAAATCGCAAATAATAGGAAGTAAACTTTGAAGTCGCCGTAAGTGTTGTCGTTAGTGGGCATCATTAACAAAATGCAATTGCTTGCCAAAGACATCAATAAGTATCAATTGTCAGTGTAGCGTAGTGGAATAATGCGCTTGTTTGTTTCTTGGGCTAAGGGTTGTGAGTTCGATCCACGATGCAGGAACATTCTAACATCAAGATTTCCGAAACTAAAAATTTGACACCATGATTTTCTCGCAAAAAAGCCGGCTCGGTCGAGCTTCAAAAAAAGGTTTGACTACAATATTGCAAAATGTTGCTCGAATCTAATTTGATTTGACTTTTTATTTTGAAATAGTTTCATACAATTTTGATTGGGTTGTTATTGTCAGAAGTTTCTGGAAGTCGTCTCAGGTGTAAGATATTTTCGTGTGAAGAGAGGAGGAGATTGTGGCGCAGTAGAAATAGTGGCCAAGTTAAGCAGAAGAATTTTTTTCAAATTAAACAGTTAAACAGAAGAATTTTTTTGCGGCTTCGAGAATCATCTGAAAATGAATGACTCAAAGTTTGCAATCAATTCTTCTAAGTGCTACTAATGATCGAATATAGTCATCTGTATAGTATGCGAATTCCTATGATAGCTTTTGAAGGTTCTAGAATTTAATTCATCATTTGAAACGAAGATTACAGGTTTCGGTGCACTGAACGGATTTATTTGTTACATACACAGTTTAACCGATGAGTTCGAATTTATTAGTACAGTAACTACATAATTTCTATTTTCGATTCAAAGTTTTGGGATTCTTCCAGGAAAGGTTCACCTGATCATCAATGTCATCATTCGCATTATCATCATAATGGATCACCATCATCATCATCATCATTACCACCACCAGTCATCGTCTTCAACATGATCATCATTGTTTAAGAACATAATGATCGTGTTGAAGACGATGATGATCATGTTGAAGACGGTGATCATCATTGTCGTCTTCAACGTGATCAATGTATCATCATCATCATTATCATCATCATCATCATCATCATTGTCATCGCCATCAACATAATCATCATTCTCATCATTGTTGTCTTCTTCTTCGTCATCTTCGTCATTATTATCATCATCTTCATCGTTATTATCATCATCATCAGCGTCCTTCGGACATTGCTACAGCGTTGCTATTTTCTATCTATACATGCGTTCCACGACACCCTCTTAATATGTCCTTCGGACATAAAAATGGAAAAGCTATAGGACTGGATAGTATCTTTGTAGAAATACTTGTGGTGGCAGGAGATTTCGGGATAAAGAAATTCACTGGAATTATAAATGTTATTCATCATACTGGCGACTTGCCATTAGATCTTATGAAGTCTTCATTGCTTTTCCAAAGAAACCAGGAGCCGTGGAATGCGAGCTACATAGAACCATCAGTATCATGAATCCTGTAGTGAAGATCATATTACATATAACGGTTAAAAGAATGAAACGTATAACAAAAGCAGAAATATCAGAAATGCAGTGTTTTTTTGTTCAGGATAAGGGAACAAGAAATGCAATTTTGATGATACAAGCGTTCAGTGAGTGAGCTATTGAAAGAAATCTAGATGTCTATTGCTGTTTCATAGATTATTCCAAGGCATTTGATTGTCTGTGTCATGGTGACTTCTTAGAGTTTTTTAATGGTCTAGAACTGGAAGGTAAAGATATCAGGTTGCTACGCACCATCTACAAGGAGCAAGAAGCAACCACGGAGAACTAGGAGAGTGGACAGAAATCCGGCGTTGCGTGCGACAAGGATGTTTAGCAACTCCAGAATTGTTCACGCTGTATAGTGAAATGATACTCAGGCACTTAGAAGGTGGAGGAGTGCTAATCGGTGGGAAGAAAATACCAAATTTAAGATATGCTGATGATACCATTATTATCGCAAAGTCAGAAGAAGAGCTGCGGAAACAGTTAGACATTTTGGTAGAAGAAAGTAACAACTGAGGATTGGATTTGAACGTGAAGAAAACAATGAGTATGGTTATAATATCTAAAGAATCCATTCCACTGAAGATTGGTGACACCGTTATTCAACAGCACAGAAATTCCAATATTTGGGTAGCTGGTTAACATCGGACAGCAAGTCAGAAGTTGAGATAAAATCACGTATAGCACAAGCGAAACAGACATTTATGAAGATGGAACATGTATTGAAGAACAGGCAAATTTGTATGGAAACGTGTAGAATCATGTAGTCATATGTCTGATCAATACTAACTTACGCCTGTGAAACGTTAACGATAACATCAAAGCTAGAGAAGACACTAGAAAGTACTGAAAGACGTAGGCTGGGAATAATCTGGAGAGGTCATATCACAAATGAAGAAGTTTGAAGAAGGTGTAAAAGAAAGTCGGAACTAATGTCGTTGATAAAAAAGAGGCAGATGGGATTTATAGGTCACTTGATGAGAAGAGAAGGACTAGGAAACTTGATCTTTAAGGGATACATTGAAGGACGAAAGTGAAGCAGGAAGAGGTATGAGATTATGGACAATTTGAAACGATGGACCAAAATAGAGGATATAACAGCAATATCGCACACCACCAGAGATCATTGTTGCTGAAGAGCCATAATCGCCCACGCCTCTAGGCATGGCACATGATGATGATAATGACTCTTTATGGAATGTTGATTTTGATATAAAGAACTTGACGTTAAACAACTACAACAATATCCAAAATCTATATTGAAGAAAAGTGGGAGTTTCTTGCAAAAAAGCACTACAGTACACCCTCAATTGTCCGAATAGGTTGAACTCAATTTTACAGAGGTTCGTTCAGAAAACCGAAAATTTCACTTGCTAACCTTCCTTTTAAGTTTTGTTACTGCCAACATGTACTTAAGGATTGCTCAAATGGAATGCAGACGACATTAGCAGAAGTTTTTCGACGCGTATTAGCTACATGACAATCGAAAAATGTTTATTGTTCTGAAAAAGTTAAGAACCGTTAAAAACGATAGATAAACTGACTTAATATAATGGTTAAAATAATACAGTAATTATATTGGACAAAGACTCAAAGTAGTTGGGCTTACATTTGGTTAATTTAAAATTAAGTTGGATAAAACAAAAGGATTAAGAAATTTTGGCGTTTCGAAAAATTGAGGTTCGGATATTCGAGGATTGTACAAATAGTGTTCCACCATTCATGATTGTTGTGTGATTCGATATGAAATTGATGCTTGATAAGTTTGATTTCTTTGCTACCATGTAAATACGCACTGCACTTATTGACCAGTTGGGTGCATTCTCACTTCAAAGCCGAATAATCACTGGTAGCCCCCACCCTCTGCCCTACCCTACATCCCCCACATACCTTTTTAACATTAATCGTCAAAGCCCTCTTATGCTGTACCTATTACATCCCCATAATTTCACATTTACATCACTACTCTAAACTATCCAGATTACCCAAAAGTGGCCCAATAGACAACGTGCTTGCATCCTCCATAAATTATAATGGGTTGCCTTCCATGTCGTTATGGCTGAACCCCCACATATCTTCACGTCACCAAATAACGCATGATAGCCATCGGCACTACTGCTCACCCTGCACATCAGTCCACATCTTTTACCTTACTTTGTACTTGAAAAATAAGAGCAATTGCTGCTTGAATATTTTTAAAATTATCTTTATTTTAGCTCTTTCAAGTAAACAGTTGAAAGAAGCAGATTCAATTCATCAATCTCTTATTGTTGATTACTCAAATGAAGTAAGTTTTTTGTTATAGTCAATGTGAGACCTTTAAAGGAGATTGATAAGGTTAATACTGGCACGGACCAGTTATTCTCACTCTCAGATATCATGAATAAACTACTGTCCTTCTGGTAATGGACAATAAACTGTTTCTATTGTGCAGAGCACAAAATTATTGCTATGATAAACTTTTTTTCAAATTTAGAGATTGAATAGGCTATTTTTTAGGATATACCGCCTTAAACTTTGTCAATTCCCGATGACACAGGCTGTCTGTTTGTGTGTGTCCTGCGATTGTGAAATCAAGACAGAGATGTGGAGCCTGTCCTGTCCTATACTTTGTTTCTAAGGTGCAAACTCGTCACATTTTTCAATTAAAAAAAGTTTAACCACAGCCAGCAATGTGATGAGCCATCATCATGTTTTACTGCAAAAGTGGACAAAGCGTAGAAATTATGGACTTACGTCGCCACTAAATTTGTCTGTCCTTTTTATAATGACAAACCTCAATTGAGCCTCTTGTTTTAGCCATGAGTGTTGAGTTGCTTCATGTGCTTCATCACATGAAACTATATAAGACTGCATTTCTTTGGAAATTTTTCGGAAGAGGAATAGACATGTAACAATTAGGAATAGACATAGACATGAAATGCAACAATTTTCTGGAATAGGGAGGTGGAATTCTATTACTGCCATACAGATATTACGGCCCCTGAGGGTTAAATAGAAAGTGCTGTGGCGTCGTGGTGTTATCCAGCTGACCCGTGGTGTCAAGAGCTCAGTGTGGTCAGGGTTCGAGCCCAGCCACGGTAGCGTCACAGCCAGGGTCGAGGTCTCGATTAGTTAACCTACTACTGAGATCCTAGCGACTGGCGCTAAAACACCATTTCACCTTCACCTTCACCTAATAGCTGGATGAAAGTATACCTCGAAATTGGTGAGAAAAGACATGAATTCAATATGCTGGTTCATGCTGCAGTAGTGTGGAAGAGGGAAACTTGACTTTACAAAGCGGGAGAAACGCAATTAGACCAAGCACTTCTTTGGCCGTTTTAATGATTGTGAGGGTATTTTGCTTAAGCCTTCTTGTTGTTTCGACTTTAACCTTCATTATCAGAGCTATGTATGCGGGAAAAGACAGTATTGTGTATCATTTGAAGAGCAGCTTTCGGTCTATTCCAATTTTTTGAAAGGAATTCGCTCTATATTTTTGACTTTCAGTTTCTACAAGCATAAACAGAAGTTTTCTTGTAAAAGAGCTTTCGGTTTAATGGTTTGCTTTATCTGCCTAGGTTAAACAGTGGATGGTTGGAATCAAAAAGATAATTGTGCTAAGTCAGCAGAACATGAAGGAGTAACAACTGGAGAGGATATTGAAATTTTAACATAAATGGTCAAAAAAGATTTCGAATGTATTATTTATATATAAAGTATATATTAATTCATTACATTATAGAGTTTCTACCCTATCTGGCAGAGTCTCTATCAGCTGGTCCGTCGAGACTAGTACCTTTTCCATTAAAATCAGCATAAATAGTTTTGTTGATAAAAGCTTCCTAATTGTGAAATAAATCTCCTTTCCAGTAAGAATGTTCTATTGATGTTCTAAGAATGTTCTATTGTTCAACAATTTCATAAAGTCGGTGGTAAGGAAGTTTTGTTTTTTCACCTATATTCACAAAATTTTATCCTGACTGAAGTTTCTAGAACAAAACATTCTTAACAGTTTATTCAGAATGCAATATGAAATTTATCACATTATGAGATAAGATAATTTTTATCTTGTTTTCACTGATCTACGATTTGGATAACTATATCTACACACGGGAAAACTCGTTAAAAAATTTAATGATGTGTTCTTATTATCAAGAAGTGAAGCAACATTCATTTTACCTCGATGGTGTTTCAGAAAAATTCTGAACAGTACCTTGCGGTTTAGGATATCAGTCACCTATGCCCCAGGCTCTGTAGTCATTTTCTCGGACATCTTTAATTCCCACCATTTCAGTACTCTTATAGAAGCCTGTAATATAGAGCATGGTATCAAGAATTGCAATGGACAGCGGCAACTGTTTATCGCAATTCTGAAGTTTTGTACAACTCAAAACTATTCACTTACTTGCGGACACGGTACGCCACACATGAGATTGAGTAGTAGACTTTTTAAAGTAGTCAGTGCTAGGCGTTCTAATTTAAAAGAGACAAGGGAAGCAAATTCCCAAGCTGGTGGTTATTGTGATTATTGTAGTCGCACAACGATGCTGTACACACTGTAAAGAACTACCAATAGTAGCAGATAAGAAAATGTAACAAATGATACAAACAGGCAAAGGACCAACCTCGTACCCAGGGTAAATAGGACCTCTACGTGAACACTGCGCTGCCCCATTTGACCCTGGAACCGGTTTCGATGTTCTGTATTCTGATTGGCTAAGAACGAACAATAGAATTTTGTTGTCCGCATACATTAGAAATGGCGTTCGCCGAATGAAAGAAATTTCAAAACAAAACTGCTGCGGCCCGGGGCTTTTCCATTCCTACCCGACAAAAAAAAACAGCTAAAACTTGCTTTGTACTGAACTGGAATAGAAAGAATGTACAGAAAATGAAAGATAAAGGGCGAATTAGTTTAACTACTCCACGAAGAAATTACAGAAAGTTTGTAGCAGTAAGAAAGTTTGTTTCTACCTAAACTTGCTTTCCGGCGGTAAAATTTTGAGCAAGCAAGGTAAGGTAAAGATAAAGAAAAATAATTTTCAAGAAGCCAAAGTGAACGAAAACAGTAAAATTTTGTACCTATTTAGAAAATAAGATTGTTTACGGTTTTGGCTAGAACTTTTTGTCATCAAGTCAGTTTTTGCAACATTTTTTGAACACAATTTCAAAGTGAAAAAATCTCATTCATGCATAGCAAAGCCAAACTTCTTTGTAGCAAACATCTATGTATGATTCAACTTAAATCTTAAACAATTTAAATCTACCGGCTTCAAATAAATTACTCTTACCTGAAATATTAGGATACTTGTAAAAGAGGAAAGCACTGAAGTTTGATGGCAATAATGAGTCGAAATCTAGCTAACCAATTCACGAAATAAGATTTGTTCCTGACTTGTGTAGAAACTCGCGGTGAAATTTCCAAAATTAACAAACATGATAACTTCTAACCACATCAAGCGCTTGCTAACATGGATTTCTCTCTACTGAATTCTTTGAAGCATGTTTCTTTTCATGTTGGTTCAAATTAATCGTTGAAAGCAAGTGTAACCGAAGGAAAAATATTGTGAGTTGGAGAGCTGTGGCCGCCACAGCCACGGACTGGAATCATTTACATAATTTATGCTAATTATTCCAAGCCAAAAACTGACAAATTTTGTCAACGGGTCCCACAACCTCGTACCCAGGGCAAATAGAACCACTCCGTAAACACTGCGCTGTCCACATTTGACCCTGGAACCGGTTTCGCTGTTTTGCATTCTGATTGGCTAAGACCGAACAATAGAAATTTTGTTGTCCGCATAAATTAGAAAGTCGCCAATGGCGTTCGACCTGATGAAAGAAATTTCAAAACAAACCCGGGGCTTTTCCACTTCTAAATGACAAAGAAAGCAGCTAAAATGTTATTGCTTTGAACTAGGATATAAAGAATAGACAGACAAGGAATGATGAAGGCAAATTATAGCTGCAGTTTAACATCTCCACGGCAAAAATACTGAAGGTTTGAAGCAAACAAACTTGCATTTACCGCGATAAAATTTTGAGCAGCAAAAGATAAAGGAAAAATAATTTTCAAGAAAGCCGAAATGAACTGAAATAGTTTAAAATTTGCACTTTAGAAAAAAAGTTTGTTTAAATTTGAGCGGCAATAACTTTTTGTCGCTTTTTGTAACATTTATTTTGTTGCACAAAACTTCAAAAGTGGAGAATTCTCATTCACGCTCACGCATCGCAAAGCAAACTTCTCTGCAGCAAATATTTATGATTCAACTTGAATCTTCAAGAAGAAAAAGTTACCGGCTTTAAATAAATTGCTCTGACCTGAAATGCATAGGAAGGCACTGCAGTAATGTATCTAGCAATAATGAGCGAAAATCTTCATTCTTCACGTAATACAAGTTCATGGCTTTTGTAAAAACTCGGTAGAAGCTCTCAATAAAACTTTCAGTATAAACCCGAGTATAAACAAACTTGATAACTTCTAACAACAGCAAGAGCTTGCTAACATGAATTTCTAAGATATTTCTTCAACATTCTGTCTTCTGATTCCTCTAAAGCATTTATTTTTTCATTTTGTTTGAAATGAATCGTTGAAAGCAAGTGCAACCGAACGAAAACATTTTGCTGCGTCTCAAACTCATTGACGAGTTGAAGAGCTGTGGCCACTGCTGCAATCATTTACATAATTTATGCTAATTATTCCAATCCAAAAACTTACAAATTTTGGAAGCCGGTTTCAAGGGTTAGACTCACTACACAAGTCTCTAGTTTACGCTCCCCTTATTTTGATTTGTCACTCCAACAGAGACTCATGTCCTTACAGCTCTGGAACTGGCAAAAAAGAGTTGCCTCGTTTTCATTTTACCGGTATGTGGAAAAGTCGGAATGCTACCGACCAGGGACTCTTAAGGCTCTCTTGCCTTTATTCGAGAATTAATTCCAATTTTTATTTCAAATTCTGTTGTAAAATTTCATAGCGAATCTAATGATGTTTTCAGCTTGTTTCTATCTGTTTTACAAGACTCACAACTTGTCTTTAAGTCTGCCGACACTTCGGCTTAGGACTCTGATGGGCCTAGATTCGGTGAAACTAAAGTGGGTCGAAAAACAATGTTACTTTGAGCAAAAACTTGATTTCTTTTACCTTGAAGCCAGAATAAAAGCTTTTCTGACTCCCAAAATATTTTACTGTTATCAGCTTGACCAAAAAGTCACTGAAATCGGGTCGGTTGGGTCTTGATTTCGGCCGCAGCAACTTAACATTTTCCAGACCGGTCCGAGTAATCCAGACTACGGCCTCACTCTGGAGTTTCAGGATTTAAAGGCATTTGATTGGTTCAAAAAACAATACCTATTGTTTTTGAGGCAAATGCTGCAATCTGATTGGGACGCCAATTTTTTGGCGCGGCTTGCCAGTTTCAGAGCTGTAAGGACATAAGTCCCACACTGAGCGATTTTAGAAAACAACAACAACAACATCGAGCGAAGTAGTGGGACTTATGGAGTGAGTCTACCCTTGTAAACTTGCATCGAAATACCTGAAAGTACAGTTGGGTATGATTCATGCATCCAGTGTCTGTAATCTAAAATGAAACATAAGAGACTATTAGCATGTGAAGCAAACCTATTTGCATAAAAGTAAATTTCTAAGGGTTACCTAAAAATAAAATTCTTGGGGTCTGAGGGTCTTATATGCAAAAGTACATCTTTTGTTGGGGGCTTATTTGATGGGAGAGCTTTTGAAGAAGTTCCGTTGTTCCAATATGTTTGACAGAAAACAAGAAATGATGCCTTAACAATACAATTTAATCAGTAATTCTCAGCAAAAAGGAGATCGTGTAGTTGTTATTAGTTGAATTGACCTTGAAACTTGACTGGGCTGATAATTTTATTTGTGTTTAACTAGATAAAAGATGGAATATACGCGAGAAAAAATTAACGACGCATTTGCACAGGGAAAATCTATCTTATTTAACTATACATTTTAAAACACAAACCCTGAATTTAATTCATGCACAGTCTGGCCTTATTACAACTAACAAAATAAAAATGTGGCCGGCATGTACAGCAAGTTGGGTGGGCCCGTATTAACAAGTAACTCATTCTCGTTTGTCATAAGATAAATGCATTTTTGCTCTTTTGTTGGGATATTTAAGAAATTCTAACAGAAGTTTTCTTGGATTTTAGTAAGGAAATTTTTACGTTCCGGGCCGTAATTCTCGCATTCTAGAAGGAAGTGGACTTCATTTTCTACTTTATTTTTACAAGATGTGCAAAACCTTTTCGATCTTTCTATCCGCGGCTTACAATTTCTTTCTTTTTCTATCTGTAAGCAATGGTCGCTGAGTCTTAGTTTTGACAGTGTTCTTCTGTGCTTCCTATATGTTATAAGCTGCAGGTATGGTTCGAAAGAGATATGACTCTTATGCGTTTAAAAAGTAAGGGCTTTGGAACATTCGTCAATGTATTTCAATTCAATTCAATTCAATTCAATTTCAATTCAAATTTTTCGTAAAATACAAGTTTACAGAAGAAAAAGTTACTATCAAAATACTTGTATTCTACGCGACCCAAGAGAAGCAGAGCTTATCTAAGCTTGGGCCGCTAAAATAAAGTTTAAAAATTCAATTAACAAAATGCATTAAATTCAACATGTTTCAATAAAATAATTGAAAATACGTAAGTTACAATAACTACTTAGATAGCAATAAAGAAAAGGATAATAGTAAGAGTGCAGTAAAATTTTTAACTACTCAACAAAATATTAAAATTTTTTTATTATTATTATGATTTTTATTAATATTATTATTATTATTTTTTTTTACCAGATCAACAAATAAATTACTTACTAAGCAATGTTATTTCGACGCAATATAAAAAGTCTCTAACTATAATTTTCTAGATAAATTACTTTTTTTTCTTAGCTTTTGTAATTGGAGAGTATATTTTGCTTGATCAATTTACAAAACTTATTATGTTTAGATGTTGTCTTAAGAAACAGTGGAAGGTCATTCCAAAGTCTAGCCCCAATATTTTGCAGAGTGTAGTTTCCCCATTTTTTATTAGATTTAACAATTCTGTAGTTTTGTTTCTGTCTGGTCTCATAATGGTAATGCTCATTTGTAACGAAGTAATTTTGAAATTTTTCTGGCAACAATGTAGGGTTGAAGTGAACATTATGTATGAATTTTAAGATTTTAAGACGGTAAAGATCACTTACTTTAATTATTTTTAGTTCTTTATGTAAACGATCTGTTGAATACCTATTATCTTTAAAGTTTATTATTCTAAGGATTCTGTTCTGTAATACTTGAATTTCTTTCAGTCTCTTGGTTGTAGCTGTGCCGTAAGTTTCTAGTCCGTATGCTATCTTGGAGGTTACGAGTGATTCATATACAGTAGTGTTAATAAGCATTCCTTTGGTATCGAGTGCCTTAGTTTAGCGAATATTGAAGAATATTTTATTATTTCGCTTTTTACTTTGTTAACATGGGAGTCCTATGAGAGTTTATCGTCAATTTTTAGACCAAGATATTTTATATCATGAGCTCTAGTCAATTCAACGCTCATTTCAATTTTAATGTTAGGGATTATGGTATTTTTTGAGGGAGCGAAAATGCAATAGTTTGTTTTACTTGTATTAACTAGTAATTTGTTTGCAGCTAGCCATTCAAAAAGTAACCGGAGCTCACCATATAATGTAGATGTCAATGCAGATATACTTTTATCAAATGTAAAAATGCATGTGTCATCAGCAAAGAGTCTTAGTTTAGCAGAAACTGCATTAGGCATATCGTTTACATATAACGTGAAAAGTATCGGTCCTAATACAGATCCTTGAGGAACACCTGTAGAAATTTCTTCAGTTTTAGAGATTTTACTATTCACACAGGTGTATTGTTTTCTGTGTTTAAGATAACTGGAGAACCAAGTGTGGATTTTCCCTCTAAAGCCATAATTATGTAGTTTCTCGAGTAGAATATCGTGTTGAATAGTATCAAAAGCTTTTGATAAGTCAAGAAACACACCTATACAAGAGTTATTATCGTCAAGATTGTGATATACATTATCAAGAAGCTCAAGGAGGGCATGAGTTGTTGAATGACCCTCTCTGAAGCCGAACTGTAGTTCATAAAGAACTTTATATTTGATTAAAAAAGACCTAATACGTTTTGCTAAGAGTCGTTCAAGAATTTTTTCAAAACAGGACAAAAGAGAAATAGGCCTATAGTTGTCTGGGATATTTCTCTCATTTTTTTTAATACTGGCACGACCTTAGCAACTTTCCAAATTTCGGGCATGATTCCGGTGTCAAAGGATGTATTGTAAATGTGTGTAAGAGGTCGCGCTAGTGAATGAAGAGAAGCTTTTACAATTTTTGGTTTTATTCCATCATGCCCAGCAGCCTTATTTGTTTTTAGTTGATTCATTTCATTCATTACTTCTTGCACACTGATTTTTTCCATATAAAAAGTATTTTCCAATGGCTTAGTAAGAAAGGATAAATAACTAGTTTTAGTCCTTTGTACCTTAGCAGAGATTTTAGCTCCAATGCTGCAGAAATGAGAGTTTAAAGCATTTGCTATCTCAGTATCATCTTTAATAAACTTGCCATCGTAAAGTATTTCTTTAATGAAGGTAGACTGGGATCTTTTTTCCGGATTTAAAATTTTTCCTAGAACTGTCCGCATTTTCGTAATTCTAGTCGATTTTTTATCAAAAAGTTCTCTATAATAAGATTTTTTAGATTGTCTGATACAGAAACAAGGACATTACGGTATTTTGTGTATTTCTCCTTATTTTCCGAACTTTTTGTGTATGCATGAAATAGATTGTTCTTTTTATTAATGCACTTTTTCAAAGATGTTGAGATCCACGGTTTGCCCTTTATTCTTTTTTTTGAAATAAATTTCATAGGGAAAGCTTTTTCGTAGGCTTTATTAACAATGTCAGTAAAATAATTTGCACAAGTATTAGCATCTTGTGTGGAATACAGAGAATTCCAGTCAGTTTCTTCTAATATTTGAACGAAACTCGCAATGTGCTTTTTGCCAAATATGCGAATTTTTCTCTACTTGTATCATTTTTTTCTTTTGTACTAAAAGAGAGATAAAAGTGGGCAAAATGATCTGAGATATCTGTGAAAATATTGCCTGAAATACTTTGATCATTTAAGGTTTGCTCTTTCACGAAGATATGATCAATTAGTGTAGCAGAGTGGTCAGTTATTCTAGAGGGTAGGGTTATGCAAGGGAGATATCCGTATGAAAGCATCATATCTAAGTAATGTTTAGTATTGCTTTTTCCTATTTCGCTATATTTTATGAGATCTATATTTATGTCGCCTACAATAAGACAACGATCAGGTTTAAATTTTTGAGCTTCTTGAATCGATTTTTCCAGTGGTTCATTAAAGTCTCTAATGTCGCCAGAGGGGTGTCTGTAAACTATGCCTAAGATTGTCTCCTTATTATCTTTTGTCAAATTTATCCAAAGATTTTCGCAAGCATCTTTGCATACCAAGTTAAGATTATTTAGAATGTTTAATCTTATGCTCTTTTTTACATAAACACCCACACCGCCTACCTTATACCGTGCTCAGGGATCACATGATAGAAAACATGGTTATGAAGAAGCAATGTATACATATCGACTGTTTATCTCTGTTAAGCAGATGCAGTCAAAATTTATCTTTATTTCACTGAGCAAGTTGACCAGTTCAGTTGAATGTTTATTGAGGCTACGAATGTTTAAATGAAATATTGATAAATCGATTTTTTTTTATATTTTTTATTTCATTTAATGAATCAATTGTGTAATACTCATGTACTTTTGAATCTTTAACTGTATCGTAAATGTAATTATTCAAATTATCATTTGCAATCAGTTCTTTAAGTTTCACTTTGTCGGATTTGAAAATTGCAATAATTTCATTGTTTGTCAAAGAAGAAAAAGGTAGGTTAGCTAATACAGGGTCCATGTTTGGATTGTTGGAAGTTCAGTGGATATGATTTTAGGAAAAGTATTTGTGAATAACCTGGTCTAAAACGGGGTTTCGAGTGTAAGTTAAGTCTTGGTTAAGTTAAGGTTGGAAGGGTTTTTAAAACCAACCAACAGGTATACTAAGAAAGCAAAGATGTATAGTTAAATCATCAATAAATTGGTCCGTAATTAAAGTTTCTAGCCCACTGAGGTCCTGTTGTAGGAGGTGTAGTTAGAGGATAATTTTGAAAGTTCGCACTGCTATAAGGCCAAAAGAATCCTTGTTGTTGCTGGGATTGTGGTACAGCCATTGCTGGACGTGCTGGAGGCCAATTTGCTTGATACGGCATTTGGTGATACTCACCCGTTCCTTGGTAGTGTGCTTGTGGTGTCACGAATGCTGTGCGAGTCTCTTTGAATTCTAATGCGCTTTGCTGTTGTTGTTGTTGTTGTTGCTGTTGTTGTTGTAGTAGTTGTTGTTGTCGCTCTTTATGCTGATGATTTTCTTCTTGTTGACGATGCTGTGGTTTTCTGTTGTCTTGCTGCTTCCATTGTGTAGTAAGATTCAGACCAGCAGCTGGATTTAATATTTTGAACCAGCTTCGATGTTCCTTTATAGGACAGATGTAAACCATCGTATCTATTTGTTGGATCATCAAGGTTGTTGTGGTTTATGATATTTACATTATAAGCTGACGAAAGATTTTCTAAATAATTGTTTAACTCTTTGATTTCAGTACTATATCTTTATAGGAACCATGATGCTTTTCGCGTTGGATAATGTTTGATACGAATAAATTAGCGGATGGGAATTTGTTCTGAATTTTCTGAATTAAATTTTCAAATTTTTCTATTATAATGGAGACCGAATCGCAAGATATATTGTTTGTTCCTACATGAAGTACAATTGTGTCAAGTTTGGTCGGCAAAATATTTGATATATAGCTTGAAACATCTTCGATTTTACCTCCTCTTATGGTTTTTATGAACGTCGAACCTGTTTTGTCAAATCGCATTGTATTGATGTATTTAAGGATTGAGTCTCCAATGATTAAAACTTTTTTATCATGAAGATCAACTTTTCTGTCACCAGACCTGCTCTTAATTGCCTCCGAGGAAACATTGAGACTTGGCAATGGTATCTGTTGTCTTGCTGGTGATTTTTCGGCATCTTCTGAATGAATTATATTCCTTTCAAGATTGGCATGAGCTGAGGTTTGGCTAGACTGAGTATTTCCTTTGTTAGGTGTGGCTGGTTGGGTGGTGACTTGCTTATTAATTATCTGGCTCAAGTGATTCATTTTATCATTAACTTTGTTTTTCAAAGCGTCGAAATTCGTTTGGAGCTTATCAACATGTTCTTGCGCAACAACCACGTCTTGCTGAATAGCACAGATCTGCTTTTTCGAAAGCCTCTCTCCCGTTTTCTCGCAAGTTATACTATCGTTATAGTTTTCAATAAAACTCGAGAAATTTTTACTCAATTGATCGTGATCTTTTGTGATGTCAGAGACCGATGACTTGATTTCAACAATTTTCTTTTCAAGAGACGCGGCTTTTTTTGATATTTCATCATGCTCAGTAGAATCAACCTTCGGTTTGGCACTTTTACTAAGCGCAGTCACGCATTGCTTGGTTATCAGTCTTTAAAGTTAAGATTTCTATAGTACATTCTGAAAGGTCCGATGTTAGTTTTGATACAACGTTTTTTAGATTCTTATTTTCCTCCTCAAGGCAATTTAAACGAAGGACAATTTCTTTCAGGTTAATATTATCTTGGTCTAGTTTCGTTGATTCTGAGATTCCGTCATTTTCAAAGTCACCGCAGTCACCGTCCGGCAACGGGATGTCCTGAGCTAGTATTGGTGTGGTTTTTGTTTTCAAATCTTGCCCACGTAGGCTAGTAATAAACGAATCTATGGAATCGCTAGGTTGTTTTTCGCCTTCATTTATTTTGAATAAGATGTCGACTTCAGCATCTTTCCAAACCTTAAGTGGAGCTTGTTGGCCTTGTGCCATGATCGTGCCCGTGGAAAATATCGACAGAGTCAGCACAGGTTTCTTAGGTTTCTTAGAAAAGTTATCAAAAATTGTGAACGATGTTTTCTTTGCATCATCATTTTTCATTTGAATTAGAAAACCATCAGTTCGTTGAAGAAAATTTACATACCTCTCATTAAATATTGATATCCATAAGTGTAAATCTTCGACTGGAACATTGAACGTGATACATGTGTTCTTTTCATTCACTTGATATTTACTCATATTTCATTCCATATTCAAACTATATAATATAACTCCAGAGTCGAGACACAATAATATTCCATAAAAAGATCCACTGAAACTTAAATTTTCTTTAAAACATACTAGATTTATACATATGCTGAGAGCTAAAGAAAACACGTCTTACTCTTCCCTCACTCTCAAGTCCCTCACTCTCTTCCCTCACTCTCATGTTTCGGATATGTGTTATAATGTTGTGTTGAAAACTGTTTTGTCTCTCTTTTGGACAGAGATATAAATGTGTTGATATTTTGTCTTTCAGTCATGTTTGGTAACTTATTTATGTAGGATACAACCGTGTTTCGACTTGTTATGGACTTCTCATATTCGAGAGCTAGTGATACCAAGGAATCTGGTTCAGAATGATGCATGACGTGTTTAATGAAGTTTTTTATCCTGCAATTTATCTCCACGCTTGGGGGATAGCGACCTGTTTCAGCTCGAACTAACGAATTTGTTGTAGATCTGTCGAGTCCAAGTAGGCATTTTAGGAATTGTGTGTGTATCTTTCAATTGCCGTTTTGTCACAGCCTTGGTGGTTATGGTTGAGGTAGGGAGCCCATACTTCAGAGCCATACAATAAGATCGGCAGTATCATTGAGTCAAAAAGTTTTAAAGCAGTCTTTACAGGAAGGTTTCGAATTTTGAATTTATTGTTTAGAGCTAGAAGAGGACGGTTGGCCTTTGAGCTTAGCATGTTTAGGGTTTCTTTAAAGTTGCAAGCTGCATTCAGAGTAATGCCAAGATATGTAAATTTAGTTAAGTTTTCAAGGGGTGCACTGTTTTTATAGAATGTTTCTTTATACTTTACATTGCAACATGCTCATCTCATCTCGGTCAAAAACAAGCCGTAATGGACCATGCCCAGGCTTTGACAAGTCAACTCGCTGAATCAGAGCCGCCAGGATGGAACACAGCCACGTCTGGCTTAACCATCAACCTTCAGGCTGAAAACAAGCCAACTTCCAAAGAGAGAGGAAATGACAAGTTACTCAGAGCCTACAACATGCCGATCATAAACATTAATCGAACCACTATCCCCAGAAAGCCCGGCCACTTCAGTCCGGCATCTACGGACAAAGATAAAAAAAGACACTTGCTGAATTTGCTGAAAAAGACACTAGCTGAATTTATTTGCTGAAAAAGACACTGCGGGGTATATGCTTGCATCATAATGCTGCAAATTTTATGTTGTTCAAGACGAGCAACATAGAAAGTGAAAGAGACTTCCTTGATGCAGGTTATTGGATTGCGAAATACGCCATGAAGTTTCCCTCAAATATGCTAGTACATAGTTGGACAAAAAATAATGAGACAACCAAAAACTTCTGAGTAAAACAAGCCAATTCCTTAACTTTAGCTTTGCTAATCAATAATTCACATTCACTCCCCCTCCCTTGGATCAACGTTGATGTTGAGTGATAATTTCCAAGTTTGTAGATAAAGCAAAAAAGAGCTAAAAGGGTGTGAAAAGTTTATGGCAGAAAATAAAAAGGATAAGGTCAATATAAAGACCACAGTATGCAATAGAGAAGAAGATCACTTTTTTGAAGACTTGCACTATGCTGTAAGAATGAAAATGACAATAAATATGAAAATGATGTTATTGATAAAGCTTGTTGACGTATTGATTGTTGTCAAGCATTTTCCAGCTCTGGAAAGGGAGAACGTTGAAGTCAACGGTCATATCGAGTAGTAATGAAGTTCTTCACCAGTATTTAATGAAGTTCTTCGCCGAGGAGCACCAGGATTTTTTTTTCATGGCTATGGATGTTCCTTAATTTTTTCAACAAAAGAGGCTGAAAGTTCCTTATACTGTTCCTTGTTGTGGGATACGTATAAATACTAATTTTTACAGCAAATTCATTGAAACTATTCTTCATTTCTAACTTTAAGTATAAATTGAGCCTTTTGGGGAAGAATGATGGGAAATATATTGTACTTCTGTTCCTTTTAGTACAAACCATCTTGTTCTTTAAAAAAGGGTTTCTTAGTTTTTCATCTGAGCCTCGAAAGTTCCTTAAAGTTCCTTAATTTTTTGGGAATTTTCAGGCTCGAGTTCCTTATAAAGGACTCGTCATAAAAAAATGTGTAATAAAGCTTTCATTTCTATGCATTCAAAAGCATCTTATTTAAATTTGTTAGCATCAGTTATATTATAAGAAGTACTAATGCAACACCTAAGGAGAGCAGCTATCCACTCATACAGTGTAAGGTCTTTAGTTTTTGCAATTATTCTGCAAAAGGTGATATGAAGTCATATTAAAGAGTTACCAAGTGAAGTGATGACCTCATTTTGGGGACTCGTGCACTTTTTTTTACATAGTTTCCAAATGACTGAAATTTTTGCTTTTGTTTTTTAAGTTAGAAGTTTCTACATTATGCATACCTTTTGCATACCAGTGTTGTAATCTAAAGAAGATTTGATAGCATGAAATTAGAGTTACCAAAATTTCTCAGCACTATGAGACTTGAGATTAGTTCGTCATGTGCCTTGTACGAATAATGTGTCTTTTGCTATTGGTTAGTTTGTCATTAGCTACTATTGTATTTTTAAACTTTCAAAATTTCAAATTTTAAGTTACCTTTTGTATAACGGTTTTTTGTAAATCTGCCAAATAATGTTGTTATAAATAATCACAAAATATAAGCGTTAATTTAACTGAAGATGGATGATGAATCCGAAACATGTCTTTTAAACTAAAATCTGTTGTCGTTTTTTTTTGAAACTAATCTCAAATTAGAGTTGTAATGAAAATACTGTAAAAGTGAATAAGCAAATTGGAGCAAAGCAAGAGGACTGCGGAGATAAACTTCAAGACAAAAAAAAACAGGCAATAAATAATTTTGAGTTATCCATTGAAATTTAAAACTTAAACATTATTATTCCAAAGTTAGAGCAAATATTTTGTTCCACTTGCCTTGGGTTTGAAGTAGACTAGTCCCCAAAAACCCTTTTGCTATTAATCAATTATGTTCATTTAACTATTACATGTTGACACAAAATGAAGAAAACTGTTATTTTTGTTTCAGATCTTTCTTCTCTTTCCTTTACCCAATCAAACCGGGGGGGGGCACAATGTGTATAGGCCTATCTAGGTTTGGGGGTTTAGAGTCCATTCATAGATTCGTTTCCCTTTTCCCGTCCCCCAAGAAGAGCAGGAAAACACTTAAATTTACCTTGGCTTGTATTCATCTGATGCCACACTTTATATGATACAAGCAGCACTCCAATTTCCCCAACAACAAGACCTTTGATTAAAGCAGTTCGCATCGACATTTTACATTTCAGCTTGAGCCCCTCGCTTGTTGCTTCACGCCAATCAGGCCTTGCCTTGCCTGAACCAAATTTCCCGCGTGGGCTGTGGGCTTGATTTGACGAAAGGAATGCGCATGCGCACTGAGAATAAAGTGAACAATTTCAGTGAAAAAAAGTCAGTTTACCAAATCATTGTATGTTGATCTATTACTTGCTGATTCACCCGAAAATTTGCAAAGTCTTTAGATATTTTATATAGATACAGTAATTTATGGAGATTAAAAGTTAATGTTAGTAAAACGAAAATTATGACCTTCTCAAAAAATGGTCGGAGTAAAGAGGTTGTTTTTAAATACAATGATGAGAGAATTGAAATTGTTAAAGAATTTAAGTATCTTGGTATTGTTTTTAAAAGTAATGGGCGTTTCGTGAGTGCAATGAAAGTTATCAAAAACCAGGCAAACAAAGCCATGAGATATTTAATCTCGAGAGCTAGAGCTATTGATATGCCCATAGACTTACAGCTAAAGATGTTTGATTCTTTAGTGATGCCAATATTAACCTATGGAGCAGAGGTGTGGGGGTTTGAGAAATTAAACGTTATTGATCAACTAGAGTTGCAATTTTACAAACTAATATTGAATCTTAGAAAATCAACACCAAGGTCGTTCTCCTGTGTCGATAAGAATTAAATCAAGAATGATAAATTTTTGGGGTAAGATCTTAACTGGGAGACAAGACAAGCTAGTGTTTAGACTATATGAACTTGCGTTACATAAATGGGAAAATATTGGCTGGATAAAATCAATGAAGAATTTATTTGATGATACTGGTTTATCGATAATTTGGAATTCTCATGTTGTAAATAGTAGTAGAAATTTGTGTAGTCTTATTGAGATTAATCTTAAAGACCAGTTTCTTCAACAATGGAATTCCGAAATGGAGTTGTCAAGTAAAGGTAAAATGTACTCGAATATGAAACAAATTTTTGAAATGGAAAATTATATACATGTTTTGCCGCCAAGATTATCCCAGTATCTTTGCTGGTTTAGAAATGGAAACCATAAGCTTTCTGTGGAAACGGGAAGATGGAACAAAATAGACTATGGTTTACGTAAATGTGATATGTGTACTTCAAATGAGATTGGCGATGAGTATCACACTCTCTTAAAATGTCCTGCATTTGATCTCATAAGGGATAAACTTATACCAACATATTTTTCTAAGTACCCTTCAAAAATGAAATTTCAAATTCTAATGTCAAAAACAAGAGACAAAAAACTTTGGGCCAATATAGCAAAATATATAAGAGAAATTTTCAGTTATAGGAAAAATAATTGTCACCTCCTGTAAAAAAAGACAAACGTAATTTCATTGTTGCAGTTTCTGTTGCTGTTGCTGTTATCTTATGTTTCTTTGAATATTTTAGCTCATACCGTTGTTACTTTAGTTGCTTTTTTTTGTTAATTAGACTTTTCGAATTGAAAAACTCTAAATTGTCACTATAGTGATGTAGAGTTTTCATTAATTTGTTTATTCTATAAATTCATTTCATACCCCAGCTGGGGGTATGAGTAAATTCTTGATGATGATGATGATGATACATCTATTGCAAAATCAATCATTGCAATAGAAGTTGTTTTATTGCATCAAAAATAGTATGTCTTAAAACCGTTGGAATTTCTAAAACTTCGACAGTTTAGAGTATTTTGAGGAAATCTGAAGTTTATTTAGATTAGAATTCTTGTTGTCATTATTTGCGTCCGACCTTTTATCTTATATTTCGACAGTCTGACGTCCTCTGACGTCCCTTGCATTCCTGATACTGACTGTGTGAGGGCTATCTCGAAAATAGTGAACGGGGAACGGGGAATGGGGAACGGGGGGTGGAAAACGAGGAACAGGGAATGGGAATTAAGGAATTTGAAATTGACTCTTTCTATCAATGTATTTTGGTGCGAGAGTTGCTAGATTGCAATGCGTACTCACTGTAAAGAAATTTGCGCTGACTTTTAAGGTACAGTTCTGTTGGAGACCTGTCTTTATGAAATCCTCTTTAATATTGTGAAATATGCAGTCTGCCACATGAAGTTTGCCATATCAAGGTGTTTCTATATATTTTATGATGAGAGTTTTGTTGAATGTTTTATGATTTTTCTTTCTGGTTTTTGCTGTGAAGCTAGGAATCAGAAGCCTACAAGATGCAACGATCAAAACATACTGAATCGAAAACAAAAATAACCTGTCTTTCTTCTCTAGTTTAGTTTTTTCCGCCTCTGCATATTTCACAATATTAAAGAGGATTTCATAAAGACAGGTCTCCAACAGAACTGTACCTTTACAGTAAGCGCAAATTTGTTTACAGTGAGTGCGCATTTCAATCTAGCAACTCTCGCACCAAAATACATTGGTAGAATGAGTCAATTTCGAAGTCGCAATTTCCCATTCCCCGTTCTTCGTTCCCCATTCCCCGTTCCCCGTTCACTATTTTCGAGATGGCCCTCTCTGAGGGCTCTGTGAAGAACGTGAAGCAAGAGAACAACTTATTAACAATAACAACTATATACAAAATAAACTTCATTATAACTGTGAGTATTGAAACGATTGATTGAATACGAAAGGGAATACGTGAACGAAGAGAATAACGTGACGTGACGAGCCAAGAACAACTACTGTAGGTGAACGGAAATACACTAAAAAGAGTCTGGTAACGAGTAAGAATGATTGACACAGGGGGCCCGGGAGAAGGCTAATCTTCATTACCTTCTATGGCAAGCAAGCAGATGTCACCATAGTCAGAAAAGCCCACTTTTTATGTCCGAAGGACATATTAAGAGGGTGTCATGGAACGCATGTACGCATAGAAAATAGGTAGGCATATAGAAGCTTTTTGCGGCCAAAACGTAACAAAAGATAAACCACAAATAATAGGAAGTAAACTTTGAAGTCGCCGTAAGTGCTGTCGTTAGTGGGCATCATTAACAAAATGCAATTGCTTGCCAGAAACATCAATAAGTATCAATTGTCAGTGTAGCGTAGTGGAATAATGCGCTTGTTTCTTAGGCTAAGGGTTGTGAGTTCGATCCACGATGCAGGAACATTCTAACATCAAGATTTTCGAAACTAAAAATTTGGCACCATGATTTTCTCGCAAAAAAGCCGGCTCGGTTGAGCTTCGAAAAAAAGATTTGGCTACAATATTGCAAAATGTTGCTCGAATCTAATCTAATTTGATTTGATTTTTTATTTTGAAATATTTTCATACAATTTTGATTGGGTTGTTATTGTCAGAAGTTTCTAGAAGTCTTCTTAGGTGTAAGATATTTTCGTGTGAAGAGAGGAGGAGATTGTGTTGCAGTAGAAATTGTTGCCAAGTTAAACAAAAGAATTTTCTTCAAAACAGTTTGTGGCTTCGAGAATCATCTGCAAATGAATGACTCAAAGTTGGCAATCAATTCTTCTAAGTGCTACTAATGATCGAATATAGTCATCTGCATAATATGCGAATTCTTATGATAGCTTTTGAAGGTTCTAGAATTTAATTCATCATTTAAAACGAAGATTACAGGTTTCGGTGCACTGAACGGATATATCTGTTACATACACAGTTTAACCCATGAGTTCGAATTTATTAGTACAGTATACGTAACTATAGATTTTCTATTTTCGATTCAAAGGTTTGGGATTCTTCCAGGAAAAGTTGGCCTGATCATCAATGTCATCATTCACATCATCATCATAATGGCTCATCATCTTCATCATCATCACCATCACCAGTCATTGTCTTCAACATGATCATCATTGTTGAAGAAGATGATAATCATGTTGAAGACGATGATGATCATGTTGAAGACGGTGATCATCATGGCAGACCCTCGATGGCTCAGGCACGAATATGAAATACACACACATACCTATACACGCCCAAGCACACCCATATTCGTTCCATCTGCCTCTTATTGATAGTGAGGTGAGTAATGGAATGAAACAAAACGTAGAGGTCGGGGGGACATAATTTAGGTCGACGTGTGCAACACATAGTATACACAGGTATCTATAGCGATTAAGGGAGATGAAATTCATGTGGATGATGTGGACATGTGGACCAGATACTTACACACACATAGAGAGATACAGGGAGATGAAATTCATGTGGACGTGTGGAACAGATATATACACACACATAGAGAGATACAGGGAGATGAAATTCATCTAAACGATGTGAACGTGTGGCCCAGATATATACACACACATAGAGAGATACAGGGAGATGAAATTCTTGTGGACGATGTGGACGTGTGGACCAGATATATATACACACATATAGAGAGATAGAGGGAGTCGAAATTCTTGTGGACGATGTGGACGTGTGGACCAGATATATACACACACATATAGAGAGATAGAGAGAGTCAAAATTCATGTGGACAATGTGGACGTGTGGACGATATATATACACACATATAGAGAGATACAGGGAGATGAAATTCTTGTGGACGATGTGGACGTGTGGACCAGATATATACACACACATAGAGAGATACAGGGAGATGAAATTCTTGTGGACGATGTGGACGTGTGGACCAGATATATACACATATATAGAGAGATAGAGTGAGTCGAAATTCATGTGGACGATGTGGACGTGTGGACCAGACATATACACACACACATAGAGAGATACAGGGAGATGAAATTCTTGTGGACGATGTGGACGTGTGGACCAGACATATACACACACACATAGAGAGATACAGGGAGATGAAATTCTTGTGGACGATGTGGACGTGTGGACCAGATATATACACATATATAGAGAGATAGAGTGAGTCGAAATTCTTGTGGGCGATGTGGACGTGTTGACGATATATATATACACACATATAGAGAGATACAGGGAGATGAAATTCTTGTGGACGATGTGGACGTGTGGACCAGATATATACACACACATATAGACAGATAGAGGGAGTCGAAATTCATGTGGACGATGTGGACGTGTGGACCAGATATATACACACACATATAGACAGATAGAGGGAGTCGAAATTCATGTGGACGATGTGGACGTGTGGACCAGATATATACACACACATATAGAGAGATAGAGGGAGTCGAAATTCATGTGGACGATGTGGACGTGTGGCCCAGATATATACACACACATATAGAGAGATAGAGGGAGTCGAAATTCATGTGGACGATGTGGACGTGTGGACGAGGTATATACACACATATATAGAGAGATAGAGGGAGTCGAAATTCATGTGGACGATGTGGACGTGTGGACGAGGTATATAAACACATATATAGAGAGATAGAGGGAGTCGAAATTCATGTGGACGATGTGGACGTGTGGACCAGGTATATATACACACATATAGAGAGATAGAGGGAGTCGAAATTCATGTGGACGATGTGGAAGTGTGGACCAGATATATACACACATATATAGAGAGATAGAGGGAGTGGAAATTCATGTGGACGATGTGGGTGAGGTGGGCCCAACCAAATCATCAGCTTAGTTTAGGCCTAAAGGACGCAATAAATGCAATTTTTGACCGTATGGTTTCCCTCCTGAGGCAAAGGTAAGCAATTAATTTGTAATGTAGCGGAATAATATGATTAGACGAAGAGCGCTCTTTTTCTGAGATCCAATCCAGGTGAGTAGCTTCGTTTCTCCCCTCCTGTGGGGATTAGTGAAAGTTTTATGTTTATACCTAAACTCAGCCTGTATGAACACCGCAAACGTTATGCAGGACTTGTGTCTTCAAGGAAAAACTTCTGAAAAGCTCAAGGGTGACAGTTTTTTGAGATGATTCCCACATAATCATTACACAATGCACTAAACCTTTTCAACTAAGAGCCTCGTTTCCAAAATAATTGAAAATCGCCTCACAGAAACATTTCGACTTAAGATTCGAATTCAGCACCTTTGTTTTACTATTGAGGCAAATTTTTACGCCTCTAGTTCTTACAAGAGAGGTACTTCGGGGGGGTCCCAATACCGCAATACCGCGCAAAAAAATCGCCGAATCCCGAATACCGAACGAAAAAGTTGCAAAATACCGCAAAATCCTGAAAAATAAAAATATCAGTATTGTTTATGAGATTATGACACAGACCATCAGTGTATAAGAACTTGAATCCATCTGAAACGCACTTGTCCCATTTCTCCTGTCACGGCCAGGATCGAGGTCTCGATTAGTTAACTTACTACTGAGATCCTAGCGACTGGCGCTAAAACATCAATTCACCTTCACCTTCATCTTTCGTGATTCCACAGACACAATTCCTTATTGGCTGTTCAGAGTTAGAATAAAATTCGGTTCAAACCGAATCATGTTCCCATTGTATCCACCGGCAACGCTTCATAGAGGTAGCCCAGTTGCTAAAAAGTGACGCTCATTCTTGCATTTTGGAAGTAATTCTTATTCAATTAGCTTGGGGATCGCAAACGTAAACAACACTGCCAAATTCAAGGACTAGTGACATTTTCTTCCTGGCCTTTTTTTATCAAAAAAGAACAACTTCGAGTCCAAAAAGTATCGCATGCGCGACAAAGCTTTTCCCACAATTGCCTGAATAACTTGAAGAAGTTCTGTGAGTATAAAGACGGCGTCTTTACATAATTGATTCAGTGTGTGAGTCGAAAGCTGGCGGGATATCCAAGTGTAAGCAAATGGTCTGGGGCCGGATAGTCCCTCCCCTGGCTGGCCGAAGATTCACGGGAGAATAGCGATTTCCTGTAATGGGAACCACCATAAGATGCGGCGCTTCAGCCACATTGCCTCGGCATTGTGGATGCAAGTGGGGAGCATTCAGAGGCGTAGTAGGGTATTGAAAAGTGAGGGGGCACATGAAAAAGAGGCAATATTGAGAGCAAGTACGCCGAAGGCGCACCTTCTTAGAGGAGTCCGGGGGCATGCACCCCCGGAAAATTTTGAATATAGAAGCAGCTACTTTGGCTCTTGTAGCCTCTTTCGGACTAATTATATAAACATATTTCCAAGGCAGTTGATGGTCCTACTTAGCCTTTCAAGGTGTAAGGAAGGGGCACTTCAGATATAAAAGGGGCAGGCATAAGATTTGGCAGAAAAGTGGGAGGGCACGTGCCCCCTGGCCCCCCGGCTCCTACGCCACTGGGAGCATTCATCTCCAGCACTGAGCAATGTTTTTGCTTTTCACGCCATTTTGATTTACTACAAATAGACTCAATACATGCACGAAATGCATGACAGCAACTGCAACAACAGTGCCGCAAACAAACAAATTTACAAAATTCCAATTTGTGCAAGAATTTAATGCTGCAACGCAGGCCCTTCGCGCAGCTCCGCAGCAACAAGGTACACTGATGCTACAGCTGGCGGTAAATGCGCCGACGGCGTACAGGACCCGGACCCCGACCTCAGAGATGTTCCTAATAAGGGGGTCTGGGAGCATGCTCCCGTAGAAAATTTTTCAAAATACAACCTCGAGATTGGCCCAGATTGGCTTTTCTTGGCAGTTTTCTTTTGAGAGGAGATTGTACTAGGGGGCAGCTTTATGAAACTAGGTGGGCAATGATAGGGGCTAGGGGGAATTTGCCCCTCTAGCTTCCTAGTTACTAGAGGCCTTGCTGTCTGCATATGTGTAACTTGTACAGAAAATTGTTAAGTCGTGCAATCAAAATGTAAAATTGCGTAACAACATTGCAAAGTCGTGCAATCAAATGTAAAGTTGTGCAACCAAATATAGCGTTGTGCCATTAACACGTGAAATCGCGCAACAAATTGCAAAGTCGTGCAATCAAAATGTAAAATCACGCAGCAAAATTGCAAAGTCGTGCAACCAAAATGAAAGTCGTGCAAAAAATATGCTATGTCATGCAGTAAAAACATAGAATCGTGCAGAAAAATTTCACAAATTTCTGTCAAAAAATCATTTTCTGGCCGGTTTGGTGCGCCGAAACAATGGTTGAATTCACAATTCAATACATAAACCTATATCGTCATTTCGACTTCTTTTCATGTAGCTATTGGTCTCTGGTAAATTTAAGTTTCCCTTCAGCTACTGTATGGCTTTTTAACTGTTTCTTTAAACGTTCGTAAAATGCTAAATACCGCACTGTAAAAGTTCAATACCGCAACACCGCAAGGATTTTCCGTCAATACCGCAATACCGCGCATATTTTACCCACGATACCGCAGTACCGCAAACCCCGAAGTACCCCTCTTACAATGTTGATTTTATAGCAATTAAAATTTTGAACATTTGTAAGGGATTTGACGGTGAAAAATGATCGAGGGTGCTAAGTTTCACCCCGAGCCATTTTTCACGGTCAATCCTTTTATAAATTTTCGTACTTTTAATAACTTTAAAATCGACATCGTAGGGACTAGACGTAAAAAATTCACTCAACACTAAAATTAAGGTGCTGAATCTGATTCTGGGTTCAAAATTTTCGTAGAAACAAATTTTCGTAAATTTTGAAAACGAGGCTCTTAATTGAAAAGGTGTCTATGATGCCGAATTTCTAAATTGTAATAGTTTCTTAATGTTTTTTTCATTTCTTGTTTCATAGTGATAAGTATGTTCAAAATCTTAAAATAAAGGTTGATTTAAAAGGTATCCCATTACACTTTCATATAAAGTTTAGTGCACGAGTGTTGCACTTGGATACAATGTTTAAGCAAATAAAGTATACAGTACACAGATTATTTTATAAGCAACTTCGCTCAGCCCTAGTTCTAAAAGTTGCTTATTTTTAAACATTTTACTTTCACTCTTTAATAGCAAAAGTTGCTTAATAGTTGTTTAATTTTAACTGTATCTTTTTGGCCCTAAGCTAAGAATAGTATAAAGGCTAGAAAAACAGCAAAATCTAACATTGCACATAAAATATAAAACGACTGGAATTATTTCTCCCTGCTGATATTGTTACCATTTGAGGTTATTAAATAAACTAAAATGATTTGAAAAATTTTCAAATAAAGATTGATTTAAAAGTCATCCCTTACACCTGGATACAAAGTTTAGCTCAACGCGTTGCACCTAGATACAAAGTTAAGGCACACGGATACAGGAATCAAACACTTCGATACTGTCAAATGGCCCATTAATAAAGTGCAAAACCCAGAAAATTTATTAAATAAACTAAAATGAGTCGAAAAATTTTCAAATAAAGATTGATTTAAAAGTCATCCCTTACACCTGGATACAAAGTTTAGCTCAACGCGTTGCACCTAGATACAAAGTTAAGGCACACGGATACAGGAATGAAACACTTCGATACTGTCAAATGGCCCATTAAAGAGTGCAAAACCCAGAAAGTTTATTAAATAAACTAAAATGAGTCGAAAAATTTTCAAATAAAGATTGATTTAAAAGTCATCCTTACACCTGGATACAAAGTTTAGCTCAACGCGTTGCACCTAGATACAAAGTTAAGGCACACGGATACAGGAATCAAACACTTCGATACTGTCAAATGGCCCGTTAATAAAGTGCAAAACCCAGAAAGTTTATTAAATAAAATAAAATCAGTCGAAAAATTTTCAAATAAAGATTGATTTAAAAGTCATCCCTTACACCTGGATACAAAGTTTAGCTCAACGCGTTGCACCTAGATACAAAGTTAAGGCACACGGATACAGGAATCAAACACTTTGATACTGTCAAATGGCCCATTAATAAAGTGCAAAACCCAGAAAATTTATTAAATAAACTAAAATGAGTCGAAAAATTTTCAAATAAAGATTGATTTAAAAGTCATCCCTTACACCTGGATACAAAGTTTAGCTCAACGCGTTGCACCTAGATACAAAGTTAAGGCACACGGATACAGGAATCAAACACTTCGATACTGTCAAATGGCCCATTAAAGAGTGCAAAACCCAGAAAGTTTATTAAATAAACTAAAATGAGTCGAAAAATTTTCAAATAAAGATTGATTTAAAAGTCATCCCTTACACCTGGATACAAAGTTTGGCTCAACACGTTGCACCTAGATACAAAGTTAAGGCACACAGATACAGGAATCAAACACTTCGATACTGTCAAATGGCCCATTAAAGAGTGCAAAACCCAGAAAGTTTATTAAATAAAATAAAATGAGTCGAAAAATTTTCAAATAAAGATTGATTTAAAAGTCATCCCTTACACCTGGATACAAAGTTTGGCTCAACGCGTTGCACCTAGATACAAAGTTAAGGCACACGGATACAGGAATCAAACACTTCGATACTGTCAAATGGCCCATAAAAGAGTGCAAAACCCAGAAAGTTTATTAAATAAAATAAAATGAGTCGAAAAATTTTCAAATAAAGATTGATTTAAAAGTCATCCCTTACACCTGGATACAAAGTTTAGCTCAACGCGTTGCACCTAGATACAAAGTTAAGGCACACGGATACAGGAATCAAACACTTCGATACTGTCAAATGGCTCGTTAATAAAGTGCAAAACCCAGAAAATTTATTAAATAAACTAAAATGAGTCGAAAAATTTTCAAATAAAGATTGATTTAAAAGTTTTTTGACTCATTTTAGTCCACACGCCCACATCGCCCACATGAATTTCGACTCCCTCTATCTCTCTATATATGTGTGTATATATCTGGTCCACACGTCCACATCGTCCACATGAATTTCGACTCACTCTATCTCCCTATATATGTGTGTATATATCTGGTCCACACGTCCACATCGTCCACATGAATTTCGACTCACTCTATCTCCCTATATATGTGTGTATATATCTGGTCCACACGTCCACATCGTCCACATGAATTTCGACTCCCTCTATCTGTCTATATATGTGTTTATATATCTGGTCCACACGTCCACATCGTCCACATGAATTTCGACTCTCTCTATCTCTCTATATGTGTGTGTATATACCTCGTCCACACGTCCACATCGTCCACATGAATTTCGACTCCCTCTATCATTCTATATATGTATGTATATACCTCGTCCACACGTCCACATCGTCCACATGAATTTCGACTCCCTCTATCACTCTATATATGTGTGTATATACCTGGTCCACACGTCCACATCGTCCACATGAATTTCGACTCCCTCTATCTCTCTATATGTGTGTGTATATATCTGATATCTGGTCCACACGTCCACATCGTCCACATGAATTTCGACTCCCTCTATCTGTCTATATGTGTGTGTATATATCTGGTCCACACGTCCACATCGTCCACAAGAATTTCAACTCCCTGTGTCCCTCTATATGTGTGTATATATATATCTTCCACACGTCCACATCGTCCACAAGAATTTCATCTCCCTGTATCTCTCTATGTGTGTGTATATGTCTGGTCCACACGTCCACATCGTCCACAAGAATTTCATCTCCCTGTATCTCTCTATGTGTGTGTATATGTCTGGTCCACACGTCCACATCGTCCACAAGAATTTCGACTCCCGCTATCTCTCTATATATGTGTATATATCTGGTCCACACGTCCACATCGTCCACAAGAATTTCATCTCCCTGTATCCCTCTATATGTGTGTATATATATATCGTCCACACGTCCACATCGTCCACAAGAATTTCATCTCCCTGTATCTCTCTATGTGTGTGTATATGTCTGGTCCACACGTCCACATCGTCCACATGAATTTCGACTCCCTCTATCTCTCTATATATGTGTATATATCTGGTCCACACGTCCACATCGTCCACAAGAATTTCATCTCCCTGTATCTCTCTATGTGTGTGTATATATCTGGTCCACACGTTCACATCGTCCACATGAATTTCGACTCCCTCTATCTCTCTATATGTGTGTATATATACCTGGTCCACACGTATACATCGTCCACAAGAATTTCATCTCCCTGTATCTCTCTATGTGTGTGTATATGTCTGGTCCACACGTCCACATCGTCCACATGAATTTTGACTCCCTCTATTTCTCTATATGTGTGTATATATATCTGGTCCACACGTCCACATCGTCCACAAGAGTTTCATCTCCCTGTATCTCTCTATGTGTGTGTATATGTCTGGTCCACACGTCCACATCGTCCACATGAATTTCGACTCCCTCTATCTCTCTATATATGTGTATATATCTGGTCCAAACGTCCACATCGTCCACAAGAATTTCATCTCCCTGTATCTCTCTATGTGTGTGTATATATCTGGTCCACACGTCCACATCGTCCACATGAATTTCGACTCCCTCTATCTGTCTATATGTGTGTGTATATATCTGGTCCACACGTCCACATCGTCCACAAGAATTTCATCTCCCTGTATCCCTCTATATGTGTGTATATATATATCGTCCAAACGTCCACATCGTCCACAAGAATTTCATCTCCCTGTATCTCTCTATGTGTGTGTATATGTCTGGTCCACACGTCCACATCGTCCACAAGAATTTCGACTCCCGCTATCTCTCTATATATGTGTATATATCTGGTCCACACGTCCACATCGTCCACAAGAATTTCATCTCCCTGTATCCCTCTATATGTGTGTATATATATATCGTCCACACGTCCACATCGTCCACAAGAATTTCATCTCCTTGTATCTCTCTATGTGTGTGTATATGTCTGGTCCACACGTCCACATCGTCCACATGAATTTCGACTCCCTCTATCTCTCTATATATGTGTATATATCTGGTCCACACGTCCACATCGTCCACAAGAATTTCATCTCCCTGTATCTCTCTATGTGTGTGTATATATCTGGTCCACACGTCCACATCGTCCACATGAATTTCGACTCCCTCTATCTCTCTATATATGTGTATATATCTGGTCCACACGTCCACATCGTCCACAAGAATTTCATCTCCCTGTATCTCTCTATGTGTGTGTATATATCTGGTCCACACGTCCACATCGTCCACATGAATTTCGACTCCCTCTATCTCTCTATATGTGTGTATATATACCTGGTCCACACGTACACATCGTCCACAAGAATTTCATCTCCCTGTATCTCTCTATGTGTGTGTATATGTCTGGTCCACACGTCCACATCGTCCACATGAATTTTGACTCCCTCTATCTCTCTATATGTGTGTATATATATCTGGTCCACACGTCCACATCGTCCACAAGAATTTCATCTCCCTGTATCTCTCTATATGTGTGTATATATATATCGTCCACACGTCCACATCGTCCACAAGAATTTCATCTCCCTGTATCTCTCTATGTGTGTGTATATGTCTGGTCCACACGTCCATATCGTCCACAAGAATTTCGACTCCCTCTATCTCTCTATATATGTGTATATATCTGGTCCACACGTCCACATCTTCCACAAGAATTTCATCTCCCTGTATCTCTCTATGTGTGTGTATATATCTGGTCCACACGTCCACATCGTCCACATGAATTTCGACTCCCTGTATCTCTCTATGTGTGTGTATATGTCTGGTCCACACGTCCACATCGTCCACAAGAATTTCATCTCCCTGTATCTCTCTATGTGTGTGTGTATATGTCTGGTCCACACGTCCACATCGTCCACAAGAATTTCATCTCCCTGTATCTCTCTATGTGTGTGTATATGTCTGGTCCACATGTCCACATCGTCCACAAGAATTTCATCTCCCTGTATCTCTCTATGTGTGTGTATATGTCTGGTCCACACGTCCACATCGTCCACATGAATTTCGACTCCCTCTATCTCTCTATATATGTGTATATATCTGGTCCACACGTCCACATTGTCCACAAGAATTTCATCTCCCTGTATCTCTCTATGTGTGTGTATATATCTGGTCCACACGTCCACATCGTCCACATGAATTTCGACTCCCTCTATCTCTCTATATGTGTGTATATATACCTGGTCCACACGTACACATCGTCCACAAGAATTTCATCTCCCTGTATCTCTCTATGTGTGTGTATATGTCTGGTCCACACGTCCACATCGTCCACATGAATTTCGACTCCCTCTATCTCTCTATATGTGTGTATATATATCTGGTCCACACGTCCACATCGTCCACAAGAATTTCATCTCCCTGTATCTCTCTATATGTGTGTATATATATCGTCCACACGTCCACATCGTCCACAAGAATTTCATCTCCCTGTATCTCTCTATGTGTGTGTATATGTCTGGTCCACACGTCCACATCGTCCACAAGAATTTCGACTCCCTCTATCTCTCTATATATGTGTATATATCTGGTCCACACGTCCACATCGTCCACAAGAATTTCATCTCCCTGTATCTCTCTACGTGTGTGTATATATCTGGTCCACACGTCCACATCGTCCACATGAATTTCGACTCCCTGTATCTCTCTATGTGTGTGTATATGTCTGGTCCACACGTCCACATCGTCCACAAGAATTTCATCTCCCTGTATCTCTCTATGTGTGTGTGTATATGTCTGGTCCACACGTCCACATCGTCCACAAGAATTTCATCTCCCTGTATCTCTCTATGTGTGTGTATATGTCTGGTCCACATGTCCACATCGTCCACAAGAATTTCATCTCCCT
Source organism: Chrysaora quinquecirrha (assembly GCA_014526335.1). Classification (NCBI taxonomy): domain Eukaryota; kingdom Metazoa; phylum Cnidaria; class Scyphozoa; order Semaeostomeae; family Pelagiidae; genus Chrysaora; species Chrysaora quinquecirrha. Next base: position 510,121 of record JACTAT010000291.1, read on the forward strand.
GTATCTCTCGGGGCCTATTATAGGGGTCCAGAAGCCGCGAAACCGCAAAAAATTTAGCTTAAAGCCGCAATCCGCGATGAAATTAATCGCCAAGCCGCGGCCGCTATTGTTTAGCCTTCCACTCCTCCTCATTAACATCAGCTTGTCAATCGACATTAATCCGGTTACTTAGTTACTTCCCTGGTTACTGTACGCAACCATTACATTTTCTAGCGGCACAGAGCCCTTTTCAGCCCGTCTGTTCTGAAATTCAGAATATAGCCGCTGGCCGTTTATTCGATAAAAAGCCGCAGCCGCATTCACAAAGCCGTAAACCGAGGCCAAAACACAGCGAAAGACGCAAGCCGCAACTTTTTCTGAGGCCGCAAACCGTAGCAAAATCATTGCCAAATCCGTAAACCGCACGAAAAAAGGGGTCGAAGCCGCGAAGCCGCAAACCTATAATAGGCCCCCTCAGAGGCGTAGGAGGGTATTGAAAAGTGGGGGGCACATGAAAAAAGGGGCAATATAGAGAGCAAGTGCGCGGAAGGCGCACCCTCCTAGGGGGGCGGGGGCATGCTCCCCGGAAAATTTTGAATATAGAAGTAGCTACTTTGGCTCTTGTAGCCTCTTTCGGACTAAAATTCTTAATTATATAAACATATTTCCAAGGCAGTTGGTTGTCCTACGTAGCCTTTCAAGGTGTAAGGAAGGGGCACTTTTCAGATATAAAAGGGGCAGGCATAAGATTTGGCAGAAAAGTGGGAGGGCACGTGCCCCCTGGCCCCCCCAGCTCCTACGCCACTGTGGATGAAATCGCTATTTCGTGACTTTTATAGATGATAAGTCAAGGTATGCTGCCATTTATTTCATGAAACGCAAGGACCAGGTTCTTGAGAAGTTTAAAGAATTCGAGGCAATGGCTGCTAATGTTCTGGAAAGAGCATTAAAGTACTTCGTTCTGATAATGGAGGAGAGTACCTTTCCAAAGAGTTTAACCATTTTCTGTCCAGCAAAGGTATTAGAAGGCAGTTGACTGTTCCAAGAACGCCGGAACAAAATGGAGTGGCAGAAAGAATGAACAGAACGATTCAAGAAACAGCCAGATCGATGTTACATGCAGCTGGTTTACCAGATAGTTTCTGGGCAGAGGCGGTATTAACTGCAGTCATCCTGAGGAATAGAAGTCCAACTATTGCTGTGAAAGGAATGACTCCCTATGAAAGCTTTATTGGAAGAAAGCCTGATGTTTCCAATTTGAGAGTTTTTGGCTGTGACGCTTATATGCATGTACCGCGAGAAACAAGAAAGAAATGTGATGCTAAATCTGTCAAATGCATCTTCATTGGATATAGTCTGATTCGTAAGGGTTATAGACTGTGGAACACACAAACGAAGAGGGTCCATGAAATACGAGATGTTGTGTTTGTCGAAAATGAATTTGGAAATCGTGTTCTGAGGTCTGAAGTTAAGAAGATTGATTCGTCAACTTCAACTGAAGATTTGAAAGCTGTTGAGATTGTCTTGGATGATGAAGCTGACGCAGATGACGATGAAGTTTTTGTAGACAATCCTGGGAATGATGTAGATCCAGATGAAGAAAATATTCAAGATGTTGAATTACATCGAAGATCAACGCGGTTGAGAAAAGAACCAGATAGAGGAGCTGCCATTACTGGAGAGTGGTGGAATGATGAACATTCTTTAAATGCTGAAGTAAAAGAAATTTCAGAAGAGCCTAGAACCATAGAAGAGGCATTGAACTCTCCTGCAAAAAGGGAATGGCAAAAAGCTCTAGATAGCGAATATTCTTCTTTAATGAAAAACAATGCTTGGTCTCTTGTCGATTTACCTAAAGATCGCAGTGCAGTTGGATGCCGTTGGGTGTTTAAAGTGAAGTATAATGCAGATGGGTCAATAGAAAGGCAAAAAGCTAGGCTTGTGGCAAAGGGATATGCACAGGAGGAAGGTATTGATTATGAAGAAACTTACTCACCTGTTGCAAGATACACATCGATTCGCACAGTACTAGCTATTGCAAACTATTTGGACCTTGAACTTCATCAGATGGATGTTCAAACAGCATTCCTTAATGGTGAATTACAAGAAGAAATATACATGGTTCAACCGGATGGATTTGTCGAACAAGGTAAAGAAGACTTAGTATGCAAGCTAAATAAGAGTTTGTATGGACTCAAGCAGTCATCGAGATGCTGGTTTCAAACAATGGACAGTTTTCTCGAAGAATCAGATTATGAACAATGTAAGTCAGTGCTTATATGTTAAGCGAGTGGGAGACGATATGGTTATAATTGCGTTATATGTTGATGATATGTTGATTGCTTCAAACAACAAAAGGATGTTACGCAAGGAGAAAGAAGCGTTGAAGGAAAGATTCAACATGAAAGATATGGGTGAAGCCCACTATTGTCTTGGTATTCAGATTCAAAGAGATAGAGCTAACAAGAAAATGTTACTTCACCAAACGAGATATCTGACCAACCTTTTGGAGAAATACAACATGGATAATTGCAAAGAAATATCGAAACCACAAGAGCTTGGCTCAAGGTTAACTGTAAATGAGGGCGATTGTGTTAATAAACAGAGATATCAAGCATTGATTGGTAGTCTAACTTATGCAGTAACTGGCACAAGACCTGACATCGCACAAGCTCTGGGATCAGTTAATCAATTTGCGTCAAACCCTGGTAGTGAACACTGGAAGAGTGCTAAACGTATTCTTCGTTATATCAAAGGTACGCTCGACTGGGGAATATTGTTCGATGGAACTAAAGAAACAGAAATTCGACTTAGTGGATTCGTAGATGCTGACTGGGGAAGTGATCCAAATGGACCTAAGTCACGTTCTGGATATATCTTTACCTTATGCGGTGGAATAATCAGCTGGTTAAGTAAAAAGCAAGCCACAGTGGTACTGTCTTCAACTGAAGCGGAATATATTGCTGCCAGTATTGCAACACAAGAAGCAGTTTGGTTAAGAGCTTTGTTAGCTGATTTGAAGTTCATTCAAGATACACCTACAGTAATAGAAGAAGACAATCAAGGTGCGATTGCTATGTCGAGAAATCCAAGGTTTCATGGAAGAACCAAACGTGGATATCAGATATCATTTTATTAGAGACAAAGTATAGAGCAAAGAGATTCTACTAAAGTATTGTCCAACAAAGAACATGGTAGCTGATTTTCTAACGAAAGCTTTGAGGAGGAATTCATTTGAAAGATTTCGTACAATGCTGTGCATGTCTAATAGAGTTTAATCAGAGACTCGTGGACAAAGACTGATATGTATTGATCGTAATGTTAAGTTTAATTTTCGAGTGGGAGTGTTAAAGAAATACGAAAAATAAACGAACATTAAACTTGGACTGCTCTCAAAGTGTTGACGTTTTGTCATTATAACTTTTAGGCTGGTTTTGGGCAATTTTGGGTTGTTTCGCGTTTTTGGTAAGTACGTTTGCGAATTTACGCAGCAGTAATACTGCTAATTTTGCGTCTTAAGTTGACATAAAAGCGTTTGGAATATTCTCAGTAGATCTGGAAAATTGGTGGCAAAAATTTTCATTAAGCATTTACCATCGAACTCTTTGACTTTTAGTTAGGCTGTTAATAATAGGATTTTCGAGTGCAGACAGGGCATAGAAACGTTGCATTAGAAGTCAAGTGGATGAAACACAGTCAGAGATCGCTCAGAGATACCCTTAACCTCCCTGACTCACTGGCTCACTTATATTTGACCTTCAGCTTTCATATTATAATGTGATGATGATGATGATTTTGATGACATGAAGATAATGATGATTGTGATGATGATGATGATGATTATTATTATTAGCATGATTTTGATGGAATAATGATGATGATGATGATGATGATTATGATGATGATGATGATGATGATGATAATGTTCTTTTTTTTAGCCGCAGTTTAATACCGTTTTATCAATTCTCTTATGTGTTTACCATTACAAGTAGACTAGCTTTTAACTTGACGCCCGCGATGCGGGCAAACTTCTTTGACACCCGCGATGCGGGTGAGTTTCTATGACACCCGCGATGCGGGTGAATATTAATACCAGTTTAGCCTTGGAAAGACAAGATACCACTCAGCTGCCTTTTAACTTGCTGCCTTTTAACACAGCCTTCTGAACTTTCGCTAGAGTCCGGGAGGTTAGCTCCCATGGCATCCCACAACCTCCCGGACTCTGGCGAAAGTTCAGAAGGCTGTAAAAGTTAAAAGGCAAAAACAAATATTCACCCGCATCGCGGGTGTCAAGTAAAACAAAAAAGCTCGCCCGCATCGCGGGCGTCAAGTTAAATTATAACTAATTAACTTCCGTTCGCTGCTCGTATGATTATCTCGTGACTTTGGTGTGCTTTTAGTTGTTGTTCGTTCGCTGTGTTTTAAATCGCTTGGACATTTGTATTATCGTTATTACAGTTTATCTTATTATTCAATACTTGAAGTGTCTAGTATTTGCTGCTGAGTTTTCAATAGGCCGTAGGCAATCATCAGAATCTTTAATTTTGAACGAATAATGTTTTAATGCAATCCTAATCAAGCATCTGCTGCTTAAGTCCTTAAGTGATGCTTTGCAAACGATGAATCTTAGAAGGCTAGACTGAAGTTTTCTTTTCCGAGATTTCAGGTTGGTGAATTCGATTGCTGTTTATGTATGAAAATAATTGGGTACTGTACTAATCACCCGGGGTAATGTCTGTGCAGTACAGTGGAGGTTGTTCAGTGCAGTGGAGGGATAACATGATGCATGTGGGGGGATAACATCAGTACAGTGGAGGCTGTTCAGTACTGTGGAGGGATAACATCAGTACAGTGGAGGGATAACATGATGCGTTTTGGGGATAACATTGAGTACAGTGGAGGCTGTTTAGTACCCTGGAGGGATGACATCAGCACAGTGGAGGGATAACATGATGCTTGTGGAGGGATAACATCGGTACAGTGGAGGCTGTTCAGTACAGTGGGGGGATAACATCAGTGGAGGTTATAGCGCAATCGTGCTGCTTTCAGCAAGCTATTTTGTCGAGCATAATGGCACAATAAGAATAAACGTTGACAAAAACATTATGGCTAAAAATTGCTTGAATTAAAAGGGATCTGGAGTCTCGAAGTCTAGAGAATAGAACATGGCGTACAGTACCCTATAGTACTTTTCTATTGAAATCACAATTCCATATCATGTCCCGACATAAAAATATGCCATTGGGCTACCTTCAACAAATAAGACTGATTCTTACATCTCCTATCCTGCCATATGAGGTATCATGCTGGCATTGTGTAACTGGGGCCTTATACTTTTTCCTAAATTTAGATGCAGCGTTCAATTGAAATTGACCCATGATAACGCAAAAGGCATCTTAGAAAATAGAGGCTCTGCAAAAAATGCGCTGAAGGCAATTTTGAAGCCAGAGATTCCGGCAACCATTAGTGCTTGATAAGCTTTGAAAATACAATACTTAGGCAATGTGCGCATTCCAATCCGCGAGTCGTTAAATTATCTTTCGAGTCGGTGGTCCGAAAATGCACGTGGACCACCTAAAGAGACCCCATGTTGAACGCCCATGTCAACAAGACACAGACATTGATAGGAAATGAGCATTCTCATTGTAGTTTTCCTGTGCAGATTACTGTGAATTAATAGAAGAGTCTGAAAGGAATATTACGCATTTTCATTGGGTATTGTCAGAAAAAGGGCATTTCCATTGCACTAAGACAGTATGGAGCACTTGTGAAGCATACTACTTCTTAAGTAATAACAACAAGCTCAGAATAGCACAGAAAAAAGACAGTTCATAACATTTTCCACATTTATTTATAACTCAAATATTTCTAAGACCTTGGCCTTTCTTTCTTTCCTTTGAATAAGGCAAGCAAGGAGACATTGGCAACCTTGACAACTTTGAATCTGACACCAGGAATATCTCCCACAGCATGTCCAGAACGACCAAAACCAGAAACTAGCACTTCATCATTTTCTTCAATGTATGTCAGGGAACCATCATTGGGAACGAAAGCAGTAATTTTCTTTCCATTCTTTATCAGCTGAACACGCACACACTTTCGGATAGCAGAGTTTGGCTGTTTTGCTTCAACTCCTCTGCAAGAAAATAAGACACAAAAGTTGTTAAAGATCCTTTTGTTACAAATTGCTTTAGCTGGTTTTGTTTTTGAATCCAGATTGAGCTAAGTGCGAAATGCAAACTGGAGAATCAAATTAAGTGAAAAACTATCTGTGGCCTTGTGGTCAGATTGGTATGAATGAAACCCAACTGAAGGATAAGTACCACAATTTTTTCTATGAGAGTCTTAGCACAAAACCAATTCATTGCCATAAACAGCTGTTGGATGTGACTCTGACCTCACACAAAACTATAAATCGCAAACATATATAGCAGTCACGATGGATTTTTGCTTGACAGATCTATGTGCATGTTATTTTGAAGGTGTTATTGATTCCCTGTAAGCATAAATGGGTATGACTGATTTCAGCTTTTATTTAGTTTCAAAAACAAATATCCATTCAAAGGCCTGAAATTGCATCACTGGAAAAACAATTTCAAGGAAAACTTTAAAAGAAAATTTGCTACCTTTAAAGGGTAAAGTAGAAACTATTTTGAGAATTTGTTACATGGGCAAAATGGATTTCAGTGAAATGCATTTTATTTTCCAATCATTTGCAATTAATAATTTTGCTTTTCCTTACTACGTGTGTCAGTTTGTAAAAAAGGATACCCTGTCCAAGATTTGCCATCTAAAATACGAACTCTGAATAGTCTTTGAATTGTACAAAACTTCATAATTGCAATAAACATCGGAGACATCTTTGGGAAAACTTGAAAGCTGTTTTTGTCTGACACTCCTCAGAGTATGAACATCAAAAACAGACCGAAACAATAGACTAACGCGGAAATTATACCCAGATGCGGCACGAAATGCACCAATCAGAAAGAACAAAGAGCTGAATTGGCATTGTGTTTTAAACACCAATCAGCTGGTTGGAAACAGCGGGAAGACCAATAAAATTATTTGAAGAGTCCAAGTGAGAAAACGAACTCTTTCTGTCTACACAGAACCAGCCTTTTGGTTTTGATGTAGACAGATTCCAAAACCCCTAAGTGAAACAACGACCTTCCTTTGACAATGATTTTGAAACAATCTTCGCTGTAAGTTTCTCCAAAAATTGGGTTATTGAGTAGGTGCTGTCCTAAGGCCAAATCATGTTTGTGACTAGGTTGTTGTTTAGATCCACGGGGTGGTTGCTCTCTTTGCAGAAAATTGCGCAGAGGATTATTAGTAGGGGCATGCTGCTTAATCCTATCTCCAAATCTCTGGGAAAAACGCCCTACATACCTGGCATCACACCGACATGAAAATTCATAAATGACCAAACTTTTGTGTGTGGTAGGTATGCAATCCTTTTGAATGGAAGGTAGAACTTTCAAAGTGCTAAAAACTAACCAAGGGTTGGCAGCAGCGAAGCACTTAGTAATGGCTTTTTTAATTTGACTTTCAAATCGCAATGAGACGTTTCCTATCCAAGGCACTTTTAGGTAAACAGGGCACTTATGCGGACCATACTTTTTATCAACCGATAAACTTGCAATCTTCTTGCAAAAACAATCCGAATAAATTCCACCTTAGTTCATTGTATTGGTCTGTTTCTAACGATTATACTCTAAGGAGTGTTAGATGAAAAAACTTTCAAGTACGCCCAAAACTCTGAATAGGTTTTTTTCAAAATTTTCTTTGGAAAACAAAGGAAACTTTGGAAAAGGTTTTCCATTGTTGCTATAGTAAATACAAGGTACAAAGGTATTGCAACACTCGAGAGAGATAAAAAAAGTGTTTGCTTGTATTAAGTATTAAAGGAATGTTTTGGTTAGCAAACAACCTAGTTTTGGACTAAGGGGAATATAGTTTTGAAAAAACTTACACTTTTTCTAATACGATGCCTTTAGCATGCGAGGCTCCTCCAAATGGGTTGGCTTTCAAAGCAGTTCCTAGATGGGCCTTTTTGTAATCTTTGTCATGCCAGCGCTGTTCTCTACGATGGTTTCGCAATTTTCTTGCAGTTCTTAATCCTCGAGGCTTGCCTTTGAAGAAAAAGTTTAAGAATATCATATAGTCATTCCACTAAAGGATTGTTATACTTTATGTATGATAAAAGAAACTGTTTCCAAGACAATGACATGCAATCTTGTAGTCAAGAAGAATAGGAAAGTGTTTCTCAAGTCACATGGGGCAAAGCTTTCTCAAAGCATGCTGAAAGAACAAGATTAGTTGACTTAACTAATGAAAATACTGGGAAATACAGGTATTCTGGGGCTATGGATAGTTACTCCCCAGATGAGAAGAATGACAATCTATTGTATAAAGAAGGTAGAATAAAAAATGGTAGAATTCCAAAAAGTCTAATTGTCTGGGAAGTTGGGGCAAACGTTTTACAGTTGTATATACAAATGATATCATAGCAAAATGATTTTGATTCCAGCACAGTAGAAATCTTTTATACTTTTTAGAGGCAAAAATGTTTGTCTGATGTTTGCAAACAATCTCAGCCCACCCCACTTTGTCTCTTTTTCCCTGGAGGACAAAGCAAATATTTTTTCTCCAAGTAAGAAATGAGCAAGGCACATAATTCATGATAGCCAACTCATAGAAATAACAAAAAACCACATGGAAGCAAAATTTCCCTTAGCATTTTTCGCCATTATGTAGAAAACATCCTTTGAACATGTTAGGGTATAGAATCCAGCTAAGTTAATTCACATTCTTTGCAGTCAATGAAAGGCCTTTTCCAGAGTCATGGATAACAATATTAAATTTAACAGAAGTGTTTGCCTCCTTAGTAGTCTTATGTTATTTCTAGCACAATGAGAAAAACTAAAAAAATATCTGGAGCTTTGTGGTCAGTTTGGTAAAACAGAACCTAACTGAAGGATAATGCCACAATTTTCTCTATGAGAGTCTTAGCACTAAACCAAGTCAATGCTGATGACAGCTCTTGGATGTGACTCTGACCTCACATATTAAGTCTAAAATCTGACAAAAACACAGTTACCTTATTCCCCAATTTACTCAGATTATTTAAAATGCACAAGATTGTTTAAATAACAACATAATTATCACCAAAAGACCGAAAAGTTTAATTAATTCATCACATTTTTGCACAAGAAAATTTACTTGTCCGTTTTGCCCCAAGTAAAGGTGAACTGATAGGAAAATGACAAAACAGACAGGAAAATAAAGAGCCAATCAAAATGTGATTTTTTCAAATGTGTCAAGCATGGAAAATTTAAATTTTGGTTGACATGACAATGCAATTGCCAAAATATCTAGTTATCTGATTGTTTTTGTCCTGTGCACTTTCCCTGAAAAAAAATCAATGGGAAATCAAGTCTTCCCAGTTCTGTTCCCATTTCCTGTGCCTGTTCCTGTTCCTTCCTTATTAATTATACACCATAATTAATGTACTGTAGAATGAATGTGTTATCAATGTTGTGTGGTATTAATGCTAATTAAAACTTCTTTCCCAACAGGTATCCCAAATATTTCCTCAGGATACACAAACACACAGGTTGCAAGTGGCTTTATTTTGGATTCCCTGCAATCTGCACATAGGCCACAGCCCAAACATTGGAGAACAACTGATGGGAAAGTTCAGCTTCTACACTGGATTTCACATTACAAATTTAGCTTTATAGGTTTGGGTTTGTAGGTATAGGCTTTCAAGCTTTTATATTTTAGCAACCAGGTCACAAAATTTGGTCAACTCAAAGTGCAGTTGTGCTATGAATTTTTGATATTGATTCTGACAAAGGACTTAACAATTCATCAACAACCAGAGAATGCTCTCTGGGTGTGATCAAAATTGATCTGGTACAAAGACACTTTCCAGTCCCGCAGGACAAGTCAGCCCACTACAAAGCTGACCCACCATGTGTTAGACAAGGCGGCCCATCACATGTCAGACAAGTCGTCCTGTCATGTCGTGGGCTAACATTGCAGTCCAGGCTGCAGTGTTATTGCCAATCCTAAGGGTTAAATTTTTCTGATCATCCCATTTTATAAAAACTTCTCGGAAAGGGACAGAAAACAATGGATTTTGTGATGTCAGTCTGCCAATCAGGCAGGCTGCTTGGGAGACTACTTGTCTCCTATTTTTTCTAGTGTTCCTAGGTGTAAAGGGGGATAATAATAGCAGATTTCAGATTAATCATGAAACATAAATAAAATTAAGATGAAGCGAGAGCGTCATTCCATAATTGGAAGAAGATAATAGGCCAACAGGCTAGCCTTACTAGGCTTATGGACTTGGCCACTTGGCACTTTCTTTCCTGCAGTAGGAGGACCGAATTTTTCTATGAACTTTAAGCAGATAATTCCCCGCTTCTTCCTTTCTATTAATAGTCAGATCATTGAGAAATGAAATTGGTTTGTACATGGAAACCAACATACCCGACGACTGGCGTCAAAATGGAAAATAAACTCATTTTTACTCACCCATACTTCGGCTCACGCTCTAACACGCTGTAAAATTTAGAAAGGACTCACGTTCCACAAGGCCACATTATTTAGCATTAGGACCACAATGCATTGTTGCTGAAGTCGACAACCACAGCAACCAAACTGAATGACTGACAGTTTCAATGACAACTGAAAAGCATGGAACATGGAATAAGGAACGACGGAATGGAATGAGCGCCTAAAATATTGAACACTTATAACCCACCACAGTATTGCATATCCACCACGATACGCATGAAATACCACCAGACCATAGTAATGTCTATCCACCACTGTAGTGCGTAGATTCGCTAGCGTGAGCCGTGATACTGATACACAGAGTGTTGAGTAGGGCATGTCGATTGGTCTTTAGGACTTTTTCACTGCAAAGGAGAGATAATTAATATAAAAAGAAAAAGGGAAATATTTTCTATAATTTGTTTATGCAAAATTTTCCGCTTGTTGAATTCCAAGAGGAAGATTTTGATATGAAATTTGTCAAGATGTATGCCGTCATTTTCGTATTCCAACTGAACTGACCATTCCAAACCAGTGCTCCGTGTTTTACTACAGATTTTTCGCTAGAAAGCGTGCCTCTGGAAGCTTCTGGAAGCTGAATCTGGGTTCAGTTGTTTTAGTTTTCATCGTTTTATCATGGTAGTAATTTGATGGAGATGTTAGTATTTTTGCAGTATTATGAGTTAAATAGGTTCAGAAGTCTACGAGGTGGTTTTGATGTAATTTTTATTGCAAATCTCACTTTAACAGGTGTATTCCATACAAAGCATTCCGTGCCACGAAGAGCGCCATAATTTGCTGAAGGACTGATGGGGAATATCCGAAAAGCAACCAAATCTAGTGCGCTAGTAAAAATATAATGGGAAAAGCAAAAAAGCGGTAGTGCAATATGAAGTCTATCAGAAATATCAATCACAGTCCCGCAGCACTGTTTCTGCACTTGGTTGTCTGGTTATTGGTCTGAATGACATGGAAAGAGTTAAAAATTTTCTTGGAAAAAAACATAGAACTTTGAGCAAAGAACCAATTGGAATGTCCCTTATCCTTAGAACACTCTTATTACAATCCTTACAGTTCGTAGAAAAATTTAGGTACGAATACAGATAACGTGTGGTGATACTGTTGTTATATTTATAAACAAAATGGAAATAATCTTTGATGCCGCTCCGACCCTTATCGCCTGGTCCGTCTAATAGATATATTTAGGGAGGAGATGGAATTATTTTTGTTGTTGTGTTGAGTGTGTGATCGAGCTTCCGTTGAATGTCACGTCACGTCATGTCGTTGCACAAGTTGTCAAAACTGCTGAGCTTCAAAGCCACAGTTCAGTGTCTTGACCAGAGAAATTGGCACGAATTATTTGAAAGACATATCCTTGCTCTGTCGCAGGCTCAGAGAGCTTGTTTGTCCATGTTATAATTTCATAGAAACATCGAAGAAGACGACTTTTGCCTTTGAATTGGAGTGAGGAGAACTCGATAAAGTCAAGAAATGACCTTGAATTGAATTTATATGTGGCCTAGACTAGCTAGGCCTCTCTGCATGCAACTTTACAGTAAAAGACGGTGACAAGGCAGGAGAAAGACAATGGAGAACATGTTCATATCGTTGCTTACCCTTATAATCGGTAAGCATTTTTAATTTCTTTAGGTATCTACCTATAATTGTCAACTGTGGTTCTGACCTCTAGAGTTTTTTCATTCTTTTGTTTTGAAAAGTATTAGTTATATAGAAAAATATCCCCTTCATCGCAGGTAGACTATATATATAGATAAACATTTCAAAACATGATATCTAAAGTCACCCAAACGCCCAAAGCTACTGACATTATTTTAATGTAAGAGTATTTACACAATGTACATAGACTATATACCAAATTTGATTTGATAAAATGGATTTGATCTTATTTTATTTTATTTATAACAGTTGTAATGTACAAAGGCTTTTAGTCTACATACACGCTTTTGTTTTATAAAGAACCACTTTATAAGGAACGTACATGTAGAAGGCCCGAAAATTTAAGAACTTATACTACTAAAGAGAAAATCATTAAGGAACTTTTTAATGTTGAATGCTTTTATCGCTGCAAATAATCAAAAATTAGAAAGCTGGTTCCATTCATTTGCAGTCGAAAATCACATAAATTGTATGTTAAGCATGTATCCAATGTTTCTTTGAGTAGTCTAGAGCTTTGCTCACATGCAAATGTTTCTCTTTTATTGTTATGACCACTGTATATGCAGTTAAAATTAACGAACTATTAAGGAACTTTTGGAACTACAATTGCGTCAAAAGAGGCCCAAAAATAAGGAACTTTAAGAACTAGGCCTTGAGGGAGGTTCCTTATAAAAAAGCGCGTATTTTGTTGTATACTTGTACAATTAGTTCCACATTTTTAATTTGATATACTATCCATACTTATTTATTAATAAAATATGTTTATTTTGTAGTTGTGTCAGCTACTGATGTTAGTGATGAAATTGAAAATCTCAGTTATAAGTCAATAAAAGCGATTCATAAACACTTGGATGATGATCAGGATGGAGATGTCAACCTAGAGGAATCAAATGAGGTACCTAATTTGCTAATTCATTATCGTGAAAAGAAGGTCTTGTTTCTTACGTTTTTTCTGGATATTTTCTTGCAGCTTTTTTTAGGGTGGCCTCTTTTTTTGAATCCTCTGCAACCCTTTTAGTGAGGAAAAGTGCTGATTAGGTCTGTGGTGAAACCCACACATCATTAAACTTGCATGTGTGTGCTGTGGTTGGTTGGAAGTGTGATTGCATGTGTCAGATGAAAACAACTGTCCCTACAAATTTCAAAAAAATTGCTCAAGTTTTGAATGTAAAGGCTATTGAACCTCACTTATTTTTTGGCAGTAGCTTTGTAGCTTTCTTTGAACTTTATATTTTATTCATAGATGGTTGCTATATAACTTTGAGAGAAATTTCCATTGCCTTTTGATCGAGAAAAGCTGACAAATGTTGTTGAAATGAATTGATAGCTTCCCATTTGATTACAATGACGAAAGAACAAGACAGAAGTGAATCATTTCCTTATTTGACCAAGCATATATACTCCACCGTTACTGGGGTGATTTAGGAAGAATTTTTTGATCATCATGAACGCATGATAAGAGACAATTCTGCCAAAATTGGATAAATTTGCCAATTGTTAACCCATGTTCGGGGAAGGGGCCCAAAGGCATGCGGCTCCAGAAAGTTATAAATTTAAACTCGCTAGATTTTATCTCTATTTTTTATTTCAAAAATAAAAAGTTACTTTTATTGTTAAGACTATAACTTCATTTCATCAAAACATAAGAAAAAACAAATTACTGATCAAAGAAAGGAACAGGGTGGACCCCAAATTGCACAGTAATTCAAGCAATCTCTTATGCCTTATTTTTCTTGGTTCCTTTTTTCAACTCAGTAAAATGTTGGTATATTTTTGAACTCCACAAAAAGGGCCACCCCCTCCCCCCTTCAATGAGTGTCACCTGAATTTTGAAAATGTTATTATAAGTAAGCAGCTTATTTATTATAAGATGGGATATGATAAGCCTTTTCCAGGCTTCATTAACCTTCATTAACTCAAGGTCAAGTGACACTGTTTTGAAAATAATTGTCCTAAGTTTCTCTACAGGATTCGTTTTTGTTGGATTAGTGTTTGACATGATCTTCGAACAGCATCCTATTTAACCTATTATATTTCAAAGAAAGAATAAAATGAAATCCTGAGAAATTAAAAAGAATATTGATTGCCATTTTTATTTACTTGGAGTAAAAAATAAATTTGAAGTAATATAAAGCCAAAAAAATGCCTGTTTTAAATTGATTGTACATGTGAAAGGTTGGGGATAACTGGTATTTTGTTCAATGCAAGTATTGCTGCATTCTGTCCTTCAAGAGCTGTGTCTATTATTTGCTTAATGTTGACTTTGATTTCGAATTCGAATTCAAAAAAGTAAAAGTTTCTAGTGGTACAAAAGCTATATTTATATCACTGCATAACATTCATAATACTTTTAATACTGTATAACTTGCAGCATTTTTTGCAGCATTTTGAGCCTGAGCCCATTGTCAAATTAAATGACATTGAAGGAATGAGATTTTCTTTGAGTCGTAAAATATTTCAAAATTGCAGAATAAGGCAGAAACGTCTTAAGCTTCTTTTTACTGACATTCTTCAAAGAATAAACGTCAGAAACAGACCGAAACGATTGATTACAGTAAGACGGAATTAATAACAAGATGCAGATCTCATTTTGCAATGCATGGAGTGTCAAACAATAGAAGGTTATGTCAAATTATGTTTCCGTTTTTATGTCCGAAGGACATATTAAGAGGGCATACCGGAAAAGCGGGACCCGGGACCCTAGGTGGGACCCAGCGGGACCCGGGACCCTAAGTGGGACCCTAGACGTGGGACCCTGGTGGGACCCGGGACCCTAGGTGGGACCCTAGACGTGGGACCCTGGTGGGACCCGGGACCCTAGGTGGGACCCTAGGCGTGGGACCCTGGTGGGACCCGGGACCCTAGGTGGGACCCTGGGCGTGGGACCCTGGTGGGACCGGGACCCTAGGTGGGACCCTAGACGTGGGACCCTAGGTGGGACCCGGGACCCTAGGTGGGACCCTAGACGTGGGACCCTGGTGGGACCCGGGACCCTAGGTGGGACCCTAAACGTGGGACCCTAGGTGGGACCCTAGGTTGGATCCTGAACGTAGGCATTGAGCAATCAATAAAAAGATTGCAACGATGATCTTTTGCATCAAAAGTGCAACAAAAATGAGAGCAAGTTGTGAATTAATTTTCTTATAATGTTTTTCGTTCTCCATAAATTTTCATCTCGTTGGTCATCGATGGCTTAGGCCTTTGCTTTACAGAAACTTCAGCTGAACATGGAAGCGTTTCAAAAATAGGTTTCCAAATATTAATTCCAGTTTCAGTCGCAGCAGACATTGGACTGGAACTCGGACGAATTGAAGTGCGAATTTTGTCTTCAATTTGTTCACTGAAACTGATGTTCGCGTGTACGCGGGACAACTTGCTTCGTGTCTCCCATTTTTGTTGCACTTTTGATGCAAAAGATCATCGTTGCAATCTTTTTATTGATTGCTCAATGCCTACGTTCAGGATCCAACCTAGGGTCCCACCTAGGGTCCCACGTCTAGGGTCCCACCTAGGGTCCCGGCTCCCACCAGGGTCCCACGTCAAACATCCATGAAGCAATAAAATCACTGTCATTATATCTAATTGGCATTGTTCCTTGTCTGTGGAATGCGTAAACAGTATCACGCGAACGGAAGAGTGCCTGCAACACAGAAATTCTAAGGAAAATGGAAACAACGAGGCAGTAAAGTCCACGGCATATTGCTGTAAGTGGCTTCGGAGTGGGAAAATGAAAGAAATAACAACTGCGGCAACTGAAATTGGAGTTGATGTTTCAAAATTAATTTTTGAAACGAAGAGCGCTGCAATGTTCTGATGAAGTTGTTATAAACGACAAAGGCTTAGGCCACCGATTAATCGATGACCACAACGAACGAGGGAAGACTAGGATAATTTATGGAATTTATTTTGAAAAAACTAAAGATTTGTAGAAAAATAGCAAGAAAAACATTATAAAAAATTTATCCCTATGTATTATTCGTATATTATAGAGGTTTCCATCTCAAATTTAGTGGCTGGACTTGAAATTTTGATAGAGGCCTACTGAAAGTTGTTACTTGTGGGCTGTAGCACGTTGCCAATATTGTATGATTTGTATGTCCCAAGAACAAGATTCAGATTCGAGGCCAGAACAAGATTCAGATTCGATTACTTTGAAATTTGTCTTGTTAAGCTTCTTGACGCAATTTTTCTTGATTTCTCTTGAATATATCGTCAATTTTGGCTTCGCACACCTCTAGCTTGGAAATTTTTCTCCCTTTGCCCACAATTGCACCTAAATGTCCGTCATGTGCAAGAACTCACTCTATGTTTCTCATTTTGGTTACACTGTTGGCTTAGTAGGTTATCATTCCAATTTTTTGTCTGTTGTTCAATGATTTGTGTCGATTGTTCAAAGGTCCCACTTAGGGTCCCACGTCTAGGGTCCCACCTAGGGTCCCGGGTCCCACCAGGGTCCCACGTCTAGGGTCCCACCTAGGGTCCCGGGTCCCACCTAGGGTCCCACGTCTAGGGTCCCACCTAGGGTCCCGGGTCCCACCAGGGTCCCACGTCTAGGGTCCCACCTAGGGTCCCGGGTCCCACCAGGGTCCCACGTCTAGGGTCCCACCTAGGGTCCCAGGTCCCACCAGGGTCCCACGTCTAGGGTCCCACTTAGGGTCCCGGGTCCCGCTGGGTCCCACCTAGGGTCCCGGGTCCCGCTTTTCCGGTATGCCTATTAAGAGGGTGTCGTGGAACGCATGTACGCATAGAAAATACATAGGTAGGTAGGCAGGCATATAGACGCTTTTTCGTGCCAAACCGCGTAACAAAAGAGAAACCACAAATAACAGGAATTAAACTTTGAAATCGCCGTTAAGTGTTGTCGTTAGTGGGCATAATTAGCAAAATGCAATTGCTTGCCAAAAACATCAATTAGTATTAACTGTTATTGTAGCGCAATGGAATAATGCGCTTGTTTCTTGTGCTAAAGGTTGCCAGTTCGATCCAAGATGCAGGAAACTAAAAATTTGACACCAAGATTTTCTCGCAAAAAAGCCGGCTCAGTCGGTCTTCAAAAAAAAGTTTGCAACAATATTGCAAAATGTTGCTCAAATCTAGTTTGATTTTATTTTTTATTTTAAATATTTTCATACAATTTTTGATTGGGTTGTTATTCTCAGAGGTTTCTAGAAGTCCTATTACATGTAAGATATTTTCGTGTGAAAAGAAGAGGAGATTGTGGCGCAGTAGAAATTGTTGCCAAGTTAGACAGAAGAAATTTTTCAAAACAGTTTGCGGCTTCAAAATGATCTGAAAATAAATGGTTCAAAGTTGGCAATCAATTCTTCAAAGTGCTATTAATTATCGAATATAGTCATCTGCATAGTATGCGAATTGTTATGATAGCTTTTGGAGATTCTAGAATTAAATTCATCATTTGTAGCGAAGATTACAGGTTTCGGTGCACTGAAGGGAGTTATTTGTTACACAGTTTAACCTATGAGCTCAAATTTATTAGTACATATACGTTACTAGAGGTTTTCTATTTTCGATTCAAAGTTTTGGGATTGTTCCAGGAAATATTCATCTGATCACATTGTCAACAATCGCATCATCATCATAATGGATCATTATCATCATCACCATCATCATCACAATCACCAATCATTGTCTTCAACATGATCATCATGTTGAAGACGGTGATCATCATTTTCGTCTTCAACGTGATCATCATCATCGTTGTCGTCGTCGTCGAGCATCATAATCATCATCATGATCGTCTCTAGCATGATCATTATGGTCATTATCATCCTCTTCAAAGTCATCATCATCATCATCATCATCATCATCATCATTATCATCATCATCATCATCATCATAATAATCATCATCATCATAATCATCATCATCATCATCACCAACATAATCATCATTCTCATCATCGTTGTCTTCTTCTTCGTCATCTTCGTCATTATTAACATTATCTTCATCATTATTATCATAATGATCAGCGTCCTTCGGACATTGCTACAGCGTTGCTATTTTTTATCGCAAGAATGATAATCGCAACGAAAATAAATTTGAATGATCAATGATCAGACATGTTCATTTGATTTTGTATGTTAACTTAATACAGTTGTATACATGAAAATCATTTTTGTGGATTTTAAAATTGAGAATTTTGAAAACATTCTCTTCTGGATGTCACTGATAGACCCCGGGAGGGGGGGGGGGGGGTACTTCCATTGTTCGTTATACTAGACGTGCCGCCCAAATGGGTAACTTTTTCAGCGCCAATTTCCCTACTTATGGGTTGATATTTCGTAAAGAATCTCTACACATGGATAGTAAAATATATAAAAATTTCTAGACATGCATTGCTTTGAAAAGCCCGACAAAAAGTGCGTTTTAGTTTTCAGCACAAATGACTTTTCGACGCACTTAGAGTTGCCTCAGGCGTTAAATTGGGTTCAAACATTTGAGATATTGGTACAAATGGGTAAAAAATTTCGTTGTTTTTCCTTTACATGGGTACCATGAGAAACAGAATTTATCGGTAGACATGGGTGGGTTTGGAAAAACGTTGGCACGTCGAGTCATTTGAACAATGAAGTACCCCCTCCCGGGTCATAGACGCCTGATTTGCTCTTTCATGGCTGAAGATACAGTAAATGTTGAAAAACTCGGTCTCCTTTACAGAGGTGATGGTGTGTAGCCTATAGCTAAGAGGTCTGTTTCTAGGTTTTTGCTGTGTAGGCTTCGTATGAATTGATTCTCGATGCTTATTTTGGGAATTTCACTTTTACAGCCAGGACTTCAGGATGAGTAAACTCATAATCAATAGCAAGAGTTCTGATTCTTAGCTACAATAAGTCCTTTATTGATTTAATTTGGTGCTACATATTATTGGAAAATTCAATTCGATGAACAGCCGTATTTAAGCAATGTGCTGAAACCTTTTCTATGCCTTAATGGATCAATTTGTTGCTGGAGAGTTATCATGAGAGTTGACGAGGCTATATTATTTCAGACTCCCCACAAATACTGTAATGATTTGGCATTTGCTCTGCAGGTACTGCATCTAGACTACCCAAGGGCGTAACCCGCAGTGAATAAAGGATTTCTGAAATTGTGAGTGAGTCATTTGCAAGGACGGTGGGAAACTTAACGGATGCAGCAGAACTAGACTTAAACACTGGTAGACTAAGAACTTGTTAATAAAAAGGTTACCAAAAATGAGTGACGCTTTTGGGAATATTTATTCGACTGGTGCGACTTCAAAAGAGAGGGGAATATTTATTCATGTCAACCCAATAATCCAGGTATGAGGGCCAAGTATGAGGGCCGTTTCTGGATATTTAAAAGGTACATGGGTTGCTTTCGAATTTCAAATTAGAAACTGATAGCGTATCTATAACAAGAACGTTTTGGGAAATCTTATTTATGTAAGTTGAATAATCAAAGCGAATTTTAGTTTTAAAATGTGCATTTGGTAGTCAATTGATCATGGCGGGCTATGACTGTTTTTTATTGCAAAAGTCAGCAGCAAAACCATAGCCCACTTTATAGCTGTTTCGGTAATGAACGGCCATTATGATTGATAGTGTTGTGACTGGTTTCCAAAATTTCGACGTGGAAAACAGAATCCAGAAAAGTGTTCAGCTTTCCTGTAGACAAAATGCCGATAGCTGCAAACCTTTCAACCCTGCTTCGACCCGCTGTCGATCGACGCTGTCAGTTTCCACTCAGTCAAACAGGTCCAATTCGACCTGAACAGGAAGTGACCTTTATAACAAAAACTCAAAAAACCGTTTGATGTCTCATTGGTTTACTTTAATTTCTCAAAGAATTGTCTGCTATCTGATTGGCTCAAAGGTCGTCGATGGAATGGTCGAATTCGATCGAATTGATAACATTTGTTTAAGTGGAAAGCAGGCTTTATGGAGAAGTAAAAGCAGAACTGGATGCGTTGGCGCCATTCAATGGTTGAAAGATCAAGCGGAGACAAACATAATGCAGTTTTGAAGGTTGCCAGTAGTGACAAAACAGGAGTATGCTACTTTTACCAAAAAGGAAGAATCAGAGTCAACAATGGACGTCTATTTGTCAGCTGCCCTATCAGAAATTTGCCGCCAGCTGCATCATCGCAAAGCAGATTATCGAATGCTTCATTTCTAAAACCGGTCATGTTGGAACTATTTCAATTGCTACCCGCAACTGGGACTTTGTATATGAAAGAATCATTGTCTCTTGAGCTCTGTTACGTAGTTGAAAGCTGTCTCAGAGCTCGGCATTGCCTCGCTGCATCAAGACAATTCCGAAGCACGCAAAGCGAGTTAGCTTATTTTATTCCTCGAAGTCCGATTTCTTGAATGCCCCTTGTAAGAGCTTTGCAGCACTGGCCCTGCTATTCATTTGAATTTATTAAAAGTATTGGCCTGTTTAGGCTCTATTTGTTGCTAAGAATTCTTGTTATTGGTTTCGGTTTTTTGCGTTCTGTTTTTTTCTGAATGCAAACGAATAGGTTGAAAAATTCCTTATTTTGCGGATAAAACAACAAAATCCTTGTCTACTGCAACTGATTTCGAAGGTCCCATAATATTTTATTACGTTTCCAAGTTTCTGGAATCTGGTTTCAATATCTAGTAAACTGTATTCTGGGAGTGAGTCAACCCAGGAATCCTTATGGCGCTCACCCCAATAAGAACTTTTAATGAAGTACCCCCGGGCGTAAAATACTTCTGTTAGCATTAATACCCTGTAATTGTAATGTATGAGTGGTAAATCAGCCGTGCAAAGCATAACCTGGTATTTTAACCCTGCGGTGCAGCAACATCTTGTCCAGATTGAGGATGTATAACATGAATGTTTTTACTTCACCCCACTCTTAATTTATTGTAGGTTTCAGAAATTCACAGTTAAGCCCTGGCCAAAAGAAAAATCATTGTTTGTCAAACATTTGAAATTTGCTTACCATAGCAGTGTTTGCACGTCACAAACTTTGTTTGGCAAGCAGGATTCGCTTAGAAATGTTAAAGCATAATTTGCGTGTTCGAAGCGAAAGTGTTTAACGAGCAATGTTTTACGAGGTGGCCAAACGGTGGAACATTTTGCTTGCTTCAGATCTCATTTTCAATTATGTGACAAACGATGTTTGATCGTTTTGGTCAGGGCATTACAAATCCAGTCCACGAATTTACTATGAAGACGAGCAAAGCCAACCTGTTTTCATTCGTGATCATGTTTGAATCTGCGATAATTTTGCATTTATGTGGCATAAATTTATTTCTTATAGTTTATGGTTGATGAATTACACGTAAATGACAAGAGAAGACATTCAAGCTTCCATGGAAATGATAGTCTGATTTCAGTGGAGGATTTATGGTATAGTTGGTTACAAAATGAAGGTAATCTGTTCTATACAATTTTTTTGCATCTCACATAGTTTCAGCATCATAATTTTTATATATTACTCTTTAATTTGGCAACACATACATGTGTTTAGTAATCCAATAACACACAAAACATTTTACAGAATCTAACAATCAGACAGCGGTTCCCCTTTAAAATAGAAAGCAGCTGTTTTGGGGACAGTATTTCAGTATGATTTCGTAGAAGATCGCAAGTTTTCGGATGGCGGGAAAAATGCCCTGTTAACCTTTCCAGCTCTGGTTCAGCTCAATGCTTTCTCATCATAGTCCTTGGTTACAAAAATGTCTGAAAGTTCGACTTCAGATTCGAATTGAGCACCTTCTTTTTAGTGTTTTAATTTTTACGCTTCTTGTCCTCGATGTTGATTCTATAGCGATTAAAAGTTTGAACATTTATAAGGGATTAAAAAGACAAGGAGATTAAATCAATTGTATAAACACTTCATCCTAATTATTTGTATATTGAAAGTACTATTGCTTCTAGTTTGACTGTCAAGGCGTATGTGTTATTTCAGCTTTCATAAAGAAAAATTTCGTTTTTACAGTTCATAACTGGACAACCAAGCAGGTCGTTGACTGGATCTGTAATGTTGTCAGTCTTCCACAATATGGCAAAAATTTTTCAGAGAAGAAGATTGATGGAAGAATGCTGCCAAGGTAATGCAACAAAGTGCAAAATATTGCAAATTATTAATTCGAGCAAAATAATGCCCATAAATTCATGTTATGTTGCCCATTAAGCTGAAATGTCGATTTCATAATAGCAAATATTCGATCTGCGTTTGATAAATCCTCTCGTTAATTTGCGGCGAAGCAGATCCACATTGGAACATACTGTGGTAAGTTTTGTTATACACGCATTTGCTAGCTGTTTTATTAATATTGTCCCGAAACGTAAAGTTTTATAGAGGTAGAACTTCTGAGATTTATATAACGAGTCACGATTAGAGAAGTCTTTTATTTGTCATGAAGACTAAAGACTAGTGAAATTCGTACCAAAGATTAGCATAAACTTTATCACAGACCCTTTTGTCGATGGTTTTGCGTAGTGGTTAAGACGCTTAGTTTTAAATTCCTCGGGCAATTGCTGCATGGATTTTAAGCCGATAGTAAACTCAAGTGTATTTCCTCTATAATATAAGGTTGGTGCCACTTGCAGAGCTGCAAGAACCTTGATCTTCATTATAGATGTAGATTGCTCGCTCGCTGTTTAGTTGCACGTCAAACTCTTCCTTGTCTTCTGTTACGGTGGTGTAATTTTGTATAAGAATGATTAGTTTCTCTCAAATTTTATCTTCAAGATTTACCAATGAAGGTTCGAGTTTGTACAATAAGCTTGGTATCACCAATCTTAAGCATCGAAAGAAGATCAGCTTACGTGCTACAGATATAGTTTTATTTGGACCTCCTATCAAGGGTAATGTATTATACTTTCTAACGTCTAACAACCAACCATTGATTTGTTTCAACCAATACAAATATTTCTTAATTAGCTATTTTGTTTCAGGTTACACAAAAGATGTTATTCTTGCAGTAGTAGTTACGTTGATGGCATTAGCATGTTGTTATGCAATAGCCGAAAAGAAGTTTGCAAAGAAGCAGATTGAACAAATGATGAAGGATGTTGAATTTATGCAAATTGCCGAAGAAAATTTGAAAAATACTCAAGAAAAGTAAGTATTGTCTTGATTATTTCCAGAATGTTTTAATATCAGAAAATATTGTTCTCTTTTGTAAAAAGACCAATTCCAACTGGTACTTACACTTTGGGGACAAAAGTATTGCAACATTAACCTAAACTGGTGACCGACGCTGGCTGTAGGCCCCAATCGCAAATTTTACAACAGAGGTATTTCGGCTCAGAAACTTTAATGTACTTGCGTAAGGCGGGAAAATGTCACAATTTCTTTGAAATTCGACTAAAATAAAAATCAAAAAAGATTTGCTGGGAATTATTGTTATAAATTGACCGAAAACGTTTAAGCAGTGCCTTCCCAATTTTTATCTTAATATTTCAAGTGGCGTTTTCAAAAACAGCGATGTAAGGAAAAAGTTTTTCTCACTGTTGATTTGTTAATTCAAAATTGCATTGTTTGCGAAGGCAGAATGATGCCAAATTTATGTCTACAATTAAAATGTTCACCCAAAGTGAAATTTCAGAGATCATGCATTGGATGATTGGATTGAGTTGTCGGTGACGTTTTCAGGTAAGTTACTCTTCTTAATCCGGTATCAAAAATTCGATCCCATGGATTTCCTCTGAACGTTCACTTTAAGCGAAAAGTTTAATGGTAGACAAAAGTTTGAATGATTTTGTCCAGAAATGCCCGTGAAATTTTGTACCAAACGTCAGGACAAGTGTTTTTACGTTCCTTTTTACAAAACATCACTATTTTGCTCTTCCAACGTTTTTCATCGTTGTTTCTCCAAAATATTAAATAAATAGTTTACTTTTTGTTTAAATTTGAAGTCAGTGAAATAGTAAACATTCTCCCGTATGTAAATTTTGCTACTAATTTTTGTCGCCATTCAGGTCGTCATTCAAGCGCCGCATTACTTTTGTCTCCATTTTATATTATACCAATTGATATTCATGTGGGTATTATATTTTCCAGGCTAAAGAAGGCAGAACTTGAGCATCGATCTACAGTTTTAAGTAAAGCAGAAATTGAAAACAAGCTAAAGAAGGAAATCGAGACGGCTAAAGTAAGACCAATGCGTAGTCACAGGAGGCCCAGGAGGGGGAATATTAATGGAAGATAAGAATACCAGCGTGTATTTTTGCTGTTACTCTTCTTTACTCGATCTTTTATTGAATTGAATACTTTTCGAATATGCTGCTCGAATTTCTCAGTTGACTGTTTGTGTTTATATATAAAAATACAAGGAGTGAAACTTCTCATTCAGTGCAAACCCAAAAACTGTTTTTGATTCGCTCGGATTCTGACATCGTTGCTCCCAATGTCTGCAAACGCATATCAAAATGTTCCTCAATTATTGAACTAAAGCCCCAAATACTTTGTTTCAACTTCAGATATCTTTATCATTGAAAATTTTCCCATTTTTCCCATGCAAGTCTACTCAAATTTGCTTTCTCCCTAGGCTCCGGCCACCACTCGGCACAAAATCGCTCGATTTTCGAACGTTTTCGTCAGCTGACCTTGTTCTGCCGTAAACAGCGTTTGGGTGTTGGCACCCGTCTTAGGCTGAACATTTAGATTGAAGTTTCAGGTTTTTTAATGAAAGACGGGGCTCACACCCAAACGCTGTTTACGGCAGAACAAGGTCAGCTGACGAAAACGTTCGAAAATCGAGCGATTTTGGTGGCCGGAGCCTAGGTTTGAGTAGACTTGCAGAAAGAAAATATATAAACACAAACAGAACTGAGAAATTCGAGCAGCATATTCGAAAAGTATTCAATTCAATAAAAGATCGAGTAAAGAAGAGTAACAACAAAAATACACGCTGGTATTCTTATCTTTCATTAATATTCCCCCTCCTGGGCCTCCTGTGGCGTAGTCTCTTAAACTGCCCTTGTAAAATTGTATTGCTCTTAATATTGCTTATATTATATTTGGTCATATCCCTGCACACCGATTGATAATTTTTGTCTCGAATACATGTGTTTGCTTGACATATTAATAAGTTAGTGCACGAGAAAAAGGTTAATAGCTCTCAACTGAGCTGTATTAAAACTGCAACTTGCTAAACGAAGATGCTCTGCTATACTGAAAGTTATGGAATGCTGAAGCCGATAATGTAAGACACACCATATTCATCAAAGTTTTTTTCTAAGTATAATTTTCCTTCATACTTGAAACTTCTGTTACGAGTAGGCAAATCATTCCAGTTCATGCTGTTGTTATCTAAATTAGAGTCGTTCATCATTAATTTTTTCATTTCGGGTTTTTGGATGTGTCTCAGTCGGTTTCTCTGAATGTTCAAAGGAAGTCTTTTGATTCAATGTTTTGGTCTTCGTCTGCCAATTGAAACCACGTTTTTTTTGGGGAAAGCCAATCAGAAAACCACCCAAAACACAGTTGAGAACATATATAAATACCCAAAGTCACTATCAGAAGTTCAAACACTTAATCCTTGAATGGTGATAATCTTAGATACGCCTATATTTCTTTAGCAGTTTACAGAAACCATTGTTCAAAGTCACAAATGCATGGCATGAGGGCCCAAGTTTATCGTTAGGCCAATTATTTCAACAATATTGTAAAATGATTGCCAAATCTATGTATTCTTAATTTTTCCCTTATTTGCGCATTTCCCTAGCTGAATTTTGAACTTGTGAATAGTCTGTAGACTCTCAAACTTGGAAATGTGCCTCCTACTCAAAAAGTCCATTCATTAGTAAATTCGTATGACCTGTGTTTATGAAAAAATTCGTTTATGCGCAGAAATTCGGACCCGAACTCCGTTAATCATGTTAACACTGAGTTGAGAAATATCTTGAAATTATTGAAATTTTAAATGCATTGACTATGTTTAACTTCTAATCTAACTTATAACTTATAATTATACTAAGGATGGTGAATAACATTATAGTTTTAATTTTGTAAGAAGGTACTTTTTGATGATTTGAAACGATTCTTGCTTGCAGAAAGAAGCAGAAAGACTTCACGAAGAAAGAAGTCACCACGAAGAAGAGCGAATGAAAATGTCTTTGGTTGAAAGAGAATTGATAGAAGTGCGAAAAGCACTGCAGAAGGCTGAGGCAGAAATGGAGACGATCTCACCGAGATCTCCAAGATCATTGCAGCAATGGTTGTACATAACATATAGAAAGGAATCAAAACATTTCATTGCAAAGAAAAATAACGCACTTAGACAAATGCAGGATGCAAAAGAGGCTGTAAGTTGATCTTCTTGCAAGTAATATTGGCTGATATGTAAACATGCAAATACCATTTTTTATTAGTGTTTTTCGGATATAAGACCACGAACGACTCTTTCTTATTGTTTTTCATTTTTCCAACTTATCTGCGTGATTTAAAATGTTCTTATAATAAGTATTTTTTGCAGTGTGAAAAAATCAGAAAGAAAAGAGGTGCGTTATTTGGTTCACTGAGATTAGTTCATGGTCAAACAATCGACGAAGTTGATCAAAAAATTCTAAGTGCGAGGTAAGTTCTATCGTGTTTAGGTATTGATATAGTTATTTCACCTTTGTATCAATTTTAGCAAGGGTTTTGTTTGATTCGTAGTAAAAAGACGGGGCATTACAATAAAATCATTCATTTATTTGTATTCTTTTAATTTACGGTGACAAGCTTGAACAACGACTAGATGAAGATTATGAAGATCACAGTTAAGTTTTCTCTTTACTGACCTTCCTCTTGGGCCGATGACACGACAAACTTACGTTTATGCTGCCAACATATTTAATTGAAAATGAACAGATATCTGACTTTAGACATCGTTTACGCTATTAAGTATGTACATAAGGCATTTTAAAAGAAAGCATATTCCCCTTATTAAACTGCCTATTTGCTGTAGAGTGGAATATCCAAAAAAAAACGTACAAACAGAAGGAGGTATTTAACAAAAAAATGTTCCCTACGTACCTCATCAATGGTTTCCCAACTAAGCCCCTCTCGAATGACTCTAAAATGGTATTGTTGTGTCTCTTCGGAGATGTAAAGTAGGATATCTTTATTTCTGGCAAGTTAACAACTCTAAAGAAACCTTTACTTCATTTACTACATTTTAGTAAAAGTGCCAAAATTTGAGGACTACCATTAGTTGGGGACCAAAGTTTCTCATAAAAAATTAGTGTTAGCCCTTCTTGAATGCGCCCCCATCGAAGAACGTATTTTTTTAAAATAAGCACCTCTCCAATAAGCCCCCAACCAAGAATACACATCTGTAATCAAGCCTGTCTCGAATAAGTACAAATCTAAGAATTTGACTTTGCATTTAGCTCGCTACAATAAACCGTCGTTTAAGTTTTGCCCCCTGCCGATAAGCCTCCATCCAAGAATTCACTTCTGCAAGTAAGCCACCGCAATTCTTCGTGCATAAAATTTAACAAGAAATGACAACATGTACAGTATTTGGTAGCCCTAAGTGCCTAAGAAAATCTTTTTGATTCTTTTCTGTTAGTTTGGATGGGTTCGAAAAACCTTACTAAGTTGGGCTCGGATTCTGACAACACAGCTAAATTTGCAACTTTTGGGCCATGACACGCATATTAACAGTAGCATGATTATTTTTAATTTGTCAAAGCTAACATCCTTTACAAGGAGGATTGGAACAGTATCCCATAGTGAAAATGAAATGAAAACAGCCAACAAAATATTGTAAACTGCTGTTAATAAACGAAATTTGTGATAAACCCATGTTAAATTTCCATTTTAACATAATTCATTTCAGTAAACGTAATTTTATTGAAAAACTTTGTCTTTTTAACTGCAATCTTCAAAGCCAGTAATCGAACGAACCAAAAATTCTCCGCCATCTGCAAAGCTGTAAATAAAGGCACTCAAAATCATCGCGGGGGGGCATTTCCAATCCTCCTGGTGCAATTTTCGTGCAATTTTCTAGATGCGTTTCATATGGCCCTTGCGGAGGGCTCATTAGGAGTTGGAAATAAGGCACAAAAACCAAGGGATGGAATTTTTACTAAGCCTATAGTAACTGTTTCCGGGGGCAATACCAGCAAATATTAACCCGAAGCCATCAAAGCTCGGTTTTTTCAGAGGCTGAGGGTTAATATTTTCACCATTGCCCAAAGAAAACAGTTTTTATGTGGTTTATTACCGTATGGACAGGGCATGGTCTTGACCCCCTAACGATTACAAAACTCGTGTCGTATTTGAAGCCATTAGTACGAAGCCATTTTGTGTTCGATCTTAAAATTTCGAACGTTTGACGTAATGAGCGGGCATTACCCGATGATACTGCCCTGTCATTACGTCGCGTTCGAAGTTTTCAGCCAATCAGATTGCATAACAGAGTTTCTGCCATTACCATAGGGAAAAATTTGCAATAAAATCTCCAGTTGCCTTTTGAAAATTTGTTGCTTCAATGTATTGCCATGTATCAAGGTCCCAAAGATGGGTCCATAGCATCTCAAATTACCCGTGTATGGTCTAGGCACAGTAAGAGCAACTATCGTAGAAAATCGCACTATTTCTTATACAAGATGAACGCAGGGAAAGGTTATGTTCACGTAGTCACTGACCGATCGAAAGGCTATAAGAACAAAAGAGAATCTCAGGCTACAACTAAGTCACGCATGTTTTTCAATGTTTAGTGAGAAAGGTTTTCACCTAGGCGTACTTTTGAGCTCGTCTTGAGGGAGTTTTGATAATTTTCTGAGCTCTGAATGGTTAGAAAAATTGTCAAATGACGTTGAATTTGGTAAAGGCCGATTGCAGAGAACTATTGTCAACAATCAACCGATACCGTTGTTATAAATTTCCATTTCTCTAACTTTTAGCTACTTGCTTTTCTTTCCCAGATCGGCGTTCTCGAATTCCTTCCGATCTATAAAAACAGTTTTGAAATCTGTAAAGCAACAACATGATACCTATCCCAGTATAAGCAGACAGTAGGATGGATAGAATAAAATGTTTGCTCTTTTCATTACAGAAGTGCCCTTGCTGAAGTTACAAATGATCTTCAAGAGAGACAACATAGATGGCGTCAAATTGAAGAGCTGTGTTGCTTTCCTATTGTAAGTGATGGACTTTTGAATCATTCCCTAGAAATTGAAGACCAGAGTCGGAGAAGTTCTGTTGCAAGAGCTTTGGCTGTTTGTGCAAATCTTGGCGGAATAGGTTCAATCCCAAATTCAGTCCCAAAGTCATTATCAAAGATGAGCTCAGTAGATTCATCAAGTAACCATAGCATGCCTTCCAAATCACGAAATGACCTTGAGTTGCCAAACATTTATCATGGTTATGCAGATGTAACTGAAAGCTTTCCTTCTAAATCATCGCCAAGTCGACAGGTCGCTGCTCCACTAGACAAAAATGAAGATGAAAAAGAGGAAACGAACTCTGATGAAGGCTTGAATTTTCTATCATCTACAATTAATAGAGAAGATCTCCACAAAAACAGCCTGAAATTGCTGCCTGACACAAGTACAGAAATGGAGAAAACGTTGAATGCACTGAAAGTAATCAATGAGAACGAGGCTCGCACTGAACAACATGGCAACATCTCAAGCTTAACAAACAACCGCTTTTCTCTAAAGGACTTCGTAATGATTGAGCAGCCTGATGAAATTAAAGCATTGCATACAAGTCGATCTGTTCCAGTTTTCACATCTGAAAAGCGAAGCTCAGATAATAACCGCCAACATCTTCGACATCGTTCTTTATGTAAAGTAAAGGCCCTTCAGGAACAGTCATCTACTTCAGATGGTAGCAGTGGTAGCTTGAGTCAGTTAGATGTCATTCAAGTGGATAATGATAAATGTACCAACAACAGGAGCTCTTTAGCATCGTCAGAGGAAAATTTAAGTCAGCCAACTGCTCTTGACAAGTGTTTTGGATCAAATGAAGAGCTCAACTCTACAAAAAAGAAAATGAGCAAAAAGCAAAAATTAAGGTTGGCATCTCTTGTGTCAAAAAGGCCACATTCATTTGACGATGCTTTAGTCCAGAGTGAGTCCACCATGGAACAAAGTAGGAAAAAATCTATTTTGTCAAAATTTAGAAAAAAATAGTTAATGATAATAATGTACGTCTTTTGGTTCAAAATATTTTATAGACAATGTTGAAATTTGTAGCTGATATTGCAAGGATTAAATTCAATGTTTTGGTTAGATTATCTGACTGGCACACGAGAACTAGCGTTAAACATGTATTTGTCTATATATTGTAGCTCTAAGAGTGCATAGCTTTCATAGGTACAGTTGACATCCGCTATCTCGAACTCTCAAGGGGAACTGGAATTTGTTCGAGATAGCGAATGTTCGAAATAGCGGATGCCCCATTTAAATATTAAAAATTAGTGTTTTTAAGTCAGAAAAGGAACCCCTATTAACATGCAGGGTTACTGATCCCAAATTTCATCAAACAAGTCTGTTTTTTTTGCATATGAGTCAAAGCTCATCTGCTTTCATCCCTACTATTGGTAAAATTAAGATAATGGCGATGCAGCACATCTCGAAAGAGAACAGCTTCATCTATTGTATACAATGGCAGCATATCACTTAGCTGCTGTCATTCCTGCTCCGCTGGGCGAACTTACACATACTTCAGCCTGTCTCTTTATCCAGTTCAGCAGAAAATTTGACAAAGTTCGAGATAAAGAGCAGGTTTTCCTCCATGGGAAATCGAAAATGGTTCGAGACAGCGAATGTTCGAGATAACGGGGTTCGAGATAGCGGATGATTTTTCAATACAAACCCTTATACGAAAACGAAGGGAAATGGAAAATCGTTCTAGGTAGCGAATGTTCGAGATAGCGGGCAGTCGAGATAGCGGATGTTAACTGTATTACAATTTTATCAACTAAAATATCAACTTATTTTTCATTAAATATTCCCCCTCCTGGGCCTCCTGTGGTTCAAGCATAGAGGTTAAGAATGGTCTTCGCTACTTTATCACACGAGAATAACGCGATACTTTGTTGACCGTTAAATTTGTTTTTGTATGGTTTCTTGTTGTTTTGTGAACAGATAATTGAGACTACGGAGTGCTTTGCAATTAAACATTTGTGAATGACGATTTTTTATTTTTCTAATTTTTTCTACTAGAAATATTGCAGCTTCTCGGTAAGAATAAACGGT
>JACTAT010000292.1:0-49000 GCA_014526335.1 Chrysaora quinquecirrha
TTCATACCGGCAAAGTGTAAACGGGGACTCCCAATTCCCCATCCGACATGAAATCATTCTGCATTCATTTCTTACCGGCATAGTGTAAACGGGGTCTTACTCTCGTAACCCCTTGAACTTATTCAGCCTCAGAAGGACTAACATTTTAATCCAATCTCAGATATAACCAATAGACAAATGTATCGAAGAAAACCTCTAGTAGTAGTAGTATTCCTTTGTTACGTTTGATCTTTTCTCGTGCAGTAGAGAGGGATCATTTTAATGGCTGCGTTGTTTAAAAAAATTAGAAAAATATGAATGCTACAACTTTCGTATTTTGAGGGGCAAACAGTGTCCTCCAGTGCTCGAAAAGGTGATATTAAGAATTTCGTTCAACGTATTGTGTATTAACTAACGTAAAATACGTACTAACAGTAACAGGGCCAGTGTTTTGTTCTGCTTATCTGGCAAAAGGACTCAGTAATTTTGTTTATTTAAGCCAGGATACCTGCTGCAAACTTCAGGACTATTGCAAAATCATTTGTAAGATTGTTCAGCTCAAAAAAATGATATAAACTTGATACCGAAACCCAGAAGATTTTGAAAATGATCTCACCGTAATGTATTCATAGCCAAGTGTGCTAACAATACCAGCAAGGAGACCGATAAGCATTGCACCCCACGGTTTAATCTGCAGGTTGGCCAATGCACCAACAGCTACCCCACCGGCTAATGTTGCATTCTGCACGTGAACCTATAAAACAACATAACTTGACACTTGAAAAAGATACGACCAAAGCAGAAAGAGAATATACACTTAAGCCTTTCAAAGCGAGCAATTTCACAACTCTTACTACCTTTAAAGGACAGAAAAATGTCATAGTGACAAAACCCGAAGCCTTAAATGAAATGAATATCGCACACCTTTGATTCAGCATTAAATTTTCGCGCGAAATATCTGCGCCAACACTAAAGGGAGGCGAAAATCAAAGGAAAAAGGTACCCAAGTCTACTCTTCTTTACCAAATAAATGACGAATAATCCTAGACTCGCTATACTAGTCTCTGTCATGCTCCTTAGACCTGATAGGTCGTTAATAACCTCTACCGGTGCTGCCATGAACAATAACGACAGCAATTATAGCGAGAGAGGATTCTAGACTGGCTACAATAGCGACAGCAATTGTAGCCAGTCTAGAATAATCCTTTGTATTTGTTTTATGCTTTTTGTATCAGCTAAGTATAGCTCTTGAGAACTTCGGTGTACGGACAGTTTTAAGGAACGCGGGTATAAACAAATATTCCAGAAATCAAGTACTAATCCTGACATGCGTGTGCTAGAACAGATTTCGTCGGAGATCTCCATTGAAAAGCAGCATTTGTCCGTACAACCCTGCTGTTTTGGTCAGGTTTCAAGCTCTCGTATAGATGCGCCCATCTTGACTGCGTGGACAAATCTTAAAGGCGTTTTCAATACATACCATATCCAATTTGAATCTCTTGTTCAACATAGGTGAAACAGTGAATGTTGCAGCGCAGCAAGCAGCCAATGATATGTAAGTATTTATGATTGCCCGTTGCTGCTGGTCACCAGGTCCAAGCATGGCGCCGTTGAAACTCGGCCAAAACATCCAAAGAAACAATGTGGCTGTAATCAATTAGGAATCAATAAAAATCTTTTTAATCGAAAATCTACTTGCTATTTTCATAAATTTTTCTTCAATTTTTTAGAAAATCAGACAATAATGAAACTATTTATTCAGGTGAAGTGAGAATGTGTTCGTCAGGTTTATGCAACTTTTAACCTTTTAAGATGTTCAAAAAAACAACCTGTAAGCTGCTACGTTGTTTCATAGTCATGGTTGTTTGCACTATTAAGCCATTTGAGCAAGTAGTAGTTAAAGAAGGATTTATGCCTAGTATATTAAAAAACTAAATGAGCGAGAATATTAGACAAATGTTACAAAATCTCGTTGCATATCCTCACAATGATATGTTTACCTGTGAAGTAAGAAATGTTACAAAATCAAAATTTTTTAAATTTGAATCGAATTCCGTCAAAATTCTAAATTATAGAACGGAGCTAAAAATGCTCCAGCGAGCAAGTGTCAATCTCATCAAGACATGAAGATCTAACATTCACAGCCTGTGCAAATTAATGGTTTAGGGTCACTTTTTTACATATAAAAGACGATCTTAAAGCTGTCTTGATTATTGTGTATACTGCCAAGGCTCTGAGGCGGTTGAGGTTAGTTGCTCCATTGCTCCTATTATAAAAAGCACCACCCTCCCTTGCTTCCGTCAAAATTAACCTTGCGTTCGGACCAATCTCCTAAGAAAATAAATTCTCCAGAAATGCACGGACTTCCAAGCTCCTGTGCTTTCTACAAAGCTCCCATTTTCCAAGCCGGTTTTATGTTTTGCTCCCAAAGACCCCTATCAGAGACTAGTAATTGCTTCCTTCTCAGATACCGTATATCTTTGAATAGAAGACGCAATTGAATATTAGCTGTCTCCAAAAGCTGCACTTAAGACGAGGAACAAATGGAAGCTGCACTCGAAAAATGGCTAGTCTTCCGTGATATTTTTGCAGATAGATGGTTTTCTTCCATTTTGGTGGAAACGTTTGTTCAAGATGTCATCAGCGACTTTAAGTTTAGGCCATAGGAAGGCTACATTTGAATTGAAGCCCATCTTCAACAAAAGCATGGTTACCATAGGAACAACATTTTGATTTGTTCCCAGTTCTCTTTTGGAAACGCAAACATATGTTGCATTTGAAATTTTCCAACGTTCGGCCACCAACCCAAATTTTCCTTTGCAGCTTTACGTAACAAATGTTGCACGAAGTGTTAGTGTTGCATCGTTTAGTCGGAGCTTTAGGCAAGGCACTAAGCATGTGTTTGAAAATTAAGTATACTCACCTAAAAGAGAAAACAAGTCGGATGTTTTGTTAGCAGCTTCCTTGGGATTCTCTTCCTCAGTTGTCTCTTTCCTTTTCAATACAAAAGCAACAGCCAAACCAAAGTATGCGCCAAACAGATGAATTACCATCGAACCACCAACATCAGATACGATCAAGTAATGAACCAAGACTGTTTCATTGACGGCAAAGAATACTACTTCAATTATTGCAATAATAAGCAACTGCAATCGACTTGTTTTACCAAGCACTGCACCAAAAGTTATCAGCACAGCACCAGCAGTGAAGTCAGAGGTAATGAGACTGAAAACATAAGTTTTGATGAAAACGTTATAATAATTGCATCATACCTGAGCATTGTAACGTGAAAACAAATAACGTTGCAAGATAAAGATACGCTTTCTATTGAAGAAGATCTGGATATTTCCGGTTCATACTGTTTCCTGAAGAGTACTCAGAGAGATTTCTTGTTGGGTTACTTATTTAGTATACTATGACATCAACAACACAAATTCGCTCGAATATAGGTTCTATCTATATCCCAGCAGTGCAGTCGTTAGGATAGTTGAAAGGTTGTTTGGCATTCATATTTAGACGTCCCTAATGCAAACTCGGCTAGTTTATTATGACTTTGTTTTTGTACAATAAGGCGACAGAATACTGTCAAGTCCATATACCAAAACCGTCGAGAAAGCTTAGAAGTTTAGCTTATAAGAGGGGGCAGGGCAGAATACACGGGCATACATAATTCTGTCTTCTGCCAGTCATGAAGGATGTTGCAGAATGAGTAAGATATGATTAACCTAAAACAATATTCATCGATTGGTATAAGTAGTTAGAAGAAAGAAGTGTTGTTTGACATGATAAATGGTAACACATTTTAGGGCTAAATTTAGGGCATAATGTTTCTACACTCTCTAATTGGGGTTTGATGGAGAGTAACGTAATCACGAACTTACTTTACTTCAAACTAGAACAGGGGGCCCGAGAGCATCAGAGCTTTTGCAATATGCATCCTGGTTGTCATTTAACAGTCTTGAGAAGAGTCTGTGTCTTCACTGTTTTGAAGTTTGATAGACTAAAGAAAGACAGTTGTAACATGACTTACTTCTTGACGCTGATTTTGACTTTTCCAGGGTCTTTTTCGCCCTCTGCAGCATGGGCTAACCAAGAATTCACTACCATAGCCCACTGAATGACGACGGATGCAATTATCATGTTGTAACCGGCTGAACTGTATCCATATTTTTTCAAAAAAGTCATCAGAAATCCAAAACCAACAAATATCATCACATGAACATCTTGAAACACTTGAAAAGAAAAATAGGAATTTTATATGTGTGAACAATCAGAGGTTTTTTGAGGTTTGGAAATGTTTTAGAATTCAAATGCTGGGTTAAATAAAAGGGAGGAAGGCAATTCACGTTGAACATACATAGGCCAACGTCATAATAATGAGCATGACAATCAAATTACAAAATTTTATCTAGAAAAACGTGATTGTCACTTCATCATACTAGAGAATTGTGCTTATCAAACAGTAACAATTAATATAGGTGACGATACAAACTAGTAGCCCCAGAGGAGACCCCGTAGCAGCGCCATCTCTTTGTCAGAATATCCAACGATCTGGTTGCAGATTCGATCAGTTAATGAATTCCTCGTCGTAGAACGACAGGCTGACAAACTTCCCTCGTATTGCATTAGAACAGATCCCGTAGATGGGTAAAAGTCTGCTAAAGAGCGGATACAAGAGTTGTCGGTGTCAAGTCTTCGTTTTCAATATCATTAGAGACATAAAAAGAATCCAGAGTGCAGCTTTTAAATTCAATTGAAGCCTCAGAGTTCTAAAATTTTCGAGAGAAGTTCATGTAGTGAAAACGGATCAAAGATAGAATAGATAGGCCTAAGTGGGACATAAGTTTTGTGATGACTTTTGGAAAGACCATTCATATACACCCATGCCCGTGGACGCTGTGCACTGGCTGGCGTCGGCTGGCTTAATCTTATCATAAATTTCGCGAGTCAGCAGATGTTTATTTATTTACCCCAGGAAAATTGTTTGGTAATTGTTTAAAATTTTGGCAACTTTGGGGGCGAATGTTTAGATTGTGCATTGTATATAAAAGGAAAAGAGTGTACCTCAGATCAATACATGGCATGAAAAGTAAATACTTTACGCGACCAGGGTCACGAAGGGTTTAAAGTAAACTATGTCCTTAAATGTTTCCGCTTTTTATCGCAATTTAGTTTCGAGACTTAATTTTTCAGCATCTTGACTGGTGATTAAGAGCTCATGCTAGTGAATCCAGCAGGTGAGCTGGCAGCAAACCTATCTGAGCTACTTAAGTCTAAATCGCCGAGAAATCTGAGCCCAGCAACATTCTGGATGAACTCGTATTTTTAGTGAGCCTACTTACAAGCCTCGTACACAGCATCAAGGATAAAACCCCCAACCTTCCTAGCCCTGTTCGCCAGATAAAACATTGTGGCCCCTATTGTCATATCGATTCAACCCGTTATAAATAAGCACAATTATCGCTCACTGAAATTTTGACATCAATAGCTAACTCAACCAAGTGTGGCTGCGAGAGGAAAAGTTATAC
This sequence comes from Chrysaora quinquecirrha, assembly GCA_014526335.1. Lineage (NCBI taxonomy): Eukaryota > Metazoa > Cnidaria > Scyphozoa > Semaeostomeae > Pelagiidae > Chrysaora > Chrysaora quinquecirrha. The sequence continues at coordinate 5,508 of JACTAT010000292.1, forward strand.
GAATGTACAATTATGAGGATTACTGTGACTAATTTAACACGTGTGAAAAGCCACAGACATACATCATAGCAATATGTTTTGCACGATTAAGTAGAATTTCCTCCCTGTTTACCTAATGAACTCAAATGCTCTACCAAAATTGGTATTTCTTGTAATTAACAATTCGCAACTGTTGCTCATTGTTTCCTATTCTCATCTAGTTATTAAGTTCATCGCATCCATTCTGGTATAATTACTACATAATATCAACGACGACTCTTATAATCAATAGAAATAGAAATAGAATTGTTACAAGAATGAGTGGGTATGGGTAACGTGTCATATTAAAATTGGATATAACGTGTTGTGTTTATATTGCATTAACAATGCATGCTAAGATTTGCTTGCGTCAGCAAATATGACGTCATAAACAGCGTCCATTTCGGATTTTCAACCCTAATCCTACCGGGCTTTTTTCATCTAACAAAGCCGGGGGGGGGGTTGTTTTCCATCCCCCTCCAGAAATTGCTTGCCAGTAGAGCTAGAGCAACGAAACTTGGCACAGGCATTGGCTAATGTATTACGAGTAATGTTGGTAAATTGGGGGTCTCCCACTTTTATTATGACGTCGTTGTGACATTGTAATCAAAATATGCTATCGATGATTGTCAAAAATCGACCTTCCTTAATATCAATAAAAATCCAGAAATTTCTTTACATTTTGTTGCTACTAACATTTTTCTATTACCTTGCAAAGAATCAGTCAACTCTGATTTTCATATAAAGCAATGCCACGTGACCCATTGTTGTTATTATAGGGATTTCTTTGTATCACATAGTAGCTTATACATATTGGCTTAAAGTCTTCCTGGTTTGGAGGCTTACACCCATCACACAACAGAACAGTTACAAGAAAACTTTAGGGGTGGATTCCACCCCTGGTAGAAGTAGCGTTAATGTTGACTAATGTTAATTTTAAAGATCTTCATGCATCAAAGACCTTATCAAGGGCAAGACTAGGCAATTGCCTCATATTTGTCAGGTTGTATGTGAAACAATCATATATGTTAGCCTGCGTGCAGCCTCAACTCATCTAACCGAAAGAGTAGAGTCTGCGCAACAATGAACGAAAGCTTGTACTGGCCTCTTTTCAAACGAACCCAGGCGGTAAATCTTTTGTATGTCTATTGTTTATTAACCAATCAGCTCCGGTTGGCAGAAAACTGCCAACCAGAGCTGATTGGTCAAATGCTAATTTCATTGTTTTAATATAGTCGCGCCGCGTAGACAAGGCTGGTTTGCGTCGCGCGATCACTTTCTTTGTCAAAAACAAAATGGCGAATGCGTGCTTGGTTGCTGCACGCAAATGTTTGCTGGAGTAAGGGTGGTTTACCGGAGATCTACCTTACGAAAAGTACTATTTTGATCAATTGAAGCCATGCCAAGAATAGAAACAAGCACGACATGGATTTTCCAAAGCGAGTTGTTTATTTCTGGGCATCTAGACTAGATAGTAGCCTACTAGTTGGTTTATCAGAAGAGGGTGCACCCAGTGTCCCTGTGCACAACAAATAAGAAAAAATACAGATAGCAAGATTTGTCTAGTAGATTACATGCATTTAACTTAATCAGTATAAATAATTACAATACCTCCTCGAATAAATTTTCCATGTTATAAAGTAGCCCTAACAGCTGTGATGTTATTTAGGTAGTTTATGAAGGATTTACTACCAGTAAATGTTTGTGTCTACTAGTTTGTGCTGTTTTATTTTCTTTCAATTTAAGTCTTTCTTCAGAAACTAGAATCATTTGCTCAACCATTTAAAAGCTTTGAAATCAATCTAGGGCAGCAAAAATCCAAATATTTTTGTCAACCTTCCCCAAAGCTGTCTTTTGGTCAATGTTTACAAACTGAAAACATGAAGTGTTGATACTAATAATGTGACATCCATAATTATTTTCAGATTATTTTTCAGTGCTATTTAAGAGAAAAGAACACAAACTTAACCTTTTAAGATTTGGTGAACAGTTTGCAAGCCATCCTTAACTATGTACCTTATTTATCCGTGCCTTGGTTTAGTTTTATGGTTTAATTCAATGTACATTCACTCAGTATTTGGTCATTAAAATTACATCTCAAAACTGAAACTGGTAGCAAATGACACAGCTTGCTTGTGGATTAAGATGAAGGCAGTACAGGTATTAACCAAAAAGCAGAAAAATGTCTGTCAAATCAAATCTATGAGAAGACCCATAGCCTACAATATTGACAAATTTTTGAAGTTAGTAACTACCAAAACACCAAAAAATCCTTGTAACACACAGCAAAAATTCATGGCAATTTCATCAAAAAATTATAAACCAAGGACAAAAATAACAGTTAATTGAAGAATAACTGTGACTGAGATGGATGCATACTTTGAAACAAATGAATATTGTAAGTCTAGTACCAAGAAAAGTTCAGACTCTATGTACATTTCAAGACTTTCCTTGATCAAGCAAGAATACTTACTGGGGATAATATAGTTATGCAAAAAAAAAGACTATTTATAAACAACAAACCTATAAATAAAAACAGTACAGTGAAAAGCTTTGCATCTATCTATGCATCTAGGATATATCAATCAACCTATTTGTCTGTAGCACTTTTTCCTTAGAGAGATCAAAAGAAAAGAAAATACCCAAGTGAGCTAACAAAATAAAAATATATGAAGATACTCGTCCAAGTCAAGTGATAAAAGTTACATACAACAAATACCAGACATCCGTGTTTAGGGTATCCTCGAGAAAAAGTTACACTAATTTAATTGCTCTTTAGTTTCGATTGAAAGTTTTGTTGAAGAATTGACAATAGAAGCAGCAGTGTTCAATGGTCAGCATATGAATGGTCAGCATCCACCAGTTAATCGGGCCTACGCGCAAGAGTTAGGCCCCGGCCACAGACAGCAAAGAACTTGTCACTTTCAGCTTTTCAGAAAGATTTTCTTGGCCAAACGTCTTATAAATGTCCAATACAGCAAAGTTTAAATACAAGACATCATTTTGTTTTGAAATTCATCGCAAAGAACTTCTTCGTAAAGTTACGAAGTTACACACAGCTTCAAACAACTTGCTCAAATCCCGCAGTGCTAGTAGGCGGTGATTAAAAACGCTTCGCGAATGCTCCAACGGTTGTTTTCATCAGAAAGAGGTTGCATTTTTGCTGACTCAGCTGTACAAGCTTTCGTTCATTGTTGCGCAGACTCTACTCTTTACGAAAGAAGAGTTTGAGGCTGCACGCAATTGTGAATTGTGACATTCTATGGTCTGGCCTTCTCTGTTTATGGCGAATTGTACCATTGGGGGTCTGGACCAGAGTACCCCAGTCTAAAAATAGAACTTAGGGGCAAGATGTGACTTGGGTCTATATCACATCTTTTTCAGCGTACCAAACTTAGTATTTTCTGAAATTTTAGTGCTTGTAATGCTTACGTAATGAGTAAAACTCCGTTGATACACTCTTTTTTTTAAAAAACCTGTTTATAAGAAAACTCAGGTACTGAGATCAATATTGGTTAAGAAACTTTCAGTACTCGACCCAAAATGATAAGAAACTCTCAGGTCTCAATAGTTTTTAGAGTTAAATAAAACGAACTTCTGTTACACTACAAGGGTCTATTTTTATAAAAAGAACAGCTCATGTAAACGTGAATTGTATTGTTTCTTCTATTTGTCAAATTAAAGTGTCAATTACCTGTTTTGGCACTAAAAAAATTTGATCCCGAAGAAACTGCTAAGAAACTTTCAGTAATAAAAATATCAATATAGCTACACTGTGAAACAATTTGAGAGGTTTTCACTCAGGCAAGTTTCAAATATTCATAATTTTTTTTTTCAGTCAAAAAAGGCATGAGTAAAAACAGAATAATTTAAATGAAAACTAAATATGTGCTTTATATCATATATAAAACCCCTTTTGTTACACGTGAATATGCATGAAGCGACTCGAAGGACACAAGTCTTTTGCCACAACCAAAACTTTTTCGCCACGACCAAAAGTCATGTCAATCAAGCTGCCACAACCAAAAGTCATGTCAATCAAGCTGCCACAACCAAAAGTCATGTCAATCAAGCTGCCACAACCAAAACTCATTAGCCACAACCAAAATACACGTGACCCTCCATTGTGTGCCACAACCATAAGAAAAGCGCCGCCACGAATCACTGGACCGACGCCACAAAACGTCTTTCCACTCCACAAAATGTATCCTGCCAATTTGTCCAGTGCCCAACTCCATAAACTCTCAACTCTCAGAAGCTGAAGCTATTTCGGGTAGCTATTTTCAAAAGCAGTGCAATGTTTGAAAATTGTGATGAACAGCGGAAACAGTTTAGGGCATACTTTCTAGCTTTTTTCGTCTCACACTCCTTATAGTATAAATTTCAGAAGCAGACCGAAACACTTGAAAAAGGCAGATTTTGTACCCAGCTCATGTCGAAATGCACCAATCAGAAAAAGCGCAGCTCAATTGGCATTGTGTTAAACACCAATCAGCTTGCCGGCTACAGCTGGAAGATCACTACAATCAGCAAAGCCAGTGCAAAGTCATAAGGAATCTAAATACAGTTCTGGTTGCATTGCAGACTACGGTAGTCTTGCTGTGGCTCATTTTAGCTCTTTCCAACAATAGAGTTCATCGCTGATTGGATATGAGAGATAATCCCGTCAGCAAAGCCAAAAGGAAATCTATATAAAGTTTTGGTTGCATTGCAGAGTATGGTATTTTTGCTGCAGCTCGTGTTATCTCGTTCCAAAAAAAGAGTAAGCTGATTGGCTAAAGGAGATAATGCCAGTGATTATACCAAGCCAATTAGAGTCAGGTGAGATGGTAAGAATGAAGACTCCCCGACTTAAAGGGCTTACGTTTTGGAGAGTCAATCCAGTTTGAAGACAGAAGGCTAAAAAAATGTTTTACTGCTAGACTGCTAGAAAATGACTGCTAGAAAATGTTTTACTTATGGAGAAAAAGATATTGCGAAAGCATATGAAAAACATTACAAAGACATGCATTTGTTGGAGACAACAGATTAAAGTTCTTGAATAAGTTGATAATGCTATTAGGCACTGACGGCTGATGACTATTCGTATTATTCATTATTCAAGTTGGTTCCGCGTCTGAATAAATATGTTCCTTGTTCTGGGAGGGGGACACTTCAACATTTGACCTGACAGGATGTTTCCCTGAACAGGGTGTGTCATTTTTGCAGTAAAATTTCTGCAACAAGGTGTCCTTTTGTAACAAAAATATGTGACGGGGTACTTTTCGGGGATATTTGACGCTACATGATATAAGGTACGTTTAGGGCATTTTTTGTTACAGGGTACTATACTTTTAAGGCACTTCTTACTTAGGGCATTTCTTAAGCGACAGGGTATCCTTAGGGCATTTCTTAAGCGACAGGGTATACTTTTAGGGCATTTTTTATGCAACAGGGTAGATGGTGTAGAGCGGTTTGCGACACAACACTTCACATCCTTAGTCAAGAACAACCATCCCCCCCAGGTGGGTTCGGGGATATTTTCCGAGCGGAAAACTTAGCTATTGAACTTGAAGAAAAAATATTTGAGGCTTGTCGTGTTTTGTAAAATTTGGCGTAAAAAATAAGCAAAATTTCAAATTCATCCAGCATTAGAAACAAATTTGAAGCGCGTTTCATTCGGAAGGTACCCCATGAAGATTACTACATACTCTAGCCCAAGATCTATTACACCCGACCCCCTAAAATTAGTTTTTAGGAATAGGCAGTCCAAAAAAAATGTTGTCAATATGGAAGTTAATGGAGGAAAGGCCATCAGATCAGGACCTCCAATTGGACTGTGAAAAATGCCCCACTTAAAGATGAGCGAGAAAATCAGGGTCTCAACTCTGACCATGGGCTCGTTTTGAAAACCAAATGGTATTAAAATTGTAAAAAACAAAATGACTTGATATGATATATCATCTACATCCCACTAAGTATTTATCATCCCACAGCCACGTAAATTAGTTGACAAAATGTTAGAGAACTTAATCAAAATAGTGAAAAATAAAAACATATTTTTTACAAATTTTTACAGTATGCAATATATTCACAAAATGATTTCTGTTTCAGACAAGAGGAGGGATCATTTGAAAAAAACGTCAATCTGAATTGTTATTATAATTCCACAGCTTGTCAGGTGAATTGAAACTGTTTTGCTTTAGAATGCAAATTTCCATGATGAATTTTGTATTTATCTTTCTTAAGGTGACCCAGCATTTTAATAAAAAAACAGAATAGAGTGGGGTTGACCTAGGCATAAAATTCCAAACCACACCTCAGATCACGAGGAGTGGGCCTGGTTTTGTAAAACATTAATACTGAAGGGTTTGTCTGATCAAATCGTAATTTTTTTTAATTTTACTTTTTATTTTTTTTTGAAATGGTGACATAATTGTTTGGTAACCAAGTGCTCATGTTCTGTCTACAAAAACTGTATACATTGCGTACGAAAACTGCAATAATCATAGTAGCACCATTTGTCCCACAAAATCGAATACATTGGTTATTCGATTTCCCGCGTACTCGGGACACGAGATTTTCAAAGTGTGTCCGGATGATCCAAAATTCCGGATGATCGAAAAATATAACCACAGCAAAAACCAATCACAAACTTACAAGAGTAGCTTTTTAAGATTATCTTTCAAACAAGAAATTCTCCGCATTCTAGAGTATTTGAGGTTTTAGAGTGACATTGTGATAATTTCTGTGTGATATTTTGATCTTCGAATGGTTTGTGCAAAGAAAAATAGAATATTCGCTGAATACTTTCGTAGTTGAACTTTCGTAATCGAATTGAACATTTTACTGACTGGTCACCGGATAATCGAATAGTCCGGATAAAATTCATAGAGGGCAGAACATCTCCGTGACACAAAACTTGTTACAAATCATTAGAAATAACTCCCCTATATCAATGTTGCCTTTTTGAAGACAATGGTATAAGCTGTCGTTTAAGAATGAGATTTATTCTCCAACATTGATATGGGGGAAAGGGGGCTTCGACAAAGCGGAGCTGCTTTGAAAGCTTCAAAGTGTCTCTATGATTTTGGCCAAGATTGCAGTTAGCACTGTGCCTGCATTGCAATATAATTTTATATACTTTTCTTAATTTTCTACGCTATAAATTGCTTGCAGTCGATAAAGAAGTCCAATTCACCCTTTCATTTAAAACATGTCCATTTCCTTTCCCATTCCTCTGTGTTTTGATTCAAAAAGTATGATGATATGCAATATAAAAGCATGAAATATGCAATTTTTACAACAAATTCGAAACTTTTGCAGTCTCGTCCAGTTGGCAGGACGCGTTATTCCATGACAAGTGTGCAAAGCAGTCTTTTGAGAGTTAAGACAACACAACACAACGTTGACTAAAACCACGAGTCGAGGGGATTTTGAATTTTGTAGCGAGAAAAATGAATATAAAATGCCAATTCTTATCAATTATACATAGTCTCTACTAAGAAAATCAGGATTTTCTCAAAAGCAAACCAGACCAAAACAAGACATCGTTGGGTGATTCTTCGTTTGGCCTCGCTATGCAATATGTAAGCGTGAAATTTGAATGAAAAGCGGCTACGACAGCTGCACACCTTGATAATATCTCAAGAACCCAGAATCTAGTTTTAAGGCATCTATCGATGCTTAAAAATTGCATTAAACTGAAAAGAAATGTTTTTATTCGGGCCGACAGTTAGCTACGTATTCAAACAACAAAGATTAATTAATAAAAAGTATTGACTGAGAGACGCACGGGAAGGCAAGCAGCCAAATAGCGGAAGAACCACTACTAAGAAAACCCGGACTGACAGCCTACTGCGATCTTCTATTGTTCTTAGAAGGCGAATACCCTCTGGTGTTAGCAGTCCTTTTTGATGTCAGTACTTAATGGTCCTAAAGGTCTCAGGGGTCTCACGTCCTAGGGTCTGGTTTTTACGGTATGCCAAAGATATTGCGAACGCATAAGAAAAACATTACAAAGACATGCATTTGTTGGAGACAACAGATTAAAGTTGTTGAATAAGTTGATAATGCAATTAGGCACTGACGGCTGATGACTATTCGTATTTTTCATTATTCAAGTTGGTTCCGCGTCTGAATAAATATGTTCCTTGTTCTGGGAGGGGGACACTTCAACATTTGACCTGACGGGATGTGCCCCTGAACAGGGTGTGTCTTTTTGCAGTAAAATTTCTGCAACAAGGTGTCCTTTTGTAACAAAAATATGTGACGGGGTACTTTTCGGGGATATTTGACGCTACATGATATAAGGTACGTTTAGGGCATTTTTTGTTACAGGGTACTATACTTTTAAGGCACTTCTTACTTAGGGCATTTCTTAAGCGACAGGGTATCCTTAGAGCATTTCTTAAGCGACAGGGTATACTTTTAGGGCATTTTTTATGCAACAGGGTAGATGGTGTAGAGCGGTTTGCGACACAACACTTCACATCCTTAGTCAAGAACCACCATCCCCCCCAGGTTGGTTCGGGGATATTTTCCGAGCGGAAAACTTAGCTATTGAACTTGAAGAAAAAATATTTGAGGCTTGTCGTGTTTTGTAAAATTTGGCGTAAAAAATAAGCAAAATTTCAAATTCATCCAGCATTAGAAACAAATTTGAAGCGCGTTTCATTCGGAAGGTACCCCATGAAGATTACTACATACTCTAGCCCAAGATCTATTACACCCGACCCCCTAAAATTAGTTTTTAGGAATAGGCAGTCCAAAAAAAATGTCGTCAATATGGAATTTAATGGAGGAAAGGCCATCAGATCAGGACCTCCAATTGGACTGTGAAAAATGCCCCACTTAAAGATGAGCGAGAAAATCAGGGTCTCAACTCTGACCATGGGCTCGTTTTGAAAACCAAATGGTATTAAAATTGTAAAAAACAAAATGACTTGATATGATATATCATCTACATCCCACTAAGTATTTATCATCCCACAGCCACGTAAATTAGTTGACAAAATAGTTTACAGTAGCTATTCGATTATCCGGCCTACTCGAGACACGAGATTTTCAAAATGTGTGCGGATAATCCGAAATTCCGGATACTGTAATCGAAAATATATAATCACAGCAGAAACCAGTCACAAACTTACAAGAGTTGCTTTTTAAGATTATTTTCAAACAAGAAATTCTCCGCATGCTAGAGTATTTGAGGTTTTAGAGTGATTTTGTGATCATTTCTGTGTGATATTTTGATCTTCGAATGGTTTGTGCAAAGAAAAATTGAATATTCGCTTAATAATGCTGTCGTAGTTGAACATTTTTGACGGACCGGATAATCGAAGTCCGGATAAACGAGGGGTCGGATAATCACGATGTAATTCCATTTTCGGCTGGCTTGTGTACTTCGTAATCAACCAATAAAGCATAGACGATGAGAAGAACAACCTGAAAGGTGAACAGCAAACCGGAGAAGGTTAGCCCAGGTAGTTTCATCTTCGTAAAATTATCAATGCCAATAATCGAAACCAACAAGCCCGCAAACTTTGCAGCGTCTTGCAATCGAAAATTCTTGTTAGCGTTCTGCGCGAAAGAAAGATCGACCGTGCCCAGCCTTCAGTCAAAAGTACCCAGGCTTCTTCAGAACAAAGGCGCCGTTATTTCCCATTGTTTCCCGCGCTTTGAGATTCACCGAACCTTGTGAAATGGAACCTTGTGATGCAAATCAAATCAATGTAGTGTAACAAGCAATGCTTATGTGATATCAGTGAAATGTTAAGTTGCCCATTGTTAAATCCATTCACTTGTGTATGTAACAACAGTAAGCTTGCCTTATCTCTTCAGGTATTTCTGATTTTCAGACTACATTGTCCGCTTGTTGTCTGATGATGATTTACAAGGGGGGACACCCTCCTTATATGTTCATTTTCTGAAAATCATGAAGTGTCTAACCGTGTTAAAATATCTCATTTTTCGTCATCGTCACAAACTTTAAATGGCAGTAAGTACCCCCTCCAAGGGTTCGTAAGCTTGAAAAAAGTGTGCGCGCTTGTATTATCGAATTTTCCCCCTTTGCAAATGACTTCGAGTAGCACTTCTACGTTTTATTTGTGTTTTCAAATTGTTCAAATTGTCCATCTCGAAAATATTGAACGGAGAATTGGGAACAGGGAATGGGGAGCGGGTAACAGGGAACGGAGAACGGTGAATGGGGAATGGGGAGCGGGGAATGGAAGGCGGAGAATTTCGAATTTGAAATTGATTATACGAGCATATACTAGCATATTCTGCTGCGAGAGTTGTTAGATTTAGATGTACACTCACTGTTTATTTTACTGCGGTGACTGTAAAGGCACAGGTTTGCCCGAGACCAGTCTAAGAATGCTTAATCCTCCATAATATTGGGAAATATGGAGAGACGAAAAAAATAGATGCTAGGAGAAGCTAGATGAAATAGATGAAGAAACACTGGTTGTTTATTTTTTATTCAGGATGTTTCGATGCAAAAGATGAAAATTGTTGCACCTTGTAGGATTCTGATTCCCAGCTCCACAGTGAAAATCAAAAGGAAAAGTGATAACACTTACAACAAACTTTCCTTTAAAAAAAACTTATATATAGCAGCACTCTCGTATGGCAAACATGGTTACTTAAACTCAAGAAATTAGTCAACAAGCAACAAACAAAGCAACAAATACATTCTTTTGGTGAATGTCAAAAGGCCAGATCTGGGCCCATGTCTTTCTTTCAGGGTTGATATTGCACTCGAGGAAGCAAGTCTCTCCAGCTAAATACATTTTCATAAAGCGATGAAATGACTTGCTTGCTTACATTGTAGACGTCCGTAAGAAACCATAGACAATAACTATTTAGAATTCATTCTTAAAATGTAGTAAAATTCTAACAGGTAATGGCCTCTCTTTAGCATCTTGTTTTAAAAATCCTTGTTAAAAATACCCACGAAACTGTAAGTCTTAGTGTCCAAATCCAATCATACTGACACCAGACACTGTTTAAAGTTAGATGACGAAGATGGGTTAAACGATCTTCATTTTTCCGGCTATGCATATTTCCCAATTAACGAGGATTTAGCATGTTTAGACAGGTCTTAGACAGACCTGTACCTCTACAGTCACCGCAGGAATAAAAACAATGAGTATATATCTAAATGTTACAAATCTCGCAGCAGAATACGCTAGTACAATAATGTTGTGAGACAGGAAGTTCCCTAGTAGTGTTTCTGAACACGTAAATTACGTAATGGATTCTTCCAGTCAGTTACATCATATGTTATTCTTAACTCAGTTTTTGTTGATGGTGCAATACCCCGCATTGCACCAGATGATGCAATATTTCTTTGTGTTTTCGTATACGTATAAATGTGAGTGCTTCGTAAATTTTAGTTAGTGGCCTGTCGTTAGTCTTGTCGTAACACTGAAGTCTTGCCGTTAAATATGCCGTTAAAGTTTCCCGTTTTATCAGCCGTTTATTCAGTCGTTATATTAGCTGAGTTAGCCGTGAAGCCGCGAGTACCAAGTTTGACAAAGATTTATGAAGAATTGGCCGAGCCGCGTTTGCTGTCGAGATTTTTGTTATAATAGAGCCGAACTGCTCCGTAGAAGCCGAACTGTTTCTTGAACTGTCATTGGTATCCTGTATCTTAATTTTTGTAATTTATATTTGTGTTATTTTGTGCAATTTCTGGTTTCCTCATTCGTCGTCTTTACTCACGCAACTATTTATACCACAGCAGACAATCGTGTGGTATAACAATAAGAATCAATTTCGAACTCGCAATTCTTCGTTTTAAATTCCGCGTTCCCCATTCCCCCATTCCCGGTTCCCCATTCTCATCTCCCCATTCCCCGTTTTCTGTTCACTGTTCCCCATTCTCCATTCGCCATTCCCCATTCCCCGTTCCCCACTCACTATTTTCGAGATAGCCTTTTCAAATTCGTTAAAGTTCTTTTCTGTCAAAGTTTCGACAAAAAATCTCGAAATTTTTCTGGAAAATGATTAGACATGTTGAGTAAGGGAATCCTCTCCTCGTGCAAAGACTAGACAGTTGTTTCAGGATAGATGTTGCAGCAAATTTTGTTTCAAATTTTGGAGTTAAAGTGTAAGAAAGGATTCAAGTCCAAGTTTATCTGTTCTCGGAGGCATTTAATCATTTTCTTTTTGTGAGTTACTTGCATCTTGTTTCCTGAGTTTCTACAGATATTTTTAACATTTACTGTCACAGATTCCTTTCCACTTTGGTCTGCTCTGCTGCACTACCATTTTAATCTCGTTGGGGGTAACAGCTTCCCATTACGTAGGTACAGAGCACCCGGTACACGGTACGACAGGCTATAAATCGACCCTGTGCGGTACAAACCACAAACGCTACCTGGTACATGGTATATTTGAGAAATCAAAGCCATCACATGCGCATAAAAATACCACCACATGAAGCAAAAAGAGTATTCCTGACCTGCCACACCCCACTACAGAATAGTGTTTATCCACCACAGTACACAAAAATACCATCACAGAAGTGCGTATAGATCCGCTAGCGTGTGAAACCATGGTGACATAATAGGGAATTTTAATGTTTTTCTACTTAAGTTAACTTAACCCAGTGGACTTTAAACGAGGAGGTAAGATGTGTGCGAGCATAACGTTTGCAACCGCAGGTGCGCTGGTGTCGCAGGTGCGCCAGTGTTGCAATTTGATTTCCAGCAATGGCGGCTAGACCGAATTCCTGCAGCAAAGACATAAAAAAAGGAACAATGCATTATCGAGATCGAGGCAAAACATCCATAACAACCCATAGGGTAAAACAACTTTCATTCCAAGCTATAAAATGGTCGATGAACTTTTGCCCGTGCATAAAACATATGGTGCAGCTAGTTGACAAAAGAATGAAGGAATTTTTGAAAAATTTGATCCTTGCTGTGCCTCTCTTGTTATTTTATCAGGGCATCTTTTAACGTACTGAGTGGTGGGGCAATTGAATTATTGGGGCAATTGACTTGGAAAGAATATAATTATGAAACGTATTTCCTGCACCCATATAAATTAACTGGGAAAAAGAAAGAAAAAAATACAGCAAAGTTTCAAGCAAAAGTTGCAAGCAAGAGTGCAGAAATTCTTCGTACAAAGTGTTTAGATGCTGTAAAGTGCAACCAGTCCACGATATGTTTTATGAAATATAGCAAGTTTCTGTTTTGATCTCCTTTCCTCAAGGGTTTCCCATTTCAGTTCTGAAAGCATATCAGTCACACTTAGGACGTACCGAGCTGCTCTTCTTTGTACTATTTCAAGTGTATGAATGTTCTTTTTTTGTGCATTGATCCCCATCCCAGGCCGTTGTAGCATATTCTACAACTGGTCGCACAATTGCTTTGCAGGCTGGTGTGTCTTTTGCAGTAAAATTTCTGCAACAAGGTGTCCTTTTGTAACAAAAATATGTGACGGGGTACTTTTCGGGGATATTTGACGCTACATGATATAAGGTACGTTTAGGGCATTTTTTGTTACAGGGTACTATACTTTTAAGGCACTTCTTACTTAGGGCATTTCTTAAGCGACAGGGTATCCTTAGAGCATTTCTTAAGCGACAGGGTATACTTTTAGGGCATTTTTTATGCAACAGGGTAGATGGTGTAGAGCGGTTTGCGACACAACACTTCACATCCTTAGTCAAGAACCACCATCCCCCCCAGGTTGGTTCGGGGATATTTTCCGAGCGGAAAACTTAGCTATTGAACTTGAAGAAAAAATATTTGAGGCTTGTCGTGTTTTGTAAAATTTGGCGTAAAAAATAAGCAAAATTTCAAATTCATCCAGCATTAGAAACAAATTTGAAGCGCGTTTCATTCGGAAGGTACCCCATGAAGATTACTACATACTCTAGCCCAAGATCTATTACACCCGACCCCCTAAAATTAGTTTTTAGGAATAGGCAGTCCAAAAAAAATGTCGTCAATATGGAATTTAATGGAGGAAAGGCCATCAGATCAGGACCTCCAATTGGACTGTGAAAAATGCCCCACTTAAAGATGAGCGAGAAAATCAGGGTCTCAACTCTGACCATGGGCTCGTTTTGAAAACCAAATGGTATTAAAATTGTAAAAAACAAAATGACTTGATATGATATATCATCTACATCCCACTAAGTATTTATCATCCCACAGCCACGTAAATTAGTTGACAAAATAGTTAGAGAACTTAATCAAAATAGTGAAAAATAAAAACATATTTTTTACAAATTTTTACAGTATGCAATATATTCACAAAATGATTTCTGTTTCAGACAAGAGGAGGGATCATTTGAAAAAAAACGTCAATCTGAATTGTTATTATAATTCCACAGCTTGTCAGGTGAATTGAAACTGTTTTGCTTTAGAATGCAAATTTCCATGATGAATTTTGTATTTATCTTTCTTAAGGTGACCCAGCATTTTAATAAAAAAACAGAATAGAATGGGATTGACCTAGGCAGAAAATTCCAAACCACACCTCAGATCACGACGAGTGGGCCTGGTTTTGTGAAACATTAATACTGAAGGGTTTGTCTGATCAAATCGTAATTTTGTTTAATTTTACTTTTTATTTTTTTTTTGAAATGGTGACATAATTGTTTGGTAACCAAGTGCTCATGTTCTGTCTACAAAAACTGCATACATAGTGTATGAAAACTGTAATAATCATAGTAGCACCATTTGTCCCACAAAATCGAATACACTAGTTATTCGATTTCCCGCCTGCTCGGGACAGAAGATTTTCAAAATGTGTGCGGATAATCCAAAATTCCGGATAATCGAAAAATATAACCACAGCAAAAACCAGTTACAAACTTACAAGAGTAGCTTTTTAAGATTATCTTTCAAACAAGAAATTCTCCGCATTCTAGAGTATTTGAGGTTTTAGAGTGACATTGTGTTAATTTCTGTGTGATATTTTGATCTTCGAATGGTTTGTGCAAAGCAAAATAGAATATTCGCTGAATACTTTCGTAGTTGAACATTTTTGACGGACCGGATAATCGAATTCCGGATAAACGAGGGGTCGGATAATCAAGGGGTCGGATAATCGAATAACTACTGTACTGGTCATCCGATGATTAAAGTGACCAATAGTAAAGACAACCACAATCCTGGTCAAAATTCATAGACACTTTGGCAGAACATCTCCGTGCGACACAAAACGTGTTACAAATCATTAGAAATAGGAGCGGCCACCCCTCCCCATATATCAATGTTGCCTTCGTTTGAAGACAATGGTATAAGCTGTCGTTTAAGAATGAGATTTATTCTCCAACATTGATATGGGGGAAAGGGGGCTTCGACAAAGCGGAGCTGCTTTAAAAGCTTAAAAGTGTCTCTATGATTTTGGCCAAGATTGCAGTTAGAACTGTGCCTGCATTGCAATATAGTTTTATCTAGTTTTCTTGATTTTCTACGCTATAAATTGTTTGCAATCGATAAAGAAGTCCAATTCACCCTTTCTTTTAAAACATGTCCATTTCCTTTCCCATTCCTTTGTGTTTTGTTTAAAAAAAGTATAATATATATAAAAAGCATAAAATATATGCATTTGTGTTATTGTGCAGAAAAGCAAGGTTCTGGGAAGACAGCGGTAAATGAGTGTGCGATAGAGCTTTTTGTTAGAGCAAACTCGAAACTTTTGCAGTCTCGTCCAGTTGGCAGGACGCGTTATTCCATGACAAGTGTGCAAAGCAGTCTTTTGAGAGTTAAGACAACACAACACAACGTTGACTAAAACCACGAGTCGAGGGGATTTTGAATTTTGTAGCGAGAAAAATGAATATAAAATTCCAATTCTTATCAATTATACATAGTCTCTACTAAGATAAAGGTTAAGTCTTACGTGGGTAGAACGATGTAATTCCATTTTCGGCTGGCTTGTGTACTTCGTAATCAACCAATAAAGCATAGACGATGAGAAGAACAACCTGAAAGGTGAACAGCAAACCGGAGAAGGTTAGCCCAGGTAGTTTCATCTTCGTAAAATTATCAATGCCAATAATCGAAACCAACAAGCCCGCAAACTTTGCAGCGTCTTGCAATCGAAAATTCTTGTTAGCGTTCTGCGCGAAAGAAAGATCGACCGTGCCCAGCCTTCAGTCAAAAGTACCCAGGCTTCTTCAGAACAAAGGCGCCGTTATTTCCCATTGTTTCCCGCGCTTTGAGATTCACCGAACCTTGTGAAATGGAACCTTGTGATGCAAATCAAATCAATGTAGTGTAACAAGCAATGCTTATGTGATATCAGTGAAATGTTAAGTTGCCCATTGTTAAATCCATTCACTTGTGTATGTAACAACAGTAAGCTTGCCTTATCTCTTCAGGTATTTCTGATTTTCAGACTACATTGTCCGCTTGTTGTCTGATGATGATTTACAAGGGGGGACACCCTCCTTATATGTTCATTTTCTGAAAATCATGAAGTGTCTAACCGTGTTAAAATATCTCATTTTTCGTCATCGTCACAAACTTTAAATGGCAGTAAGTACCCCCTCCAAGCGCTCATGAGCTTGAAGTGTGCGCACTTGTTTTATCGAATTTTCCCCCTTTGCAAATGACTTCGAGTAGCACTTCTACGTTATATTTGTGTTTTCAAATTGGCTATCTCGAAAAAAGTGGACAGGGAATATAGAATGGGGAGCGGGGAATGGAGAACGGAGAATGGGGAACGGCGAATGGCGAATGGGGAACGGAAAATGGGGAACGGGGAATGGAAAACGGAGAATTGCGAATTTTAAATTGATTATACTAGCATATACTAGCATATTCTGCTGCGAGAGTTGTAAGATTTAGACGTATACTCGCTGTTTATATAACTGCGGTGACTGCAGAGGTACAGGTCTGTCTGAGACAAGCTTGCTAAATCATCGTTTATATTGGGAAATATGCAGAGACGGAAAAACTAAATGCTAGGAGAAGCTAGATGAACTAGATGGATAAGCACTGGTTGTTTATTTTTGGTTCAGGGTGTTTCGATGCAAAAGATGAAAATTGTTGCACCTTGTAGGCTTCTGATTCCCAGCTCCATAGTGAAAATCAAAAGGAAAAATCCTAAAACTTGAAACAAAAATTTCATTTAAAAAAGAACTTATATATAGCAGCACATTCTTATGGCAAACATAGTTACTTAAACTCAACAAATTAGTCAACAAGCAACAAATAGAGCAACAAATACATTCCTTTGGTGAATTTCAAAAGGCCAGACCTAGGCCCATGTCTTTCTTTCAGGGTGGATATTGCACTCAAGGAAGCAAGTCTCTCCAGCAAAATACATTTTCATAAAGCGATGAAATGACTTGCTTGCTTACATTGTAGACGTCCGTAAGAAACCATAGACGATAACTAATTAGAATTTATTCTTAAAATGTGGTAAAATTCTAACAGGTAATGGGCTCTCTTTAGCATCTTGTTTTAAAAATCCTTGTTTAAAATACCCACGACACTGTAAGTCTTAGTGTCCAAATCCAATCATACTGACACCAGACACTGTTCAAAGTTAGATGACGAAGGTGGGTTACACGATCTTCATTTTTCCGTGTATGCATATTTCCCAATTAACGAGGATTTAGCATGTTTAGACAGGTCTTAGACAGACCTGTACCTCTACAGTCACCGCAGGAATAAAAACAATGAGTACACATCTAAATGTTACAACTCTCGAAGCAGAATACGCCAGTACAATAATGTTGTGAGACAGGAAGTTCCCTAGTAGTGTTTCTGAACACGTAAATTACGTAATGGATTCTTCCAGTCAGTTACATCATATGTTATTCTTAACTCAGTTTTTGTTGATGGTGCAATACCCCGCATTGCACCAGATGATGCAATATTTCTTTGTGTTTTCGTATACGTATAAATGTGAGTGCTTCGTAAATTTTAGTTAGTGGCCTGTCGTTAGTCTTGTCGTAACACTGAAGTCTTGCCGTTAAATATGCCGTTAAAGTTTCCCGTTTTATCAGCCGTTTATTCAGTCGTTATATTAGCTGAGTTAGCCGTGAAGCCGCGAGTACCAAGTTTGACAAAGATTTATGAAGAATTGGCCGAGCCGCGTTTGCTGTCGAGATTTTTGTTATAATAGAGCCGAACTGCTCCGTAGAAGCCGAACTGTTTCTTGAACTGTCATTGGTATCCTGTATCTTAATTTTTGTAATTTATATTTGTGTTATTTTGTGCAATTTCTGGTTTCCTCATTCGTCGTCTTTACTCACGCAACTATTTATACCACAGCAGACAATCGTGTGGTATAACAATAAGAATCAATTTCGAACTCGCAATTCTTCGTTTTAAATTCCGCGTTCCCCATTCCCCCATTCCCGGTTCCCCATTCTCATCTCCCCATTCCCGTTTTCTGTTCACTGTTCCCCATTCTCCATTCGCCATTCCCCATTCCCCGTTCCCCACTCACTATTTTCGAGATAGCCTTTTCAAATTCGTTAAAGTTCTTTTCTGTCAAAGTTTCGACAAAAAATCTCGAAATTTTTCTGGAAAATGATTAGACATGTTGAGTAAGGGAATCCTCTCCTCGTGCAAAGACTAGACAGTTGTTTCAGGATAGATGTTGCAGCAAATTTTGTTTCAAATTTTGGAGTTAAAGTGTAAGAAAGGATTCAAGTCCAAGTTTATCTGTTCTCGGAGGCATTTAATCATTTTCTTTTTGTGAGTTACTTGCATCTTGTTTCCTGAGTTTCTACAGATATTTTTAACATTTACTGTCACAGATTCCTTTCCACTTTGGTCTGCTCTGCTGCACTACCATTTTAATCTCGTTGGGGGTAACAGCTTCCCATTACGTAGGTACAGAGCACCCGGTACACGGTACGACAGGCTATAAATCGACCCTGTGCGGTACAAACCACAAACGCTACCTGGTACATGGTATATTTGAGAAATCAAAGCCATCACATGCGCATAAAAATACCACCACATGAAGCAAAAAGAGTATTCCTGACCTGCCACACCCCACTACAGAATAGTGTTTATCCACCACAGTACACAAAAATACCATCACAGAAGTGCGTATAGATCCGCTAGCGTGTGAAACCATGGTGACATAATAGGAATTTTAATGTTTTTCTACTTAAGTTAACTTAACCCAGTGGACTTTAAACGAGGAGGTAAGATGTGTGCGAGCATAACGTTTGCAACCGCAGGTGCGCTGGTGTCGCAGGTGCGCCAGTGTTGCAATTTGATTTCCAGCAATGGCGGCTAGACCGAATTCCTGCAGCAAAGACATAAAAAAAGGAACAATGCATTATCGAGATCGAGGCAAAACATCCATAACAACCCATAGGGTAAAACAACTTTCATTCCAAGCTATAAAATGGTCGATGAACTTTTGCCCGTGCATAAAACATATGGTGCAGCTAGTTGACAAAAGAATGAAGGAATTTTTGAAAAATTTGATCCTTGCTGTGCCTCTCTTGTTATTTTATCAGGGCATCTTTTAACGTACTGAGTGGTGGGGCAATTGAATTATTGGGGCAATTGACTTGGAAAGAATATAATTATGAAACGTATTTCCTGCACCCATATAAATTAACTGGGAAAAGAAAGAAAAAAATACAGCAAAGTTTCAAGCAAAAGTTGCAAGCAAGAGTGCAGAAATTCTTCGTACAAAGTGTTTAGATGCTGTAAAGTGCAACCAGTCCACGATATGTTTTATGAAATATAGCAAGTTTCTGTTTTGATCTCCTTTCCTCAAGGGTTTCCCATTTCAGTTCTGAAAGCATATCAGTCACACTTAGGACGTACCGAGCTGCTCTTCTTTGTACTATTTCAAGTGTATGAATGTTCTTTTTTTGTGCATTGATCCCCATCCCAGGCCGTTGTAGCATATTCTACAACTGGTCGCACAATTGCTTTGCAGGCTTTTGACTTCAACTGAGGCGAGTTTATGCGAAAATTTCGTTTCAAAAAATTAAATGATCTAGTGCTTTTACTAGCTTAAATGCCCTACCTTATCAAAGGCTTTGGAAATTCCATTATTACCACATCTGTTTGTCTTCATCCTTTTAAATTTTTAACTCATCTTCTTGGATTTCTAGGAGCTGTGTTTCACATGAACGTGTGTTCCTGAATACGAGTTGCATATTGTACAGAATGGAGTTAGAAGCAGCATGGGACATTATGTTGCTGAAAATAACATGTTCTATGATCTTGCAGAGCCTTCTGCCAATCTCGTGAAACTGTCACAGTAGCAAATGACTTCATGAATATTAGTGCTAATATTGGCGGAATACTTTTTGCAATTCGTTTTAAGACCTAAGGGCTGATTTTTTCTGGCCCCGCAGCTTTGTTTTCCTTTAATCCTTCCTGGTGTGGTAAAATTTACTTCAGGTTATTGGGGGAAATTTGAATCATTTAATAATTGGGTTGGCACATAGTTTCTTTAGTAAAAACCGATTCAAACTGTCTATCCAGGAGGTTAGCCTTGTCCTCGGCACCTGTAACTATCTTTCTGTCACTTTTCAATGAATTCACACTCTCGTAGTCTTTCTTGACTCTTTTGGTAAAGCCAATTTACCGCGATACATCATCACCCATAGAAACACAACTTTAAGGCAGTGCTTCGTGTTTTCAATGAATTTTTGCGTTAAAACTTTAAGAAATTAGAACGCTCAGATGCCACCTTCATAGGCAAGGCGGGGTAACTGGGGAACTGGACTCATATAAACAGGCCCTAAGTTGATCGCTTGCACATTAATGTCCATGAAAATATAATTACTACTTACCAAATACAAGATAAAGAATCAAAGTCAAGGCAACCAGCTGACAATATTTGCAATACATTTGCAATAGACTAAGCATTTTCAAACGGAAAGCTTTTATGCCAAGGTTATACAGAATTCTTCATCATTTCAGCCGTCACTACGAAAGGGCTATCATATCATGTCTTCCGATGCTAAATGATGGCAACTTTTACTAAAACCATATTTTTGCAAAGCAGTTTTGAAGGTCGAACCTGAAGAAAAAAAGGATAATTGAAATTAATTCAAAATACTCCATACAAAATTCGTTAAAGTTCAATTAATATCTAGCGACAAAAATTGGGGAGTTAACCCCCTCCCCATGTACACCCAAGGAGTAAAGGCAGCGTAGCTACATATTGATATGAATTCATTATGTTTATTAGCCTTACAAAATCGTTCTCCGAGACAAGTAACTTTGCGTTACAATGTCTGTTGCTGCCTCATTGTCCTGCTGTCATTTGAACATTACATATTCAGTAAATGACGTGTAAAACTTACGAAAATAACTAATTAGAAGCATGTCCAACTCAGCAAATTTTCTCTTCAGAAATTGCTTACTCATGCGAGACAGCTGACACGAAATATTTTGACAAGAACACTAACACCGTTATGTTCGGATTTTGAACAGAAATCTGTCCGAGATTAGTATGGATTCATTTCGCAAAAATCCAATCAGACCAGAAGATAATGGGGTGGTAGAACTGACCTTATATACTCCAATAACTCGATTATATCGTCAATTGAAACTGTTTCAATTTATTTGTGTGGTTATATAGCTAAATGCGAATAGCCATTATGATTTTCGGTGCAAGTTCTTGGGTTAATTTCAGGAGGTTTTGAGAATGTAAACCAATTTCAATTTACTTTACAGTAAGGAGTGTTGTCATACTAAGTTAAAGTAAACCAAACTGAAGAAAGAAGAGAATTTGAAACAAAAGCTGAATGTGATCTCCGAATTTGGTATTTTATCCCTTCATTAAGATTGTGTTAATTGTTTTCCGTGATTTCTTAATTTGTTATCCGGTATCGATTCTAGTATTTTCATCGGATTTAATATTTTTTAGGCAACTTTCTTTTTCGTACGCTTTTACACAGCAAGCGTTTTCCATGACTCCCTTATTTCATGTCGTATAGCTCAGGATATACCTCAGATTTTAGCAAATATCGGCATCAGCAGCTACAGCTATAAGAAATTTGGGATATCTATCTCTTACCAGGCATAGCTTGTTATAATCTTTAACGCTTCAAAATGTCAATTTAAAGCACGTGTATCTTTGTTACTTGGAATAGAAAGCAGCGATGAGAAAAGACAGTGAGATGGCCGATCAACATGAGGGGCATTTGGCAAGGTTGCGTTGGTTTTCTCAAGGAATCTTTTCCCACTATTTTCTGAAAAAATACTTGAGAGATTGAAGATCTTCCAGGAGTGTCTGTTTAATGGAGAGAATGTGGGTAACAAACGCTATGCGGACGAAACAGTTCTCATCAGCGAAACAGATACTGGATTGCAGGCCATTTTAGACAAAGTCACAGAAGAAAGCGAATGAATAGGCGTCTCTCTTGACACCAATAAGACAATGGTGACACCAATGACTCAATGACAGCACAGCTTTTATGGTAAGCTGAATACACCTTTTCAACTAAGAGCCTCGTTTTCAAAATTTACGAAAATTTGCCCGTATGAAAATTCTGACCCCAGATTCAGACCGAGCACCTTCATTTTAGTGTTGAGGCAATTTTTAACGCTTCTAGTCCTTACGATGTTGATTTTAAAGCGACGAAAAGTTCGTAAATCTATAAAGGATTTGACCGTGAAAAATCGCTCGGGGTGAAATTTTACACCCTCAGTCATTTTTCACGGTCAAATCCTTTATAACTTTCTAAACTTTTAATCGCTATAAAATGAACATCGTAAGGACTAGAAGCGTTAAAATTTGCCTCAACGCTAAAGAGAAGGCGCTAAATTCGAATCTGAAGTCGAAATTTCTCTATGACCTAATTTTCAATTATCTTGAAAACGAGGCCCTTAGTTGAAAGGTGTATATCGTTAATAAACACTTGTAGTATAAATGAGCTGTAAATCATAAGTCATAAGTTTACCAGATGAAGCAGGTAGCCTCTGTAACAGGAGTCAAAACAGACAGCAAACGCTCTCTTCTTTAATTCTTTTTTATCTGCAGGCTAAATAATAATCCTCTTTAAGGTACAATAACTCAAAAGTGAACTGATCACAGTGGGATTTTTTACTCTTTCCTTTTGTATGAAGCAACAGCTGCGATACGCAAGACATTTCTGATGCATATAGATCCACTGAAAATGCGTTTCTTTTCACAAGCTTGCCCCAGTAGTTAAAATACATCACCAACAACATTACCACTTGCATAATATTGCCCAACTTAATATCAAAGGCTTGTCATGATAAGTGGTGACTATCATGTCTAATACAGTATTGTTCTACTTTGTTTGTTCATGCTTTACTGAATCATTATAACTGTAACTTCCTAGCAAAATAAATTGTCCCTACATGCATATTTATCTCATCAGCACATTTTATGTACCTCTATGCTTACCTCTGAATCCAAAGATAATATCTGGACCAGCAACCATACTTGATAGCTCCGTATTAGGTATTTAAATATTGGCACTGGAATTGCAACAGTTGTTTGTCATTGTTTCGTATATCACACATTTGACAAAATTATATATTTTGTGTATACTTTTTTGTGAATCTTCTTCACAATATGGAAACAGTTTAGTACAGAATTGTTGCAAGAAAGGGCATGATTATTGCATAAGAAATTTAGATAATCATTTTTCATGCGAATAAGATTTGTTGTAAAAACTGCTGCTTTCTTTTAAAGGGTGCTCTGTAGAATATAGTGCCATTTTCTGAACCCAAAATCAATTTCGAATTCGCAATTCTCCGTTTTTGATTCCCCGATCCCCATTCCTCCATTCCCCGTTTCCCGTTCACTATTTTCGAGATAGCCTTTTCAAATTCGTTAAAGTGGTAAAGATCTTTTCAAAGAGACTGGATCGGCGCGAAATTTTTCTGGAAAATGATTAGACATGTTGAGTAACGGAATCCTCTCCTCGTGCAAGAACTAGACAGTTGTTTCAAGATAAATATTGCAGCAAATTTTGTTTCAGATTGGGAGTTAAAGTGTAAGAAAGGATTCAAGTCAAAGTTTATCTGTTCTCGGAGGCATTTAATCATTTTCTTTTTTGTGAGTTACTTGCATCTTGTTTCCTGAGTTTCTACAGATATTTTTAACATTTAACGTCACAGATTCCTTTCCACTTTGGTCTGCTCTGCTGCACTACCATTTTAATCTCGTTGGGGGTAACAGCTTCCCATTACGCCGGTACAGAGCACCTGGTACACGGTACGACAGGCTAAAAATCGACTCTGTGCGGTAGAAACCACAAATGCCACCTGGTACATAGTACATTTGAGAAATCAAAGCCATTACATGCGCATAAAAATACCACCACATGAAGCAAAAAGAGTATTCCTGACCTGCCACACCCCACTACAGAATAGTGTTTATCCACCACATTACACAAAAATAGCATCACAAAAGTTCGTATAGATCCGCTAGCGTGTGAAACCATGGTGACAGAAAAGGGAATTGTAATGTTTTTCTATTTCAGTTAAATTTACCCAGTGGACTTGAAACGAGAAGGTAAGATGTGTGCGAGCATAACGTTTGCAATCGCAGGTGCGCCAGTGTCGCAGGTGCGCCAGTGTTGCAATTTGATTTCCAGCAATGGCGGCTAGACCGAATTCCTGCAGCAAAGACATAAAAAAAGGAACAATGCATTATCGAGATCGAGGCAAAACATCCATAACAACCCATAGGGTAAAACAACTTTCATTCCAAGCTATAAAATGGTCGATGAACTTTTGCCCGTGCATAAAACATATGGTGCAGCTAGTTGAGAAAAGAATGAAGGAATTTTTGAAATTTGATCCTTGCTGTGCCTCCTTTGTTATTTTACAGCATCTAAACACTTTGAACGAAGAATTTCTGCACTCCTGCTTGCAACTTTTGCTTGAAACTTTGCTGTATTTATTTTCTTTCTTTTTCCCAGTTAATTTATATGGGTGCAGGAAATACGTTTCATAATTATATTCTTTCCAAGCCTTGTGAGTTTTGAAAGTCCATCTTTTCCTTTTACTCCATCCATACTTTCTTTGCAAACATATACCATTCATAAATATCATATTTGATATATCATCTATTAGAATTAAGGCCATGGGCACAGAAACTTCCAAAAATACGAGATTGTCATAAAACATCTGTCCAATGAATTCGAACTGCCTCGCGTGTTTTGCTGGCACGTAGAATATATCAGACAAACCAAGAACGCAAATTCTTCTATTTTTTTGTGTTCTAAAAATAAATTTGAAACATACTAGTTTGGTTGAATCGAATACTCTTCTCCATAGCCACAAATGTTTCTCTACAACGAACTCCACAGTTTGCTTTCTTTTTAAACCAGCTTGAAGGTGGTGATTCCATTGTATGGGCAAGTGTCATGTTGAATCCATACCCTGTCTTTGGCTGTGGAATTTTGATGATTTCATAGTTACCAGATTTGTCAAAGTCAGGGCCACAAAAAACATACTTCTCGAAAATGAGCTTATCATTATCTAGCCCCTGTATAAGAATCAAACGGCAGTGATTCGACATTGTAGAGACGTCAGCGAAGGTCGTATATCACGTGATAGAAGCATTTCTCGATTTGGCTCCTGGTCTTAAACGATTCAGCGTGGTCGATTTACCGGTAATCAAGTTTAAAAACAAAGGTTAGGCACTTCCTTAGATTGCAGGCCAAAATACCCTGTCTAGTAGACATAGTGCTGTATTGAAAAACATTGGTATGGTTGTGGGGTTCCATCTACTTCTGAAATTACAGGTGTTTTAAAAAACTCACCAATTTATGCAAATTGTAATTTTTTTCCTACAAGTTAATTATAGTAATATGTAATTTTCACACTTGACAATTCTATTTTATGCATCTTAATAACAAATTATGTAAAAAATGTGGGATGCACCCCTAAGATCTACAATAAGACCATGCATAATAAAAATAAAGTGTTACAAAGAAAATACCAAACCTGTAGCAGCCCAAGCAAGATAGGCTCTTCTTTTCTTGGGCCATGTAGAGTACATTTAATTATTGCAAATTGTATTTCTACGAATAAAATGAATTGAATTGTGGTCCTTCTGGACGGAGAACAAACGTGCCAGTACAGTTCTATCATTAGACTACTTCTATGTCTCCTAGAGGCCTGTCTGACATGAAAGGATTTTAAGACCATGTTTTATCATCAAATTCTGGAGGCTCCTCATCAGAATCAAACTCAGTTTTCATCTTTGATCCATTTTCCTTGGGAATCAAGAATCCAACCATTCTGTTTCATGCTGAGGTAATACCTTGCAATTTCCTTATTACTATCCGCTGCTTTGTTCCCTGAAGGAAAATCACAAGACAAATTGCTTTCAACTTTTTCCTTGCAAGTATCTCTGTAGCTTTTATCGTCGGCTTGGATTTTGCTTGGAATTTCTAAGTCATTGTTCCATATTTCTTCTGCATCTGATTTATTTTTTGACATTGTCTTTTTTGCTGTTTGCAAGCTATTTTTGAGTAATTGGTGTTCACTTTGTGAGTGGAAAGTGCATTTATGATTAGGTAAAGATGCTGGTTGGAAAAAGGGAGCTTTTCTGTTTTTTCTTTCTTTGTTTTAAAGTCTGGAAAAGTCTTGGAGCAACTGCATTCTGATTCAAGAGTGACCCCTGATCGTCGACGACAGGCCTAGTACCCTCAATTTCAGTCGTTATTCTAGTCCTTTTCAACAGGGGAAACTGTTCACGTTCAAAATTGCCCTTTTATGAGTAGCACTCTCAGAAACACATGATCTTTCATTATCAGATAGGGCTTTTTAACTCTTGCAAGATCCCATGCCTCATAATTTCGTTTATGTTTTTCGCCTTCACGGTGTCTCTGCAACATCAACACTGTGTCAAACACAGGCCACTTTGGACATATTCTGCAGCAGTATTTGCCACTCCTGTTCACGATGTATTCAGTACTTGGCAACTTCTCTTTGAATAAACTAGAAACTCTATGCTTTTGGTTGATTCTGTTGTGGCTGGAAGCTTTATTATCTGCCAATTTGAACGACATCTTTGACACAAAGGAAAGAAGGCCAACTCCACAATGGAGCTGTGTTAATGAACATCTGTGAAGAGCTTGAATCGGAAAGCCAAAGTCATACACGTTTTTTATAAGAACAAAGTAAATAAGAACATAAGGCTTCAGAGACTGAAAAGTTAAGAACATGCTAAGAACATTACAAGGCTTTGTGAAGCTAGAAAAAAATTAGAATTTACTTTCTTTAGTTGCGCTGTCCTGTTCTCAACTCTAGAAAACAGGTGAACTATCAATCATTGTCCATTTATGTGATATTTTTACATGTGCGTCCCTTTTTGTAGCAATTACCATCTAATTTGAAGAAGAACAGCTTTTTAAAAAGCAAGAAAATTAAGAACATTTTAAGAACATTTTGAGCCTTCAAATCGGAAAAATTAAGAACATTTCATGGCTTTCTTCAATTTCAGTGTTCTTATAAAAAAAAAACGTGTATTAGGACCATGCCGCCTTAGCATTTTTTACTCCAATTTTATGAAAACGTTTATCCGAATTTATCAAATATCAAATACCTATATTATCTCACATTCGTTATGTTTCTTATACTTGAATCTTGATAATGGATATACAGTTCCCCCGGGGGGTGGCTCTTCCTCAGTGCCGGTAGGTACATATGAGCCACTCATGACGCTTGTTCGGGTAGGGTTTTTGTTCTATTTCAGGTATCTTTTTGGGTATCTTTTTGCACATTTTGGTATACAGTCGGGTGTCATTTTAAAACTTTGGGTGCGCCAACTTTCTTGCAGCATTTTTGTCTTTGTCTCGCATACAGTCGCGCCCATATGTCAATTGTGACATCACTTGGGGGTACAATTTTGCATTCCGAATACGACTCTTGGTGGTCTTGGCCATTTTAACTTCGGCATTTTCGAAAAAAATCCA
Organism: Chrysaora quinquecirrha; assembly: GCA_014526335.1. Lineage (NCBI taxonomy): Eukaryota > Metazoa > Cnidaria > Scyphozoa > Semaeostomeae > Pelagiidae > Chrysaora > Chrysaora quinquecirrha. Next base: position 33,382 of record JACTAT010000292.1, read on the forward strand.
TTTTTGCAAATACGAGTGCATGATGCACATTCTTTGAGGGGAAAAATCACTGATTAGGTGTAACAATAATTTTCAATTTTTATTTTCACTATACAGTAAAGTAAATAAATATCAAGTCAGACTGAGTTATTTGACTTCGGTTGATGATCGATATCAATGGCCAAAAGAATTATTCCCGAGAAATGATACTCGTAACATCGAAACCGAATACCGATTGCAACGAAAAGGGTTCCGAATATACAGAAAATCGTGAAATATTTTTGCCAAGCAACTTCTGATAAACTTTTGGCGCGATATTCTGGGACAGCACTGTTTGCTAATGAGAAAAGCTACTGGAAAGAAGTGATTTTCATAAATAATTCGATTTTATTAGATAAATATGCTATGCCTGGCCCCCAAAAAAGCAAAATGAAAATAACCTTATTAAGACATACCAGGGCCATAACAGCCTATGCTGCTGGGGGCTGCAGCCCCCAAAGTAACTTGCAAATTCCATTGTTGTTTTTATAGAATTTAGATCCTTGTCTATTGTACCTATTGCTTCAGCCCCCACAAAAATATTCTTCTTCCTAAAAAATTACATACAATTGTGTTCTCGAGTTGACTTGGGAAAAAGTTGTTTTCATTCTCGCCAAGAAGGTATTTGAAACCTCGTATATAAGACAGTACAATACAAAACAACCCAAACTTGATTTCTGGCAGTTCTCTCAAAACTGCAATAGTCATATTCAAAGTGTTCAGTCTTTGAAGTTATCAATGCAAAATAACGATAGAAAGGAATGGAAGGGTGCACTTAATGTATTATTGAGTCGGGTGTGTGCCTGCTAATGGGGTGTCATTTCTAAGGAAAAATTTCGAGAAGAGGATGTAGGATTGTCTATTAAAGTTCCAGAATGGTAGCAGGCAGGACAATTTTTCCCGACAGGGTGTTGTTTGTGATTAATCTACCCTTAAATGGTTTTGTTTGAAAAACTTTCCAAAAGAAATACCAGGAAAGGAGATTACTTTTGGGGTTCCTAAATTTCGGAATGGGTACCAAAATTTGTTTGGCAAGCACACCGCCGTACTTGTGTTAGGCAGTTCAATGATGTTAGGTTGGTGCGCCCCCGGGAGGGAAATTGTGTTAATCTTCTACGAAGACATTTAGCTATGTCTTATAGGAAAGAAATTCAAGAACGTAGGTAAAAGCCATGAAAACGTTATTTCTACATCTTTATATATCAACAACCTACGTCAAAAGATCGCAGCTTTCATCCTTGCTGTCTTTAAATGTTTTTATCCGCGTTTTTCCAAAAACTTCATCCAGTAAAATATTCTGAATCAGATCTCAGCTAACGTTCTTCATGAGGTAACATTTGTTTCTTATTAGTATCAAGAAATTTATTTTTCCATCAACTCCGAAGGTAACGGCACTCTCTGAGCTTCCCGAACATATTTTCTAAGTCATTTTTATTGCCACCTTCGTCATCATTTGTTTGAAATTCTTTGCAGCTAAGATTTTCAAAACTTTCTCGCAATTTCCCTTCGTTTCCACGCCACTGATTTCTCGGACGTTCTTGTAATCTTGTTATTTGTGTTTGCCCATTTTGGGCCTGTGAAGACGAGGGAGGAATGCAATCTCCCTCTCTTATACCGCCGTAGTGTATCTTTGCATTAGTCTGATTGTGTGTTTCATCCTCCTCAAAGCTTTTCGATTTTCTAAAGCGTCGATTAATATTTAGGCTGCCATTTCTTAAATCATCTTTTTTGTCAAAAGTAACAGCTCGTCGTCTTACCATTGGGCTGAAGGATGGTGATGCTGGTTCAGATACGGACTCCAGCAAGTTTGCATTTTTGAATCCTTTTTGAAAAATCGGCGGCAGTGATAACGTATCACGCCTTCCTCTAGCGCAATCTTTATTCCCTGCGCTCCGAGATACTTTTCTTTCAGCAAAGTTTGTTTCATCGCCATCATCCACGTTTCTAGATTCTCCTTGCTTCTCTTGATCTTGAATCTTACGAAGTGCAAGGCGGAGTTTTTCTGCTTTTAATTCCATCAGTATTTCATCACGACTTTTCTCTCAAGAGTTCTTCATACAGATTATCTAATAGACTATTTAATTCAACGGAAATCAACTTGTAATCGCTTATAGCAACTACTGATAACCAAACATCAGGCTTTCTACCTCGGAAATATTGATATCTTATATGAAGTAGAAGGCAATTTTGATCTCATGTAAAATTGAGTTACTGGTGTTTTGGTCCCGCTATCTGGGCTCTTCTCTTGCCAGGGTCTCCGTACCATTCCAAGGCTGTCACGTGGCTATAAAAAGCAGACGACTAGTGGAGAACTGGTCATGACATTAACATGCCTCGCCCACAGACTCACGGGGCTTTTCATCATCAAACCCCAGCCGTTGGACCGCAAATTTGGCTCCTTTCACTAAGGCTTGTGTACAATTGCTTAATGAGGACACAGGTCATCATTCTAATTTATTAGCCATGTTAGGGAATAAATAGGGAATAAATAAACAGATCTGACGGGAATGCCAAGATTATCGATTTGCGTTTTGAACATTTTGTTGGTTTGTGGTTCGCAAACGACCAAACATTAACTATATGTTTGAGAAAAACTTGCTGACTGTTACACGGGACACTGACTGTTTACTCTGAATCTGGTTACACGGGAGCACGGGAGCGTTATTAAGTTAATAAGTACAGCTTATCGTCCTGGATAATGTAAGGATCAGTAATTTCAACCATAATTATCAGTTGCATGGTCAGCCTCGCAGCTGATACATTGTTGAACAGTGCCTCGAAACAAAATACCGGAGCTAAAGAAAGAATTACGTGCGCGTGAGAATTAGAGCAACAGGTTTTCAATTGCTGCAAGAAAATAGGTTCATGCGCTGACTGGGACGAAGACGAAGCCTTTCTGAAAAGTGTAAAAAGCACGGTCTGCAGACTAGGAAACGAAAAGAAAACCACGTTAGTGAACTTGGACGCAGTAGTACTGTTATTGTAATACAATACAAGGAGTGGGGGGTAGTGGTTGCATGCTTGTTGTAGTAGAAAATATTTGCAAGGGCAAGCTTGTTGATGAACTTGAAACGATGCATACTCCCTTAGGAGGAGAACATGACAAGGTCCTATCATGCCTTATATGGTCAAAAATTCGCATAGCAACTTATTTGATATGCCCTACCAAGCTCTATCCTTATTCACGATATCGTGCTTGATGATAACCTACACCTTCAGCTTTTCTCAGTTACATGAAGTAGCTATGATGATCCAAAACTGTATACTCTGCGGGTCTTAGAGGTCATACCCTACAGATTTCAGCATATGCCTGTCAGGCCTACTATATGGAATCACCCCAAGTAAAGTATGTGCAGTACAGTGGAGGGTGTGCAGTACAATGGAGGATATTCAGCACAGTGAAAGGATATCATCAGTACAGTGGAGGGATTTCATTAGTACAGTGGAGGATATTCAGTACTGTGAAGGGATATCATCAGTACAGTGGAGGAATATCATCAGTACAGTGGAGGATATTCAGTACTGTGGAGGGATATCATCAGTGTAGTTCAGTCAGTACTGAAAACCCTCCACAGTACAAATGATATCGCTTCACTGTACTGATGATATCCCTCCACTGTACTGAATATCCTCCACTGTACTGCACATATATTACCCGGGTGAGAACTCTCAATACACCTGCACCCTATAATCTTTGATCTCCCTGTTTACGCTCAAAAACCAAACAATTAACTGAAACTGAGGAGAAAATGAAAGTAATTTAATTAATTATTACATTATAGTGCTTAAAGTAAGATTACGGTGGATCATGAAGAAACCTTCAAAATTAGCTTTACAAATATATAAATGCAAACATATTTGTCTTTGGGGTTGAATATATCTATAGAATGTCTCCTTCCAAAGCTTCTAGTAATATAGGTGATAGGCTCAAACAAACATTAGACATCTATCTAAGTAACGTTGGTGTGACCTAAAATATTTAGAGCAGCACTTTACAGAACATCGAGACAAGAAACTTCTCATAACTCAGGACATCTTTTAAAATTGTAACTGCACTGTTCTATTGGCCCAAAAGCAAAATTTTCTGTTTTCAGCCCATTAGATTGGGTCCTTTTCTTAAAAAATATTTAGGTAATATTTTCTCTCCTGAGGGCAACGTTGACAATTCGTTCTATTATTGAAACGTTTATTGCCGGAGACACTTGCTACCTTTGGTTGCAAAATCGAATAGCAACCCCGTAAGAAAAATATAGGTGTATGACTGGTATCCTTTTCAAAATTTCTCTGAAACTCATTCTCTTTTGTCATGCTTACCTGTGGCACCAAGGCCATGTACTTGTGTAAGCGTTATTACGTATAACTGGCAGCTGACAGTATGCAATACCCAACAGAATGAAGGACATGATTCGAATAGAAATTACGTTATAACAAAGGTCTCTGAGATTTTTGTCCATGGCTGGTTCAGTCGCCGCAAAAAGAAAACAGTATATTCAAGAGATAATATGCACAATGAGTTTGCGGCTAATAGCTTTTGTCGGTATAATAAGGTTCAATTTTGATTTCGTTATTCCTTTTTATTCTTGTCCACCATTTTAATTCTTACTCCGATTCCCATTCCCCATTCCTAGGTCACTATTTTCGAGACAGTCTTTTCTTTCTTTTCTTGTCATCAATGCCCCAAAATGTCGAATACACAAAAAATGCCGAACCAATGCCAAATTCGGGCATGCCCTTCAGAGCCTTTCAGCCTATTGTCTAACAAAATAAGTTCTAGCGATGGCCTGTGTTCTGTTATCAAAGGAGTTAGTAGGGCGACTGTATGACTGGATACAGGACCTATGACTGGGAAGTAAAATTGCCTTTGGTGATTAAAACCCGTTCTCCCCGCGGGCCTGTGTACAAAGCACGCGCATGCCAGAAAGTCGGGGCCATTAAATATTCAGTATATACAGGAATAGGAGGTTGGGTTGGAAATTTTGGAAGCGTGAATGAATGTTGGAAACAATTTTCAGATCCTGAATTTATAGCCGCATGACATAGCTATATACGAAGGTTTCTGGGAGAGTTTCTTGACCCACCGAGAATGAAATTTTTCTAATTTACTAATACTACACTTTTTTAATAAGCTACTAGACTTTTGGTCCAGCCTTCAAAGTTTCTGAAAATATCTAGTATTTCAGCCCTCGCAGAATGACTGTTACCCCTAAGAACTCCTATTTTGGCTCCTTTTTTGCTCCTCAATGTAATTGACGAGCTTGCAATGATGAACTTTATAAGGAAAGTTACCTTAGCCAAAAAAATTTAGCACAATTTCAGCCCTAGTTGCTTAATAACCAGTTGCTTATTTAAAAAAAGTGTATTTGAGTAGCGGCTAAAATGCAAGTTGGAATCAGAAGGATCGAGAAAACGAAACATATCATACCGAACAAAGTCATCTGATTATAAATTTTAAACCCACATAAAAAAAATTAATAATACGTTGCAAAAGGATGAAGTTTTTAGGAAAAGGATCTTTCTTGTAAATATAAGGGTACATCTTTACAAATCTTATGTGTTTAGCGTAGACTACAATCTTGGACAAAATATTTGGAACAAATTCAATAAAAGAGGGGTCCTAATAAGGTCCGGGGGTTGGGAAAATTATAATAAACGTAGTTTACTCCTTTCAAAAGTGAAATTTTTATTCCAAATACCACATTCACACTGCATGTTAAACCGATTTAGATTAAACCAGTTTATTAACCCTATCTGTACTGGGGTATTTTGGATCGACTTTGTACTGGGGGGGCGTTTTTCGCCCCCCCTAGTTATTTCTGAAACCATACATGATAGGATAACCAAACTTGGTACAAAGTATCTCCTGGTAATGGGCATTCTAAATATAGCTTTGAAATTTAATTAGTCACGTTACATGTTGCTAGGCAAGGCGTTTTTGGTGATTTTTCATGGAAAAGTAGCTTTTCTGTAATAAGAGCTGTTTTTATAGAGAAATATCGTTCTAAAGCAGTGCAAATTGTTTTAATTTAAAAAAGAAAGTGATATTCTAGCCAATATGTTCTAATTTTTATGAAATCAGACAAAATTTTTATAAATAATCAACATTTTTTACTTCGTGATGGGTACACTTAAAGTCAACGCTCATTATTCTGATGAAATAGACATTTTAATCACCATAATTGTATATTTTCTTGTTGCTTAGGGTTTGTCTTTCTGGCAAGAAGCATTTTTCGAAAATTTTTACCAACATTATAAGATTTATGACGTCATAAAGATGTATGACGTCATACATATAATAATTAATAAATAAGAAATAAAGTGAACAAATTATACATCATACGAAAGCCCTTGATTAGACGAGTTGATTGGTGTATGTATCGTTCTGATTGGCCATCCAACTGCAGATTTATAAGTAGAAATGTGAATTTATTTGTGACTGCCTTCCAAATATGGGCATCTTGTGGTCACATGACTAATTTAATTGTACCAAACTTTATGTCATCATGTAGAGTATTAAATTTTAGTAATAGTCAGCAACTCCTAACCTTAAGAATGCCTTCGTTTTTATGCTACAATAGATTGTTTGGTAGGGGGCGAAAACGCCCCCCAGTACAGATAGGGTTAAATTCGTGACTTATTTTGTGTTGAAAAAAACCTTAAGAGCTGCTTTGCATTCCTATGTCCCAGCTTGAGTTACAATTAAAAATACTCTTGACAGTTCAGGAAATTAATTGCAATTTCAGATACATACCCGTCATGATTTATTTACCCCTTAAATCAATTTAAAACAGATTTATAGGTTTTATATCAAACACGCTCAATTCTCCTGAAACCTTGCTAAATATCTTTAGACCTCACGGAAATCGTTTTCAAAGCACGAACGAGACCCAATTATTTTTTGAAACAATTTCATTTTCGAGTGCAAAATCTAACAAAGATTACATTAAAATGTTGACGGCATTAGTAAAATCAAAGCAAATTCTTTTGGAGAAAGGGGAGAAGTGAAAGGAAATAAGGAAAACTTTGATATTTTAATACACTTTTTTAAATAAGCAACTTGACTTTTGTCCAGCCCTCAAAGTTGCTTAAAATTTTAGGCATTTCAGCCCTCAAAGTTGCTTAAGAGTTGCTTAACATGTTTTGTGCCTCACACCTACCCTAACTTCGCGGGTCAAAATCGTCAACTGTTAGGCCTACAACACGACTTTTGGGAGACAGTACGAGGAAAAACGTTAGCTATTAATGAACTTCAACATGCAAAACATAAGAACAAACAATTTCCTAACAACAAGAAAACGTATATGCTAGGTTGTTTGACTTCTTAGTTGCTTACAGTAATTCAATTGAGCCCTCGAGTTGCTTAATGTTAAGGTCAGTTCAGCCCTAGTTGCTTATTGAGCGGTTGCTTATTAAAGAAAACGTGTAATGGAAACGTTCAAAAATGTTTAAAATGGCCTATCCAGAGGAGCTGAACTGAGCTGAAAACGAAAAGGTGCACTGTTTTGTGTGCCACTTCATACTTCTCGTACACCTTGATGATAAATCTTTATCAATCCTACAAATCTTTCGAATTTTATAATTCCGATAAATCTCTTACAAATCTCGTTTTCTCAAATCTCAACCTCAAATCTATTGCGCATGTGCACAAATTTCGACTCGCCCGCACAGGACAATGCTAAGACAATGGATGAAGGAAAAGTGCGTGTGTTCTTCGAAGACTTAATAGAACGTAAAACTAGTATCTGTAAAAATTGAAGAAATCTCTATAGAGAGGAAGCTAACGACTCATGCAATAAGTCTAGCGATACACCCCTCGCAATGAAACTGCAATTGAATTTTCGATTTTGCACATTCTACAGTAGTTCTTTAAGCGCCTGCTTTTGCTTCTAATTCATTGTATTCATCTATTTGTTGGTCGACCTTTTACAAATTTCAACCAGTATCTTTTTCAAAAGCAATCCTAAACGCACGCTTTGCTCGATACTAAAAACGAGCATATTTATGAAAAATCGAGATCCAGTGTCGCCTCTATGCCGCAGTGGTTTGCGTAAGGCTTACAGGAAAGTTATGGGTTTGAGCCACGGGCTTTCCATTTGCGATTGCGACTTTGGCCAAGTTTGTCACAAAACTTGAAAGATAGCTTCCAAGGTATTTAGGTTTTATCTCGCAAAACGTCACATGATGATGGAAGATGTATAGTAGCCATTGGAGTCAAGATTTTAAGCAGTTGCAACATTAATCACAAGGTTCTGTTCCACTCTATTTGTTTTTTGTTTTTAGCAAAATTTCTACATTTTTACAATTTAAGCCTGTCAGACAAATATATACAACAGTTTTTAGTCAATAATTTACGAGTTAAATTTGATAGTAAATTATATAATAATATGAAGAAATTTACAGGTAGAGTCAACTGGATACACTGCGATAATATACGGACGGTGTTATTCAGTTCTTAAGAACGAAGAGGATTTTGTATACTGTGTCTGATACATGATCACGAGACGCCAATATCATTGCAGTGCAAATCATACTGGGAAACTTTGGAATCAAAGCGAGCTCTTGTGAATGTCGAGTGTTTTCTCCATTCAGCTTTTTCCGGGTAACTTAGGCTATGAAGATGACTGACGGTTGCAAAGTGCCACTTTGCCATTTTCTACGTGCAAACATGACCACGCAGACTGTGCGAATATCCTGTGCAGACACGTGAATCGCTGTCTAGCTAGTTGTCAAGCCTTGCATTCGTCGTAAATAGAAAGACGCAAAATCGCAACTTCTGCATCCACATCTTTTGACTACTGTCACCGTCTCCTTTCTAGTGCCATCATGACACTTTAATTTCACATCAATTGTTTCTATCTTTGTTGGTGTGCATTGAGTACAGGATGCAAAGGCAGAAAACCTGTTCTTTGGAATGTAAAACGTCGTGCATTGTCCAAAACAGAGTTTTGTTTTCACTTCTGTTGAGTTGCAGCCATGATGATGTACTTTTCGCGCCAGTGAACGGCCTACACACCAATCTCTTTTTAAATCTTTGCCTTTCATTGGAAGTGGAAATTCATTTTCTAGACTTTTATCTGCATTCAGCGCAGCTAAACCAAATGGAATGATGCGTGAATTCGACAGCATGACATTGCATTGAACGACGAACATGAGCAAAAACAAGGCACAAGTATTTGACATTACCATGATTTTTGTTGTACCTACGATAATAAAAGAATTTAACGTCAGAAGAAGGATTGTTAAGGGTTTCAGCTATTGGTTAAGCAATGTTGGGTTTATAAGAACATAATTGAAGGTGCGGCCCTGCCATCGCATAATAAGGAAAATGAATTTTTCTTCGTAGTTGTGCAAGCTAAAATTGGTGCGACCTGCTAACCGAGGGCCTAAAATTGCGGCATGTCAGGCCCATTTTCGAAAAAACCATTGTCGATTCCAGAATTTTTAATTAGGTCCCTTCACAGACACAGTCAACATTTCTCGTGACGCGTATTACTTCAAAAGAACAAGCGCAACAACTATTTGAAAAAGGTTGAAAAGACAAATGAAGAAAAATGTAACAATATGATGAAAAAGCTGGCCAGACGAATGAATAAATAAGGAAATATTAGTGAATAATGTAAGATAGCATCACAGGAAAGAGCAAAAGACAGATTTCAAGATTTCTCATTCAACTATGTTGAAAATAAGGCCACCGTAGCCACATCGGTGTTTGAAAATTAAATAATTAAATGCATCAACCTTGACCAGTTTCCTCTCTGTGGTTTGAATTAAAAGGTCGAGCGTGCCACCTTAATTTGCGTCACTGTTTCTTATCGGTTCGAAAGTTTTGCTGGCTCCGTAGAAAGCCGAAGAAACTTTAAAGTTTGGGAAACGCGAAGCTGATCCCAAATGAAATGTAGGGGAAGTTCTGACAAAATTCTAATTTCCTTTTCAATTACAGCACTAGACTTTTCATAAGAACCATAAAATTTCAACTGAGTTTGGCTCTTCTTAAATTTTTGCCTGTTTCAGACTGATACATTGGAAATATTTGTCCTCTCTCGTCTGTTATTAATTCTTCAATTCTTATTGGGCAAAACTTTCAGTTAACCTGTCAAAGAGGCAACAGATTTGTGTAAAAACGTAACTTGAATGCTTGCTACTTGGCCCCTTGGCCCCCACTTCTTTGCTCCGAACACTCAATTGTTACTTAGCCTCTACTTTGGGCCAAATCTAGGCTCGTGTTCTTATAACATAATCAACACTATTCTAGTTCAAACGAGTCACAAACTTATCTGTTATTTAGGAGACGAGTTCTACTTTTTTATCAATGAGTGTTTTTTACGACAAAGTACAATGTACTGAAATACACGAAATTCGCTGTAGTTCTCTTTCTCCATGTTGTGAAGAGAGAAACAACCATACTCCCACTCGGTGAAAGGCTCACATAAGACGCCTTTCGACAGAAAATCATGTTACAAGTCCGAAAGATCCTATGAAAGCTAACAATTGAATACACGTTTTTTTATAAGGGAAATCTTTATAAGGAACTCGAGACTAAAATTTCTCAAAAAATTAAGGAATTTTAAGGAGCTATCGAGGCTCAGACAGTCAGATGAAAGACTAAGAATGACTTTCAAGAGCAAGAACATTTAAAAAACTAAATAACTAGTTTAAAAGGAACTTTTAGCCTCATTTTGTTGAAAAATTAAGGAACTCGAGCCTTAACCAAGACCAAAGGTTCCTTGTATAAAAAAACGTGTATATGGAATCTGAAAGCCTTAAACGTTTAATACGGGATACGGTCTCATACACACGATCGTCGGTAAATAGAAAAAAGTTAGAAATCGCATATCAAACAAGAACTCTTTCCATGAAATGAACTGCTATGCTAAAGTAATGAGAGCGCAATACAATAAGTTTAAAATAAGGAAGCTACAAGTAACAATGTTTAACAATGCTTACCTTTAATGAAGACGCAGAGGTTATATAAAGTAGCTAATATATCACAACTGGTGTAGCAGCGATCGACCGTAAACTTGCAATGACGAAATCTGAAGCAAAGCACAGATTTATAAGCTTAGAATGTTAATATCTTGAGCACCTGTGGAAATCCGTCTCGCGAACCGTCTGCCGTCGCGACAAGCGTCAGTTGAAAAAATTGACTTTTTGCTTTGTGGGTGATAATATGCGATTGGCAGGCGTTAGCAAATTTAACCTCTTATTGTGAGCGCTGTCTTCTAATAGAGAGTACTTGTCTGCGAATTTTGTTTGTTTTTCAACCAAAATAAGATTACGGTTTAGAAGGCGGATTTGCTGAATAAATGGAACGCCCAAAGAATATCTGCTAAGACTTTTTAGTAATAACAGATCATTCGTGTGATTGTTGAAAAGCTGATCAACTTTTTAAGCATAAATAAGCGAAATATTTTGTCATTCAAATAAGCTTGTCTCCATGACAACGCAACATTATTTTCACCATTTCTGGCTCTACACTATGACCTTTATCATGATGATGATGATCATCATCATTATCATGGTCAAGGTCACTATCATGATCATCAGAACCATCACCATCATTATCATAATTATCGCCATTATCATCGCCCCATTATAACCATCACCATCCTCATCATCAGCATTATCATCATCATAATCACCATCATCACCATCAACATTATTATCATACATAATCGCCATCATAATCATCATCAGCATCATCATCAAAATCATCATCATGATCACCATCATCATCATCATTATCACAATCACCATCATTATCAACCATTATCATTATCATCACCATAATCAATCAATATCATAGTAATAACATTAACATTATCATCATCTTCATTATCATCATCATCATCATCATCATCATCATCATAATCACCATCATCATCATCCTTATTATCATAATCACCATCATAATCATCACTATCACAATCACCATCATTATCAATTATTATCATTATCACCACCATAATCAATCATTTTCATAATAATAACATTAACATTATCATCATCATCATCATCAGCATCATCTTCAAAATCATCATCATAATCTCCATCATCATCATCACTATCACAATCACCATCATAATCCTCATCATTATCATCATGCCCATTAACAACATTATCATCCTTATCATTATCATTGCCATCGTCATCATCAGCAGCATCATCAACAACAACCAGATTTCTTCGGTTACTGATGCTTATTAGCACTGTAGATTTTGAAAGGGATAGGAAAGAGCAACCTTTCCGAGTGCTTACCGCTTTTTTCCGCCAGTTTAGCCACCTTTAAGCGAGCCACATGAACAGCGCACTTCTAAAAAAACAAACACGTTTCGTTCGTCAGGAAGTCTTTCTAGTCAGCTTTTAAAAATCACTCCCCAGACGCCATTCGCAAGAATATCTCACAAGAAATTCTGAAAACGTTTTGATTGGTTATTATACATCTTAGCCATTGGCTTGCTGACAGGGCTATCTTGGTTTTTAGATTTAAGCCAATCACGTGTATAGAAAAAGTGAAATACAGCGCACAGGATCAAAGGCCGCGTTTTGCCTAAAAGGCGCCAAATTGTCATAGTATTTCTCTCTTCAGGTACTTTCAACCTAACGCATAATTCATCAAATAGTTCACCGGACGCCAACGGACGTCACATGTCCAAGCGGCACCAGAAATACCAATAAATAGAATATAAAATAAGTTATAAGACCAGTAAATGCTCCTATCCTGTCAGAGTGTTAATTGGCTTCACGGATGATTTTATTAGCAGACGACGAACCGAAAAAAGAACAGAGAATCTATTCAAGGAATTCTTCGTCTTTCTGTCAAATGCGTAGTAGAAATGATAGAACTGAAGAGCGTCACTACGATTAGATTCAAATTTTAAGCACGATTTCTACAATATCCGTTGTTTAGTTTTCATTTACTTTGATTCTAAAAAATACCAGAGTAGTACGCAGTGACTGAGTTCTTTAGCAACGCTTGAAATAACGGTAGTGGACTGTCGTTATAAGATTGGATGCGCTGGTCCAGATGGCTGTTAGGTGCATGCTTTGACTTGAAACCTGCTATCAACATCTAATTTTCAAATAGTTGCTCCTCTTTGAGATGGATGTTTAAATAAGCGCCCCCGGCGCTTAATCTAGGAAATAAGGCACTAATGTACAGGTAGGCGTATCTACGGGTGATCTTATTCAAGATCGAGAGGGGGGGAGAGAGTTCAAGAAGAGCAAAACGGAGAAAAGTAGTATTGAACAATGACCACTTTTGTTTTTCTCCAAAAACAAGTAACAAACATGTAAAATTTGCAAAAATCGTCAAGAAAAAAGGAATCTACGGGCAGGCTTATCCTACGGGTGGGCAAATACAAGACTAGGCTTATGTAGCTTTGTGATACAATTAACGTTGTATCTACATGTAATGGTTTCGGCTCCAAGAAAGACGCTTTTAAATTTTCCTTGATTTGCGCTCCAAAATGTTTAAGTCCTTTCGAATAAAAAATAGTACGAAAAACACTGCTCTGAGCTCCTTTAATCACTTGCAGGGTCCCATATGCCGCACGGCGGATAACTTTGTAACTGCATTCCACGACCTGACGACCCCCCGACTATACGACCCTACGACCTACGCCCATAAAAACTTATTTATATTATTGGTCTTTATTTTTGAAAAAAAGTTAAACCTCAGTCTATTTCCTCTATCTTCTTTTCTCACTTGTAGGGCTTAGCTTCTGCAGGGGGAACCTGATTGCGCAAGAACATATCAGACATTCATCGCGCCACACAAAGCTCAAAACTAACAGCCGTAGCCATGGTATACATACGATCAAACAATTGGAGCCGACAGGTAGGTTTTGTACGAGCTGGCATTATCTGCATCCAAATATATGGAAAATTGGACCATATATTGAAGCATTTTCACGTTATTTTTGAGTTCAATTTTGTCCGCTCAATTTGAAAATGCAAGGGGCTCTTAACAGCTCTTAAAAACGCAATACTTAATCAAAACACTGTAAAATGGATCAATTGTTAGACGCCTTTCTTAATAAGATTCGATTAAAGGAATAACAAGCAACGAACAACGATTACCGAAAACTTGATAACTGAAAAGCGCTGGTCATCGACTTATCCATTTAATGTCTGCGCATTAGCAGGTTTAGCGTATTTTCAAATTCTTATGCAACAGCTTTCAAATTGCTGAGTTGTTTGAATTTTATGAATCCAGACAAGGAACGCAAATGTCTGCACAACTTGCAAACATTTCAGGTGGGGTGGGGACTCTTGACCTCCTGACTGACAAGCAAGATCCGTGTCAACGTGCTCTCTCTCTTCTCTCATGAAGATGCGAGAAACCCCCCGGTTTTCGAGTAGACAATAGCTACTAGGTGCATATTCGCTTGCCAGTCGTTCAGCAAACAGCCTCCTACTCTTGGCAAACACATTGAAAAGTTCCGAAAATATACTGGAAATGTGGAGCAGCCGGTATTTTAAAAAACTGTTCTCAAACTTTTCCACAACTTAAATCAACAGGTCAATTTTTTAGTGTGTTCTTCTGAACCTCCAAAACCTTCTTATTTTCGAAATCAGAATGCTTCCAAAAACAGAATCCATGATTTTCAAGAAACACGAATTCTGGAAATCTGAGAGCCTTCGCGCCAAAATTCTTTCTTGCCTCGTCCCCAATAGAAGTCTATTTCGAACTTCAAACCGAAATCCCTCGAAAGTCTCGGCAACCTTCGGCTTTGGATGACAGAGAGCTCCAAAACCTACCGTTTTCAGAAGAATTGCTTTGAAAACAACACATTCCGGAAAGAGAAGACTACCGAAAAAGTAATTGGTTTAGAAGAAAACGCCCTTTGAATCCAAAATCCAAAAGAAACGATTGAAATAGAAGCGGCCCTAGCATATCGACAGCTTTCTTTTTTTTTAACCAGCAGAGGATCAGTTTAACATATTAGATGTCGGGTGCATGCTTTTTTACCCCATTTAGCCTTGTCCAACACCTTATCAACAACAGAAAACCCAATCTAAAAGACGTTGCACGATAAAGCATTGAATTGAATTGAATTGGAGTTACAAAATGAGCACTGAAGTGAATTGCTTTCACGTAACGCTTCAGTGCATCAACCCCTTGCCTAAAATAGCATTCTCAAAGTGAGTTGCTGGGTATGCAATTTACGCAATTTACGCCTGCGGACTTCGCCTGCATCAACCTAGTCATTCGACCAAACCTCGCCCTCTTGCCCCGTGTAATGAAATAAAAATGTTTCCAATAAAATAACGTAATCCTCCATTGGGGCTGACATTCAAACCCCCAATTATGCGATGCCCCCATTGAAATGATGAGAAATTCCTGGGCAACGCTGGCAGGCATAACAAAGACCAATCATAAAATGGCTATTTGGTCTGACCTTTTGCAAGCAAGTTTGTCTTAACAAACAGGTCAAAGATCTAAGATTTGAAACTACATAAGCACAAGTTAATCAAGTTAAACTACATAAGCATCAATCTTTAACTCACCAGGTATGCATGAATATCGAATGCCAAATCACATTGTTCTTGCTTCAGACCGTCATTTTCATCTCATAGAGGTGAGCTCATGTAGAACAAAAGG
>JACTAT010000293.1:11416-48294 GCA_014526335.1 Chrysaora quinquecirrha
ACTTAGAATTAACGTTTGAACGGATTTATATGTATTTCTGGGTGCTTAATTCAACAATTAATGTCCCAACGCTTGAAAATTCCAGGAAAAGTGAATTACAGGCATGAGCGGCATGGAATATACTGTATCTAATGCCATTATGCCAGAGGAAGTATAATACCCGTTTCGTTAACTTAACAATTAAGATTTGAGAGAAAACATACATAAATTGACATCCTCATTTGAAATATAAATGCTGCGAAGCCCGAAAATGCCAGGAAAAGTCAGTAACCGGCATGGGTTGATGCCATTGATGCCGTAATTCTCGAAAATGCGTCAAATCTGTTGCGTTTACTACAGGATGAAGAACTAAGTGGAAACGTACATAATTTAACATCCTCATTCGAAATGTAACTGTTGCGAAGCCCAGAAATGCCAGGAAAAGGCAATAGCCAGCATGGGTTTATACCAGTGATGCCGCAATTCTTGAGAATGCGTCAAATCTATTGTATTTACTTCAGGATGAAGAGCTAAGTGGCAATGTACACCTTCTCGAGAATTACGGCATCACTGGCATCAACCCATGCTGGTTATTGCCTTTTCCTGGCATTTCTGGGCTTCGCAACAGTTACATTTCGAATGAGGATGTTAAATTATGTACGTTTCCACTTAGTTCTTCATCCTGTAGTAAACGCAACAGATTTGACGCATTTTCGAGAATTAAGAAAAATGATGAAAATGAAGACATGCAGTAGTTGATGATTTTATACCTACGAGAAATGTTGCCAATCTGCAGTAAAAAAACACAAAGACGGACGAATAGACAGAAAAAATATCAAAAGCATAATAATAAAAAGCTGTTCAAAAAAGGTATATCAAAGTTGGCAAAAATGAATACGAGAAATTAATGTCACTTGAAATTCTATGATTTTGATTTGCTTATGATTTTATTTTTCTCTTTTTCAGTACAACCTCGGTGCCATGCATTTGACCAAAATTTTCCCGTTCCGATATAGCCATATTAGAATTCAGATTACTATTCATTTCCAAAGTTTCTGACGTTTGGGTCAAGTTATTACTAGGAATATCATTGTCAATTATTCTTTCTTCATCTTTTAGTCTCTGGCTACAATTCGATTCTTCTTCGATAATACCACTGCAGACTTCTGCCCTGTCATACATTTGATTTCTTGATGCAACGACCTGTTCCGTAGCGGATGCCTGTAAAGAATTATCACCCCGTATATCCTTAATTTTTCTTTCGTTTCTTTCGTCAGTGGGAATTTTCAAGGATTCGTCATCTGAAGTTTGTAACTTACTGACGTCACTCGCTTCGCTTATTGGAAAGGTTACGTTTTCACCGTTTCCAGATTCACCGACAAATCTGTCCAAGTGAAATTTCATTGTATCTGAGGAGGTTTCAAAGTTGGTTTCGGTGACTGTACGAATTGGACTGGTTCCGATTTCTAACACATCCTTTCTTACAGAGATACTTGCATCATCAATAGATTTAACATCTTTTAAAAGATCAGGTATAGGAGGTTCGTTATCAATGACTGTTTGAATGGGATTCAACTGTGTAACTTGGCTTTCCAAAACATCTTCAATGGCTGCAATAGGACAGCCTTTTGCGCGAGAAGAAAATCCGAAGTCTGCTTTGAAGTTATCAGCAGCTGTTCCTCTCTGGAGATTTTGTCTTTCACAAGAAACGAACGGTTTATGAGAAGCTTGACTTTTATCTTTACTGTCGTTGGTATCCACGCAATCCATTTTGGAAACAAGAGTTCGTTCTCCATTATCCGAGTCTGGTATTTTTGATTTTACATTCGAAATAGCAGACCGGTCATTCACGTCAACACTATGATCCACGTGAATGTCCATATTCTTTTGCAGTTCATTTGTCAGTTTCTGTAGTTCATTGCTGTTCTTACTTCTGTTACATTCGGCAGCGTCATCAAAGTTTGGTATCCTACTATCAACACTTTCTTCTTCTCCACGATGCCTTTTCTTATGTTTATGTCGCCTTTTGTGCTTCAACTTCTTTCTGTTGGGCAAATATCCCTTGCATCCGTGTTTCTGACGATGACTGATTTTAATTTACTAGAATGTAAACTATCAGAATTGCTACCGCTTTCGCTTTCATCACCATACGATTTACTTTCAAGGGTTTCATTGAAGCTATCAGCAGAATTCCAGTATCTTTTATTACTTGATACTCCTGTTGATCTATGTAAGGAGGCATATTCGTCTTCATGGCTACTCGTATCCGGACTGGTCAAAGATTTCAGAGTCGATGGAGACACTAGCCGTTCAGAGTTATAGAACTGTTGCCCTATCTTGGAGTCATGAGTTGATTTAGGTGACTTCCGCGATGATGAAGGGGACCTTGATCGTTCTCGGACTAACTTTGGCCTTTCACGATGTGAAGAATACTTATTTTTCTTGGAGGTAGAAGACGATGAAGAAAACTCAAATGTTCACGGTTGGAAGAATCCGTTGTCTTTTCAGGCCTTTGGGTCGATGAGGATGAACTAGAGCGTTCCAAGTTAGAATACTTCTTTTCCTTGGATTTATGAGATCCTAAAGAGGACACTGACCGTTCACAGTATGAATCTTTCTTCTTCTTAGACTTACGAGTGGATGAGGAGCACCTTGATCGCTCACGGTACGAGGAATCTTGCCTAATATAAGATTTACGGCTGGTGGAAGATATTGACGGTTCTCGCCTTAAAGAATCCTGTCTTTCTATAGACTTTTGAGATGATGAAGCGGACCTCGACCATTCACGATTAGAATGATGCTCTCTGTTCTTGGACTTGTGATATGCTGAAGAGCCCCCTTTTCTCGTTGAGAAGTTGACCGATGCAGGCGATCTTGACCGTTCATGGTAAGAATGCTTCCTCTTTTGGATTTATGTCTTGACGAAGAGACGTGAGATCGTTCAGAGCTAGAGGAAGTTTTTCTTCTCCTAGCATTATCAGATGACATTTCACGGTCTGAATAATCCTGATTTTTCTTAGAACTATATGTCGATGAAGATCTTGACTGTATTGGTGAAAAGGATATTGACCGCTCACGATTCAAAGATTTCTTACTTTTCTTAACCTTATGATGTGAAGAATTGGAGTTTTGTGTTGCAGAACGTGAAGGGGATGATTTTTGCTTTGAAAACGAAAACAACTCTGAAGATCTCACTGGTGGGAAGGAAGGAGATACAATTTCACTGAATGAGGAACAGTCAGACGGCAACCGGACGCTTGGATCTTTCTTCAATGTCGATTTATTGTCCAAGTTGGAATCTAGTGGATGTTGGCCATGACTAGTCACAGTTGTTTCTGCTCTTTGAAGGGTTCTGTCAGATGGCTGGTTTGGAGAAAACCTTTCACCCGTACTGTTAGACGATTCTTTCTTCGATTTCTTATGCTTGTAAATCCTTTTCAGTTTAAGCCTACAGCTGGATCTAGACTGTGTATGAACGACTCTAGTTATCTCCAATTCACTGTCATCAGAATTCCTATCGACATTGACAATACAACTTTCATCTGAAGAAGAATCCCAGCCTGGAGCTAAAGGAGGGCTTTCTTCGAGTCTGCTTGCTGTAAAAGCTTCATCCATTAAACGGTCTTCAAATGCTATACTTCTCTCTTGCAATACAGGTTCCGGATTAGCAAATGCACCGAGAAGACCTTAAAGAAAAATTTGTTTTAGGCCATAGTTTATGATGATATTTCTGTCTTGAGAAGTGATCCAAGAATTGAACTAAACTTCTATTCTGAAATAAACTTCTATGCATCCGCAATATCAGGTTATGAGACACAGCGCCTTAGCCCCTGCTGTGCTTTATAGATTATATGTTTTAACCCTGAAGCGATATATCATGTATCTATAATCCTACGTGTACGTAGTATTTAAGGAAGTCGTCTGCAAGGAGAGCAGTACCTACTCAGTTCTTCATAAAGTCAAGAAGATTTATTGCTGGATTTCAAAAAAGTAAGGAGGTATTTAAACATTGATTCGTGGAATTCAACCATTTATTATGATGCCATGAAATTGGTTAGGGGGTATGTCTTTTTCTTTTCTTTTTTATACAAAATGCATACTTCTGATAAAAGACAAGAAAGAAATAACAGGAGTGCCTAGTTCAATTTTTCTTCGAAAAGTAAAAAACTTGGTCTATGCGATTCTTTCGTCCTATCGCATACAAAACGTATATTCTTGGCTTTCTTAATGTGAATGACCATAATAGGAAAACGACAACAGAAAAATCGTTTTATTCAAGCATATGGTGGTCGAAACTTACCAGTCGAAATTGCAACGGGTGGCATATCGTAAACAACTTTGTCATCGTAGCCTCTCATATCATATGGTGAACTAGCAAAGGTCACGAGTTCTCTAATGAACTGAGTTGTGTTGTTAGAAAGAAAGGGTTGCAATTGATCGTGAAATTCTTGTGACTCCATTGATATTCTGTCAAGAGGAATAATAACAGAATCATAACATACATCAAAAATAACTCGCGCAGTTACTCACCAGTCAGCCCAGCTCCGGTGGTCGTGTGATGAGCACTTGTGCTTCTCACGCAATAAACCCCGGTTCGATTCTCACACATGTCACTGATGAGCTTCAATAAGAGCGAAACGCGTCTGGCATTTGAGAATGGGGTGGCTGGTGAAATTATTCATATAGGCCGAAAACTAACCTTAGATATAAAAAATAACACTTTACGCAACTGCGCATAGATGTTTCATATATGATGCTTGTATTATACTTGATTGATTGTAGGTTGAATTTTTGGGAAACGAAGCTTCAAGATAAATTTTAAGACCACAAACATTGCGTGAACAGATCGGCAGAGAAGTTTAATATTGGTTAAATTAGAATTTAAGCACAGTTAAAATTGCCTAGGACGTTTGCTGACGGTCATCGAGTTTCTAGGGTCCAGTTGGTTCCATGCTCTAAGGTCCATTCC
The DNA here is from genome assembly GCA_014526335.1 of Chrysaora quinquecirrha. Taxonomy (NCBI): domain Eukaryota; kingdom Metazoa; phylum Cnidaria; class Scyphozoa; order Semaeostomeae; family Pelagiidae; genus Chrysaora; species Chrysaora quinquecirrha. The sequence continues at coordinate 16,365 of JACTAT010000293.1, forward strand.
ATTGGTCCCATCATACAGTACATGCATTGGATTGCCGTGTTTGTTTGTGTGCACGTTCTGTTTATGCGCTGGGACATAAAGTTAAGTCATATTGGCAAGATAAAATAAGGAACTAAGATAGTCTAAGTACAAACCTCCTGAAATGCTCTGTTTTCTGGGGCGTTTATATTCTCTTGTGCAACTTTGATCCCAAATCCACTGTAATCATTGGGATCACCAATGTTTTCTGAACATTTTGAGTGCATGTTCACCGATCTCAGTATTTGTTTTGTATGCTTATGCTAAGAATGAAATGTGCTCATTTCAGACATTTTCATGCATCTGTCCAAGGCAAAGTGACGAAGTAAGCCGCACATTTTCAAACGAAGTTCTATTTCTGTCTTGGAGTCCCGGATAATAACTTCGCTCGCACCAGGCCTTCTGCGTTCAGCTGCTTGCTTGGAACGGGGGGTCGCCTGAGGTTTTCTTTTCGTTTCAAAGTTGTTGTGTTGTGTTCACCACCTTGTTTCCTTGCTTCCTTCCTTCAACCTTCTCACACTTTTACAAATGGCGGATAGTTCTAGTTGTAGTGCCAATGTGAAATTAAGACAGAAAATATTGGAAAAATACATAAACGGTCAGAAAAGGAAAATGTGAAGCAAGGCTCCTCGGAGAAACGGACACCATCGACGTCTACATCAACAGACAGGAGGGAAGATCGTGAAGATGAAGAAAAGACAACAATTTCACGATCAAATATTGATAAAATTTCTGAGGTAATAGTTTCGAAAAGCGAAGGACTTTGTTGTACCAAAGTGGCTCTAAGTAAGGATGATTGCTGCTTGGAAGTGAAAAGGGTAATTCTATTTTTTTTTATGCAAATTATATTACATCTTTTTACATTTGCTGACCTACATTTGGGGAGGGGCTAACGTCAAGGGATATTTTTGTTGGGGGGCTGTCATCTAGGGTATGATACAATCTTTTATAAAAGTTTCTCAAATATATCTAATAAACTTTTTGTCTGCTTTTCCAGGACAAAACCAACTTAAACCATACACATTCTCCTATAGCCAGGGAAAATGATTTAACCACCTGATGGTGGAAGCAAAAAATATATTTGCAAGTAAAACATGCAAATATCCAAAGTAAAGTCATGTATGTGATTTTTTTTTAAGGTCATCCCAGATATTGCTGCTGTTGAAAGTGGTGGACCCATCCATTGTGCCAGAATCATAATCAAAGAAGATGTGAGTGCAGCTTTCCAAGTCTTCAACAAGACAAAGATGCATTGCCAGTTGATCGACAATGATTCAAATTCTCTCGATGTCAGTGCTCTAGATTCCTTGCTTGAAGGTCTTACCCAACAATTTCATCTTTGTGGTGGAATGTCAGCAGATGATTTTAGGCGAATTTCAAACAACATCCATGTCAACTTAAAAAACAAAATGGAAAACACGTTAGCCCCTCCCCAAATGTAGGTCAGCAAATGTAAAAAGATGTAATATAATTTGCATAAAAAAAAATAGAATTACCCTTTTCACTTCCAAGCAGCAATCATCCTTACTTAGAGCCACTTTGGTACAACAAAGTCCTTCGCTTTTCGAAACTATTACCTCAGAAATTTTATCAATATTTGATCGTGAAATTGTTGTCTTTTCTTCATCTTCACGATCTTCCCTCCTGTCTGTTGATGTAGACGTCGATGGTGTCCGTTTCTCCGAGGAGCCTTGCTTCACATTTTCCTTTTCTGACCGTTTATGTATTTTTTCCAATATTTTCTGTCTTAATTTCACATTGGCACTACAACTAGAACTATCCGCCATTTGTAAAAGTGTGAGAAGGTTGAAGGAAGGAAGCAAGGAAACAAGGTGGTGAACACAACACAACAACTTTGAAACGAAAAGAAAACCTCAGGCGACCCCCCGTTCCAAGCAAGCAGCTGAACGCAGAAGGCCTGGTGCGAGCAAAGTTATTATCCGGGACTCCAAGACAGAAATAGAACTTCGTTTGAAAATGTGCGGCTTACTTCGTCACTTTGCCTTGGACAGATGCATGAAAATGCCTGAAATGAGCACATTTCATTCTCAGCATAAGCATACAAAACAAATACTGAGATCGGTGAACATGCACTCAAAATGTTCAGAAAACATTGGTGATCCCAATGATTACAGTGGATTTGGGATCAAAGTTGCACAAGAGAATATAAACGCCCCAGAAAACAGAGCATTTCAGGAGGTTTGTACTTAGACTATCTTAGTTCCTTATTTTATCTTGATATTGGATATTGGATATTGGCTGTCGACGGATGGACTGATAATCGGGTTTTCTTTGGGTGGTATTACTAATGAGGTGTCGTCTAGGTATTTTTGTAACGTGTGTTTTTGTCTGTTCACATTCATTCATGTTGCACAGCGTACAAGCAAGTTAGGTTTTTGCGATCTTCTCCCTCCCTCCCTGTCCCCTTCTTTTTATTTATTGAGTTTATGATTTGTTTTGTATTTCAGTTCTCTGGCAGTCTTTCTGCTGGACAGGTGCATTGGCCCGGAAATTTGGCAATTTCGGTTTCAATCATCGACCGTACAAGATGTAGTTCCGCAGGCAACAAAGGGCCGGTGCATCGCACGCCCAGTTTCCTGCATTAAGTAATTAGAAGTAGTAGTAGTAAGATTCAGTATTTATTCGTTGTTTCCAATAAAGAAGGAAGTATAGTTAACATGGTGCTTTAGCTTTCGATTGTCCTAAGGAAATTTAAATCAAATATGACGGATCAGCTTAATCATTTTTTCTATATCATAATCAAATCCAGAAATCCAGTAATGACAAATCCATAATGACAAATCCATTTTATATCCATAATGCGTTATTTCTGTATTTATATGGATTGAAAGGATTTTTTATGTATTATGCATTATTTATCCACAATATGGATACATTATGATGGATTTGTCGTAATGGATTTGTCACCAATGAATTTCTGGATTTCACTATGATATAGAAAAAATGACAAAGTCTCTTTGATATCTTTGATTAAACTGCTCTGTCACTCTATTTACATAATGTTTAAGGTCGCTGTACTGGTCCTACAATTTATCTAGACTAACTGTTTTTAACGTTCTGAGGAAAATACGAAAATATTTCGAAGGAATCTGCCTTGCAATATTCTCCTAAGAAACATATGATACCCCTTGGTCCATGCCTTGACTTCTGGAAAGCTCAAAGCACGTTAAAAAGATGTGGTCTGGAGATTGGACGAACCAACAGTCAGAACAAGAAAAGAGAAGCACTAACAAATAAATAGGGCTATAAATCCTACGAAGTTACTGGCTTTTAGGACTCACACCCAAAAGGTTGTAAGCAAAGTGGGTTCGAGCCACGGCCTTTCCATCTGCGATTGCAGAGATAACAACCTTGGACAAGTTGATAAGACAGGAATGCCCATATCTACCCAGGTGTATGAATGGGTACCTGGTGGTTAGTCATGTGCCCTGCTGTGACTATATTATGCTTATGCTACATGCATCCAGACACGGGTAAAGCATAAAGTGTACAAAAGTAGCCCTAATCTGGTAATAGACAAAACACCTCCACATTAACTACTTCTACTTTTTGAACCCTAACAGCAACCTGCATTTTGTCTAATTGAGGCCCAGGTTGGAGAAAATTTTTTGCTATGCTGAATTAAATTCAATTTGAAAACGGTTCACTTTGGAGCCGTGAAGCCGTTTCTAATCGACTCAAGTGACAGGAGAAGCAAACATATTTTTCTGCGGACCAGATTAACATTTAGAATTTTTCAATCACTTAATTTAATTCGACACAGAATCAAAACATGTACAACTTGGTCTAACTTTAGACCGCTGAATAGGAGAAAGCATTCAACAATGCGAGAAGATCTCAACCCCCGGCGTTAACACTTACAAAGCTTTTGACCGTAGCAGTGAATCGAAATATCAGATTTGATTAAGAAAACGGAATGGGAATTAGAATTACCGCTACAAGATTAGAAAAATGATGTGGCAGATCAGCAAATCTGAGCTTGTAATCTTCTAAAGTTCACTGATCAATTCCTGTTCTAACAAGATTATGGCATAGTAATCATTTTTAACAAATTCGATTTGCACAACTTAGAACAATACCGTATTGTTAAATCCACATCTAGTTTACCGCAAGTTAAAGTAAACTAGTACTTTGATCACCCATGATGATTATGCAGTGATAGTGTAAGCCATTAGTTACATTTCATTATTCCGAAAACAAACGCTTTCTGCTACGTTGCTCTTTTCTCTTTTTACAGCTGTACAGACAAGTCCTTTGGCATTCCATTACCATTTATTTTCTTAATCCTATTAAACGGTATTTACACTCGATCTATTGCAAGAACGCCGTGATTCCCATCAACTGCACTACATTACTACCTCGAAGTACGTGTTGGGACCTGGAGGCACTTCCTAAAGTCCACATATGGGATGTGGCACTAAAAAGCGCATCGATTTCAGCAATGTTACTCCTGGGCAAAATTTCTCCTCGAAAAAATACACTGGTACGGGAGTGCAATTGCACAAACTAGTCCCTAACTTTATGCTTTTCGTTACATTGATCACAGATAGGGTTATTTTGCTATGTGGCAAAAGATATCCCCAAAAGCGAAAGGATTACAGTATCCTAGAAACACGAAGTTCTAGGCCCTATTTACATCATTCCGGTTTTCTTTATCTCCATTTCGCTTAATTAAATCCACATGCTGACACTGCCCTGTTATAGCATGAAAATGGAGCGAAAAGGATCGGTTTGTCCATGGGCACTAAACACTTTTCTACAAAGAACGAAGCGAGAAGGATCCACTTTTGTCCATATTATACATATTGTTTGTTTGAAAACGTCTTCAAACATATGGATCTGTGTTGGATAAGTGCGAGTGGTGAAACCATCATACTTTTAAAAAAGCCCACTCTGGCAGCTGATTGAAAGAAAGACAATGACTGCAGAGCTTCCGAAGCTGAACTAGTTTTGCAGTCGTGTAAATAAGTGAAAGGGGCATGTTCACATGAGATGGGAAAGCCCCATGAGGCAGGATGATTTTCAGCTCGTATTCAAATGAAGAATTTAAGCCAGGCAAAGTATTTTTCAGCCCGGAAATTCCAGTCATACAATGATTTGAATTCAATCTTCCACATGCTGATCATACCTGATGCCTTTTTCACAACTGAATGCGTTAAAATCTTTAAGACTTTTCCCCCAGAACTACATACCACGTTCTATCTCGATGCCTTTAAATTCATTCAAAGTGCCCGCTTGTCGCTTGTCGCTGTGCCGTCCCGTGCAAAATTAAGAAATGAATGCAAAGTTGTTTGCAGCCTCACCTGGTAAGAAGAGACAGGATCAGATGCAGCACAAAACTAACATGTTCAGTATTGTTTTCTAATAATACATTGAGATCACGAAGAATCCATGGAACAAATCTGTGAACCATTGCTGGGTTGCTTCTAAGAAACTCTAACGCTAAAAATGAATAAAACAGTCATAAGAAAAGTAACGTCTTTCAGATTAATTGTTTCTCAATTTTAAGGTGGTGGATAATCACTACTTGTGGTGGTTTACTATGCTTGCGGTGGTGGCAGTTTTGGCGTACTGTGGTGGATAATCACTACTTGTGGTGGTTTACTATGCTTGCGGTGGTGGCAGTTTTGGCGTACTGTGGTGGATTTTGTGGTTTTTTCTTGCTTGATCTATAGAGTTTTGCTATGATTTCGTATTCACCACATAAAGCATTATAACCCACCACAAGTAGTGATTATCCACCACAGTACGCAAAAACTACCACAACAGTACGCAAATAATACCACCACAGTAGTGATTATCCACCACAGAGACAGTACTCCAAAACTGCCACCACCGCAAGCATAGTAAACCACCACAAGTAGTGATTATCCACCACAGTAAACCAAAACTGCCACCACCGCAAGCATAGTAAACCACCACAAGTAGTGATTATCCACCACAGTAAGCCAAAACTGCCACCACCGCGAGCATAGTAAACCACCACAAGTAGTGATTATCCACCACAGTACCAGTTTTAAGCATATGTCAACATGCAGTGATTTGCCGGAAAGCATTTAATTTTCTTAAGTCCTCCAGCAAAAAACTTTCTTCCACAAACAGTTGAATTTTATCTGATTACTGAGCATTATACAAGCAAAACAAAACAGATATTAGCTTTGGGTAGAATATAGAATGATGTAGAAAAACAGCACAAAAGACGATGGAACACAACGAAATCAACAATAAACAAGCGTCAAGGGTCTCTATTTCTAAATATGAACACCACTGACATTCACTCATTCGAATGCTTGCTACCTCGAGTATTCGGTATTCGCATTTTCAAACGTACTGTCACATATCCGTCCTTATTTGTAAATTCTGCCTGCTATCTTCGCTAGCTCCAAAGTTCACTACCTCGAACATATGTTCATATCCATTCAGAGTTAGAGATGTAAGCAGTACTCCAATGTATTTGTATTTCATTGAATGCCTTTTCATATATACTCCTCAGGGTATAAACGTGAGAAAGAGACCGAAAATATCGACAGGCAGAATATATAGCCAGATGCGGCCCGAAATAAACAAATCAGAAAAGTGAAGCTACATTGGAAATGTGTTTTACACACTAATCAGCTCAATGGATGCAGGAAGATGCCCAATATAATGAGTTGTCAAGTCTAAACAGGAGAATGAATTCTTTCTGCCTACGTCACCATATGTCAATATGGTGAGGTTTAGGTCGGAAGACGAAACATTTCCCTTTGTAGAAACCATTCAAAATGTTTGGCAGATACTATGGGTGCTCCATAGCAATGCCACCCGACAGAGGCTTCCGCAAAAGACGGCCGCAGTTTCTATCAGTTCTTTGCTCTGATTCAGGATTTTTGAAAGGAATTCTGAGAAAACCTCCTTAGTAACGGGAATTTAACGAACTAAACGTGTTGCTGTTCAACTGATGGAACTAAGGAAAATATTTCCAGAATTCCTTTCATACATCCTTGATCAAATCAAAGAACAGGACAGCCGCCATCTTTTGCGGAAACCTTTATTGGGCGCTACATATCACTGTTATTATCCAGAAGAGCCCCACTAACAGCATGTTGTTGTTGTTGTTACTTTATTTTGAGTACGCTATTATTTCTAGCTTTTTCAGCTAATTTAGGCCTACTATGCATGCCAAATCCAAGCATGGGACTCCAAAGTCACCCATCCAGATGCAGACCTCACACGACCAAGCTTATCTTCAGCTATCTAACGAAAACTGACTGAGAAGCTTGGCAACCCACTCTACGGGACAACCATGTTAGTTACAAAGAAAAAATTCTAAGTATTAAAAGGCAGCATTGAGATGGTTTCAGAAACTTACAGATGTCTCGATAGCGCGGTCTTCCATGATGCTTTACTTCCTTTACAACCATACCATGATGATAAATCATTCTGTAGAAAATTACAGACAACATTTGATGTGCAAAATATACCTTTGTCCAAGAACGTAACATAATGTAAAACACGTGATGAAAAGATTTGAATCAGGCATCGATTTTATTAACCATTAACAACTAGGGATCCATTATTACTAGAAATCAGACTTCGGCAGAATAAATACAATAGACCTTTTCAAGGAGGTCTGGGTCGGACGAGACACTTTTCTGGAAAATGGTAGCCGTATCAAGTAAGGGAATCCTCCACATGGACAAAGACCGGAATTGCGGTCGTTCCAGGATAGATATTGCAGCCAATTTTTCCTTCAAATTCACATTTAATAGGAGTTGAAGTGAAAGAAAGGATCAGTTTATCTGGTCTAGGATCGATTTAATCAATTATTTGTTAGTTAATTATATCGTTAGTTAATTCTGTAGATATTTTAAACATTTCTGTCATAGGATTCCCTTTCTGTCTTTTTCTTCTATTATTCGTTTTATGGTGAATTTGGAGTAAAATCTGCTGCATTACTTCCTCTGAAGCGACTGCAATTCCGGTCTTTCTCCGTGGAGAGGATTCCCTTACTCGATACGGCTACCATTTTCCAGAAAAATGTCACGCCCGACCCAGATCTCTTTGAAAAGGTCTATTAACTTTCCCTGGACACGAAGAAAAGTGAAAAAAATTATTTCATCACTGTTCCGTTTGAGCTGCTGTTCAAAATAAATATTGAAAAGAAACAAAGTAAAGGTTCTCCTATATTTGTTCTTGCAAACTTCTTTTAATTGTTTATGGTTTATTCGTTGTTTAAAATAAATTTCTTATAACGGTCTGCTGCGTCATTAGGTAGGTAGGATTGTCCTTACCTACGCCGATCATGCGTGGCTGCAGAATGGCTCCAACGAGATCTTTGGTTACCCCAAGATGAAGACAATCTGCGTCTTTGCCTCCATGCATCGTATCTTCTTTGCCTCTCAAAATCATGTGTACGTCTATTTCCAGGTATCGATGTGGTTCTGTAATGAAATCTAAAAGAAACAGAGATAAAAGGTTATTCCATGGAAATTTATAACGATGGATTAAACATGAAAACAAGATAATAACTAATACCAAGAAGAGTAATTTTTAAACGAAGCTTTGGGCTTAATCCTTTTTTCAATTCAAAAAAGGTGGAAAAAGGTTAGGCCCGAAACGTCGTTTAAAAATTACTCTTTCTGGTTTTGGTTAGTTTCTTTATCTCGTGTTTACTATCCTCTACGTAGAGAGTGCACCGTGATATACCGTCATATCTCAACCTGCTGTTGCTTGTTTTACTGTTTATGGTTTAAAAACCACAGGGAAAAATCTTAGTAAAAATTGGTCTGCCTATAAAGCATAATATAGTACACAATCACATAAATGAAATTTGAATTTGCAGTTAAGGCAAAGCAGTTTGTATCTTTTAATCTACATTAGGTTCGTTTTTTAAATGTTAACAGTATTTGAGAGGAATTGAAGAGGTTGTTTATTGTACGAAAATTCAAATTAAATTACAGTTTACATTTATGTAATGATAAATGATTTACCGCGACGGTGATGGTGCCAAACTGCAAAATACAAAACAAATGTTTTCTGTTGTGAGACTAAACAGTTAACGGCATTCGGAATCTGTATTCTATGTTACAATAATCCTGTCTCTTATGATAGCACCCCTCCAAACAGTGTCCCCCCTCTCTACACAGACAAAATCCAAATAACCAGCCGCTCTTTTCTACTCCAAAACATATTGTAAATGAGACTCAAACAACACCTTGAAAACACCAGTTCTGATAGTTTTTCTTGGGACCAAGTCCAAAGGTAATGACAGTCACAGCAGCAGAAATCCTCGGTCCGATAAAACAAACTAAGAAAGTCTGGATATCTGATGTTGCCATCAAGTTCTCTACTAAGCGCAGAGAAGCACAAGCAAGAGGCAACAAATCAGAAGCTTCATTCTTGAGCAAGCAAGTAAAACAGAGCATCCAGGTCGACGAAAAAGTAGACCTCATTCGGAAAGCAGAAAGTTTAGAGAGAGCAGAATCTAATGGGGACAAGTGGAAACTATTTCGGTTGGCCAAAGAAATTTCTGGAGGATTGTCAACCGGTGAGTGAGCCCATTATGGTCAAGGAAGGGAATGCCATCACAGATATGGAGAAAAGGCATGAAAGGTGGAGAGAGAGCACTTTTGTGAGGTACTAAATCGCCCTCCATCCGCCCACACTATACAGTAGCCTTGATGAATCTAAAGGAGACGATGGTACATATACACTGCCAGCACAGAACCCCCCAACACTTGATGAGATCAAGCACGCCGTTAAGAGAATGAAAAACAACCGCTCTCGACGAAATGATGCCCTACCTGCAGAATTGTTGGAGGAAATACGTGCAAGTGTATTCAAGTCAGTTTGAGAAAAGAGAAGACTCCACAAGACTGGGAAAGGGCAATACTAATCCCTGTTTTCAAGAAAGGTAATAGAAAGTGCTGTTCGAAATATCGAGAGGCATTTTCCTTCTGAATATTGTATATAAAATATCAGAAGCTGTCATACATGACAGACTAGCAAAAGGAAGAGAGCAGAATGTCAGAGAGAATAAGGCAGGCTACGGACCTGGAAGAGGATGGGTGGATCAAGTCTTTTCGATACGACAAGTTCTAGGGACTCGCCAGGAATATGCAATACCGAAACTTATCGCTTTCCTGGACTTTACAGCAGCATTGGACTTTACAGACAGTTTCTGGAAGTCTCTGGAAAATTCTGAGGAAGGAAGGCATACCTTCTAAGCTGTGTAACATCACAACAGTGCTATACAAACACACAAAGTGTCAGATAAAAACATATGGCCAGGCAGGAGAGGTATTTGAGATAAAGACTGGCGAAAGACAAGGGCAATCCTATCTCCCCTCCTGTTCAACTGAGGAATCAATTACATCCTTCGTAAACAACTAGATGGCCAAGGTGGTGTCAGACTCTATCCATCACAAGTGTCCATAACGGACCTCACCTTCGCAGATTTTATTGCCTTTCTTGCCGAGACCAAAGCAGACTGCAATGCATGATGGACAGAGTTTGTGAAGAGGGTATAAAACTAGGACTCATCCTGAGTCGTCCAAAATCAAAGATACTCCCCAGCTGCTACAATCTAGTAAACTCTGCGGTACCCATAGAGCAAGAGGTACTCGACGATGTGGACCAGTTCACTTACCTCGGAAGCAAGATCTCACGTAATGCAGGTCTCACTAATGAGATCAACAGAAGAACAGCAATGGCCGCCACAGCATTTGGACCCTAAAGGGTGCCTCCATAGCAATCAAAGTTAGGATCTATCAGGCATCCGTAAGATCTGTGGACTTAGCAGGAAAAAGTACAATGACACGTGAATCAACCACCTGACCACCGCAATAAGTAGAAAGTGATAAGCAAAGAAGCCGCCAAGTCCCAGGACGGGAGAAAAAGGCGTAGCTGACATGTAAATGAATTCTAAATATGATATGTTAAGTCAAAATGCTGTTTTGCATAATTTAACTGGAATATCCTCACTCGACTTGGGACCATCGTTTCCTCGAACATTACATTTATATTCCTATCATCCTATCCTCAATATTAAATGTAGATCATTACTGAACCATGAATTATGTCTCTGTTTATCGTCGTTCCGATTCTAAGGTTTGTCACTTTTTCCTCCTGAAACCCTGACTCTGATTTTACCAGTTTAGCTACCTAACTTTGAATGTTTGGAAAAGCATTTACTGGCACCATACAGCATGAACCCAACATAGCTTGGCGAGACTTCAGTTGGCATTTTGCAATAGTAGCCAAGCTACTGGCTACACTTGCAAGATATGCGACTGCACATTGATGGGATATACGTCTTGGCACATTCAGGTGGCTATGTATGTGTACAATCTGTTACATCTTGATTTATGTTGGTATAATCAATCATTGGCTAGCCTCGTGCTGATAATGAAGACAGAACAACTCTTGCCAATTCTCAACAATTGGTATTGATCCTCATTTCAAAGAGCAAATGGGCTTAAATTCTATGGTTGAAGTTTAACTTTGAGTTAGCAAGGTTTGCAATTGGCCTGTGTCAGACTGTTTACAGTCACATTTCAGCTTTAAGATAACCTTGAATTGCTGATGTATGGTTCAAAATCCCACAGACATGTTGTATTTAGCAGTTGGTAGAAGTTCCAATAAATTTGAAAGTAAAAAATTGAAGACGGAAAAATTTAGAGAAGGAACAATGATAACTTTTTGCGAGATGAGATTGATATCTAATTAATTCTTCATTTTGTTTCATGACGTAATTATTGAACATACCTTGAAAATATCATAGCAGAACACTGAAGTCTCTTTTTATCATTGTTCTGATTATAAGATATAGATTAAAGTGCACGAAAAAGGCGAAGAACATCTGATTCTTGTATTTGTATATTTTAAATAGGCTCCATTACAAAGAAGAATTTAGTACATCTACTCAAAGAGTAGAGATTTCCCTGGGCATATTTATGAATCCAGAAATCGAGACATTTCGCGTGAATTTCTTCTCGCGAATCAACAACGAAAGGTTGTTGTACTTATTTTCGTCAATGTATGAGAGTAGAAGAACAATTTGGAATAAAAAAAATTCATTCTAAAAAGAAGTTATGATGAGTTTTTGCGCAGGTATCTTATCTTCACGATTAATATTTTTAGTGAATATGTTCTAAGCTCCAATAATTTGGAAAAATTAATTCATGCAAAAATAAATACTTTAAAATGTTTACCTTCTCCCATAATCCACCTCACTATTCAATGACCATGAGCTTTGTTGATCTGTAGAACTTTTTGCTTTTTCCATAAAATGCTAAAAAATTACAATATGTGATTGACATTTACACTTCATAAAAATCTAAAGACAAAAGATAGCTATCTCATATATCTGATGTGATTTTTAAAGAATATAGATCAAAAGATGAGATGCTTCTTGGTGCAAGCACAGAGCAAAGATACCGAAAACAGCTTACTAAAAAGCTGGCGGCAATCGATGAAAAATGAATGGGAGCTGTATTTCTTCACCATATCACAGTATGCACTGATATTTTGCTCATATGTATTCTCTTCTTTATCCAGTGAAAAGTCTTAAAGGAGTTATCTGGCCATAATTTATACGCAGATGCAGATGGAAATGCACCAGTCAGAAAAGTGAAGCTGAATTGGGATTGTGTTTGTTACGACAAACAAAATTAATTGAGGAGAAGATTTTGCTTCTGACTGCATTATCGCAACTAATAATAGTTGGGCGTTGTTGATCAAGCATTTTATGCCAATGCTTTCCTTTTGGCTATTTTCCTAATTAACCCTAGAACGTGTAAACTGTGTTGAAATTTTGTTAACACTGGATTTCCGTCTACAGCTAATTACACGCTTTTTTTATAAGGAACCATTTTATAAGGAACCTACATGTAGAAGGCCCAAAAACTTAAAGAACTTATACTACAAGAGAGAAAATAACTAAAGAACTTTTTATTGTTGAATAGTTTTATCATTGCAAATAATCAAGAATTAGAGAGCCGGTTCCATTCATTTGCAGTCGAAAATCGCATAAATTGTACGTTAAGCATGTATCAAATGTTTCCTTGAGTATTCTTGGGCTTTGTTCACATGCAAGTGTCTCTCTTTTATTGTTAAGACCACTGCATGTGCAGTTAAAATTAAGGAACCATTAAGGAACTTTTTGAACTACAATTGCCTCAAAAGAGGTCCAAAAATAAGGAACTTCAAGAACTAGGCCTTGAGGTAGGTTCCTTATAAAAAAAAGCGTGTACTCCCATGCTTTCGATGCCTTTCCCAGGATACAGAATTTCAGTTTAACAGTTTGTCAAGAAAGTTTGAGGGTTTCACAAGATTTCTATGCTGTTCCATGCTTTCAGGTTGGCAGCAAGTTGTGATTTTAAATAAACTTCCATGCTGTACGTGGTTTACAATGCTTTGAAACTTGCTGGCATATGCTTTCCACGCTTTTCCGTGCTTCGAAATTATGATGTTTGCTGTTCCCATGCTTTTCATGCTTTTCCTATTGACCCTATCGAGAACAAAAGCATGAGAAAGCATGGGAATCACGGGTGAACCATTGAATTTCTATGGTTCCCGTACCTTGCCCCACGTTTTTTACCAAGGCTGTGAGATACAGTAACAAACTCTTTCTTTGCGTTGTTTTGATGTGGGCAGCTTCCAAAAATCCTAAATAAAACAACAATCTTGCTCTGCAAATTATTCAAAAACAATCCTTGCTGTAATTTTCTGTAAAGTCTGGCTAATGCAGCAAATGCTGTCCTATAACATGCTTAAGGTTGGGTTTTTGTTTGGAATTACAGCGTGATTGCTCTCGTTCCTAAAAATTAAGAAGACGAGCGTAATTTGAAACATGCCGTTTGACCATATTTCTTTATATCTTGGATGCGCCACTTCACACGTTTCTTTTTCTGACAGGGCGACCTTCACTACTCTGATTGGTGCATTTTGATCCGCCTTAATCAATTGTTTCGGTCTGATTCTGACATATTCTGACATGAGTTTGAAACGAAAAAATCCTTTAAGTTTCCCTTGGATGTCTCAGCTGTTTTAAGGATCTTTTCCTTTAGCTACTGAGAATATTATTCGGTAATAATTACAAATTCTCCAACATTAGTGATTCCAGGCTCCATGCCTGCTTTTAACTTTTCTGTTTCACAGTTGATTACTGAAATTTGGGCCAATTTTGAGAAGTGGCTTAAGGGAAGTCTCCCATCCAAAGACCACTACAGTGTAGCGAAATCACAGTACTCTTTGTCTTTCAACAATTAAACATGCATACCGTAAAAGCTCTATTTAGCCCAAGAGGGGCTTATTCCATAATGGAAGTTTTTGAGCGGGACTTATTAGAGAAGGGGGCTTATTAGAGAGTGGGGCTTAATAAATTATTTGAAACATTTTGTTCTTTATTTGTCAAGACGAATGCTACAGACATTGTGCTACAGACATTGTGCAACAAATGAACTTTTGAAGAAAGTTTCAACCTACATTTGTAGTAAGTAAGTAGCTATTAGTTGTTGTAAGACGCAAGTTTTGGATATCAAACAGGTTACAACTTAGTATCATTTCATTTCATATGTTTGCTACTGAACTTTCAAGTGACTAAAATAAGAGGGAGGCTAAAAGGGGGCTTAATAGAGAGGGGGCTAAAAGGGGGGCTTAATAGAGAGGGAAGGCTAAAAAGAGAGAGGGAGCTTAATAGAGCTTTTATGGTATTCAGAAAGACTTATTGAAACTATAATAATAGTTAGTTAATTTCATGAGAAATATAATTAAACAATTCAAATATTCGTTTTCTAAAATACTAAACAGGAGTTAAAGGGATTGACCACAACGTTTTAATTCAAACTTGAATCATCCTCAGCTAGATAAAAAAACATTGAAGTCAAGTTAACAGAAGTTGACTCAATTTATTAAATTAACTAACTTTTGTTTTACCACTTTAATATTTTTCATTTAGCTGAGGATGATTCAAATTTGAATTGAACCTCATCCTCAAACCCTTTAACTCTTTTTAAGTATTTTTCACCACTTGAATTGTTGAAACTATAAAATTCATGCTCCATTCAAACAAGAGTTATACAGATTAACCCTGTATATGATTACTCACCTGCTTATATTGTAGATCAGGCTTGATGTCATGAATAATAGATTTGAATGAAGATTTGCATAGTGGACAAGTGTGAACAACATTAGACCATTGTAGTATACACAAATAGCAAAAGGAATATGATAAAAATCAAGGAAGAATTCAGTTCAGTAAAAATTTGAGATGTGATGAAAGCAGAAAAAATTACAAACATACTTAGAGGTTGTTTGTGTAATGTGCAATGAACAAACGTCTCGGGAAACGCTAAAAAGCAACTTTATGATGCAAGTTTCAAGAATTGAAATCGTAAAACATTATTGGGCATTTGTCCCTCTCGCTAAATCTTTTACACACTTTGCTTTTACCGAAAGCCTCAGTAGAAACCATAACCCTTTATGCTCTTTTGAAAGTTGAATTGTTTCTTGCATAGTATTCACCAGAACTCCTAATCTTATCCACATTATGTTTGAAAAATCCATAATTATAGATCAAACATTACCTCCTCTCTTGTAAAACCAGAAATTCCAAAGAAAAACAAATGGTAAATTATGCATTTGAAATAGGGGTCACTAACATTTGGGGGCTTAAAAGACAGGGGGCTTATACCAAATATAAAAATAATAAGAAGAGATTCAAGGCCATACTAATACTCTAAGAGCTACAAAACATGGACCAATACTGAATACATAATATACTCAGATAATTATTATACTTGTTGTCTTTGCGAAAAGGATACGAAAACAACTATCCAAAAATGCTCTATCATCAAAATTGCCAAGGCAGATTGTGCAAGTAAGGTCGTGCCTGTTAGATTGATTGTGATTGTTCTCACTTTTTTCAATTTTCACAGGAAAGATTTTATCTTTATGTTCTTCTAGCCTTTGTTTAACAGAAATTGTTGTCTTTTGTTTTCATCAACAGGATTTCTTGAAAATGACTTCACAAGATTCAGCTGACTATTTTCATCTTCAGAATCAGAAATGAAAATGACAGGCACAGGCTTTTTTGGCACTTCTAGGATCTCAATAGATGCATCTGAATCAGAATCTGAAGACTCAGTAGTATTTTGCGTGTTGCTGCTTGATTGAATGTTTGGGTTGAAGGCTGTTGAACTTGATAATGACTCCATAGTTGTTGATGTGTAACTAGGGTGGTCTGGATGATTGATATCTTCTGCTATGGGTGAAAATTCATCAGACAAAGAAGGGTCACCAGTGTTCATCGTTTTTGACTCCTAGAAAAACAATAACACTCTTTTTTTTATAAGAAATCGTTTATAAGAAACTCAGTACTGAGATCAATATTGGTTAAGAAACTTTCAGTACTCGACCCAAAAATGATAAGAAACTCGCAGGTCTCAACAGTCTTTAGAATTAGAAATATAGCATCGAAAAACGAACTTCTGTTACACCATAAGTGTCTATTTTTACAAAAAAAACAGCTGATGTAAACGTGAATTGTATTGCTTCTTCTATTTGTCAAATTTAAGTGTCAATTACCTGTTTTGGCACTAAAAATTTTGATCCCTAAGAAACTGCTAAGAAACTTTCAGTACCAAAATTGTCCAAAAACTAAGAAACTTTGAGTACTGAAAAAATCTTAGTTTCTTATAAAAAAGAGTGTACAGGCCTCTCCGTGAGTATTTTAGAGGGTGCGTAGAAGATCGCGCACCTCAATTTATTTAGGCGCGCATTTTTTAGGAACGGCAATTTTGACTTTCTCTCGCATTATTTGCATTTTATATGATGTTATTAACGAATTACTCAATTCATTTAAACAGTTCACATTAAATCAGTTTCAACATCACACAGAGAATCAGAAATATTTGAATCTGATGATGGAAAATCGACGAGAATTATTCCTAAAAGTTCCTTCGAGTCGTTTTTTCTTGTCGCTTCTCCGCGCTTCAGATTCAACGTCAGCAGTATACCACCATGAAGACTTCGAATAAAACCAGATTTTCTTCGTTTTTGCAAATAAAGTTTAACTGCACGAGATACTATACAAAGAACTCGGGTATCACCACGCAAACCACGTATACACGCAACGCAGATCATGAAAATCATAAATCGATCAGCGGTTGGATTGTTTCTATTCAATGACAGCCACTAAATATCAATTATGTGATTAGCAGATTCAAGATATTTTTATTGAAAGATCGCTAAAAACTTTTGAGAGGCGTGATTTTAAAGAATAACAAGAAAGGAGGTGCGTGAAATTATGCGCGTCTTGGCAAGACGAGGAGCGTGTGGAGGCGCGCGCGCGCGATCACGCGCCTTAAAATGAGAGGCCTGACAATCATCATTATGCTATTCTCCTCATTATTTATCATCGACATTGTCATCATGATCATGATCATGATGATCAACACCATCACTCATAACCAATATGGTAAGAGGGACTCAAAATTTGTTTGTCATGGAGCCAGCCTCCCTAACCAAATTCTGTAGTCACGTCTCAGTAATAAGCAAACATAACCATAACGCAGTTGGTTACTTTCATCTCTTTAGATTTTCCAACTCAAATATCTAATTATGCTATAAGAACAGAGAATATTCTGATAATCATCGAGTCAGAATGAATTTGGCAAAAATATCCACAACGCAACATACGACTCTAATCTGCACCGACTCTAATCTGCACCGTGATATCTCATCACATCTCATTATGCAAATGAAAACTTAGAGAATTTTCTGATTGGATGAACTTCGACAACTTGTGCCAATTACTCGGCCGCAATGAATCATGTACTTATTTAAGTTGATCGAATTCAGTAATTGCTGCTAATTGCCAAGTAGTTGGTTTTCATGATGACCAATTACGGCGACATCAAAGTTTACTTCCTCTTATTTGTGGCTTAGCTATTGTTACCAATTTGGCAGAAAAAAGCGTCTATACATACATGTATTCATACCTACATGCGTTCCACGAACACCCTCTCATTATGTCCTTCGGACATAAAATCACGGCTGTTACGGCCCATTGTTTTCCGAGAAATGAAGTCTGGGCAAAAATCGATTTCAGCACATTGATCGCGCGGA
Source organism: Chrysaora quinquecirrha (assembly GCA_014526335.1). Taxonomy (NCBI): domain Eukaryota; kingdom Metazoa; phylum Cnidaria; class Scyphozoa; order Semaeostomeae; family Pelagiidae; genus Chrysaora; species Chrysaora quinquecirrha. Next base: position 34,512 of record JACTAT010000293.1, read on the forward strand.
TTTCCAAAATTCTCCAAACTTCTTCCCGAATTATTTTGAAAACCGTATACGAATTAGAAACCATTTTATTTTATTTCATTTCTTCAATCCTTTATTTATTTATCTTGCAAATTTCATTCTGATTGCTGCTTCCACTTTTGAGTAAAAAATCCAGACGTTGAAGGTGTTTTCAGAATTTTCTGACTTCACGACCAAAATTTCGGCCTACTCGTCTTCATATTTTGGGACCGTGCATCTCTCAGGATTAGTTTTTAGACATGCGGTTTTTTGCATTAATTAGTTTGATAAAGAGGCTATCTCATAAGGTATGAAATCATTTGGTCAGCGGCCTACAACAATGCAGAATTTTCAAAACAAAACTTTAGCCCTCGCGTGCTCGATGTGAAATTGTCTTGCAAAAAGATTTCACTGGTACAGGCCAAGGACAAGTATCAAACAACCGTTTTAAATTGTATTTTCATTTAAATTTTGTTCACTAAAGATGCACGAAGAAAAAGTTTGAGGGTAGGTAGTGGCCAAAATCATGGAAAGTTGACAAAAGTTCACATGGCCGCACTGTGCGCCTTCGCAGCAACAGCTGAAGTTTCGTCTTTTCCCTGAATGGACGTTGTAAATTTTATCTTCAGAAAGCAGTATTATGAAGAAATTCTGATATTTTGTTAATTAAAACAATTGATACTGTATTATTTTTCATTTTCATTCACTTAAACCCCAGGTAAACCAACCCGCGTTTATTTTCCTGCGTCGGTTTCTCATGAAAATGTGCTGAGCAAAGTCATCAAATCGGATGTTCTAAAAACAAAAAGATTTCTGCGTTTAACCTAAAGCCAAAAATAATTCAAATAATACATTATTCGAGAGCTTATTTATTGCTTGTTTGTTATATTTGATTGGAAATTTAGTAGGAGATACTCAGAAAAAGATATTTAACGAAAAACAAATCGAGGTACGCAAAGGGTCTAACCGGACTTCACTTCCCGCTCGTAACAGCCGTGTGGAGGGCCTAAAAACCCAAAACAAAAGTCAGAAATACTATTCTGAACTTCTGGTCGTTTACTTACAAGTCTTGAAAATAAATGTGATAGAATCAAATCAATCCAGAAAACCTTCTCTTTCTTCGCCTTCAATTGTAATAGCTTTCCTATTTTTCGGCTTTACAGCAGAACAGAATTTTTATTGCGACACCGAAGACCCAGGCCGAAGCAGCCATATTCGAAATTCATTTTCGCTTTTTTCTCTCTATTTCTCTAAACTGGAAAGGAGGCTAGCGAAGAATTTACGTTTTCTGCCAGCGTCAGCATTACGTCAACATTCATTGGAACGAAACCATTCAGTGTCCTGCGATGATGAAATTGTAATGTGAGGTAATTTTCTTGACTTTTCTCAAATGTTCTGATTAGGCTTATTCTTATTCTTACTTGCTTTGTTTCGACTTAAAGTGACGACTGAGGTTGATTATAAAAGAGCAAATAGATAATTCTTTGTGGCATATATATTTGTTACATATAGCTGGTAACATAAAAAGTGCAAATTATTGTAAAGTACCATGGAGTTTTTACGCCGAGTTACTGGTACACAGAAGCCACTGGTAAGAGTTCTACGAATGGCTGGAAGTATAAGATCTGGGCGTGGATCAAAATACATTAACATGCTTAACTTAGAAAAACAAATAGACCAAGCATTTGACTGTAAGAAGGTAAAGCCAAAAGCAGTTGTTTTGGAGATAAACTCACATGGAGGTTCTGCAGTACAGTCAAGCTTAATTTACAACAGAGTGAGAAATCTTGCTAACAAGAATCAGCTGCCAGTTATTTCATTTGTGGAAGATATGGCAGTATCTGGTGGATACTGGCTGACTTTGGCTGGTGATGAAATTTATGCAGACAGAAACTCCTCCGTTGGACATATTGGAGCTTTGTCCATGCTTTTGGGTTCAAGAGGTTATCAAGAAGCTTGGTAAGATTGATTCCATATTTTAATTTTGCTTGCATTATAATTTAATGACTGCCCAGTTTGTTTATGATGTTTGTTAACAATGCATGCAACTATGTTCACTTTTTGCTTGCAGGCATTGAATCAAGAATTATCCAGGCTGGCGAGCATAAATTTCGACTGGACCCATTCAAACCATTAAAGCCTCAAGATGCTGAATGGATGAAAGGTTATCTGCAAGAAGTTCACCAGAATTTTATAAATCTTGTTAAAGAAAGAAGAAAGAACCTAGACATCAACCATAAAACTGTATTTGAAGCAGATATTTTTACTGGTGAGAATGCTGCAAAAATTGGCTTGATTGATGGTACAAGTTCTGATTTACAAGATTTGCTGAAACAAAAATTTGGAGATGATACAGTAATCAAAAGAATTGAGCCTAAAGCTAGATTTCCATTTGGTCCGTTTAGTGGATTTGGAAGTGAACTGAAAATTTCTACTGAAGATGTTATAGAAACTATGACTGAAGTTGGTTTCAAAAGCCAATACAAAACTTACTAACATTTGAACACAAAATAATGCAACTATTCTTACACTGCACTGTATTTTTTACACTTTGAAAAGATTATGTGAACATTGCCTATTATTGGTGAAAATAAACAGAATATGAGAGTAATAAGATATTCTTAGCCTTGCAATAGTACCAGTTACTTGTGTCTAATTCAAACTAGTGTATTTTGAACATACACATTTTTTTATAAGAAACCTGGCTCAGCGCCTAGTTCTAAAAGTTGCTTAATTTTTGACCCAATTTTAGTTCTAAAAGTTTCTTGACAGTTTCTTAATTTAATGGAAAAAATTGCAGTAAAAACGATAAAAAAAAACGAGGATATAGCAAGCGAATTATTAATATTATTATATTGCAAAGAATGGGCCATGCTGGGTGCGAGAAATCGCACGGAAATGCTTGAGAATTGATTACTACGTCCACAAATGTGAAATCAGTATGTTGGGAAACTGACACAAAATGTCTTAAGTTTCTTAACTCCTTCCTCCTAGTTCTAAAAGTTTCTTAACTTTTGGGGTGTCTAGTTCTAGGTTTCTTATAAACCGGTTTCTTATAAAAAAGATTACGTGTATACCAATTTGAACAACACTCTCATCCCCCTTCAAAAACTTGCAAGAAACTATAATAAAATCCTTTATAATCCAAACTACTATCATTCAAACTTTCCATCATTCAACCACTTTTTTCGATCCACTGAGGAGAAAACTTTTCCAATCTGAACTTTCTGCAAAATAAACTGTTAAGATAAATGCTTCATTTCATAAAATCACGTTTTAAATCTACGTTTTTTGTGATTTTGGGTAGTTTACGTATTTGAATTCTTTAACATGGATTGGCTGCTAAATTCTTATTTCCTTGTCAAAATGTAAAAGTACCATGGACTTCACATTGATGAATCAAAAGCTGATTCTAATTGCATTAAACCAACTGTAATCAAGGTTGGAATTCCGAAAAGTCTGCAAGACAATTTGGTCACAAAGCATCAGTAATAATAATATTATCCTTCTTATTAGCTAGCAGTTTTTGCCTAATATCTGCACCGGGAAAAAGTAATACATCAGGTATCTAGTAGTAGCAGGTTTCTTAAATAAACGGTTAATAAAAACTTAAGTAGGTACATAAAAGCATAAAAACTTCTATTACTTATACTTCTTATAAGAGGGTACAAAGAGTATGCAAATTGTCTAAAAAAGAACATTCAGACTTTCTCATCACCAACAAGTGGTTCTGCAGCTTCTTGCACTGGATGCATTTCACCTCCATTCTCACATGTATCACCAACGTCATCCTTAAATAGAAAGCAACACAGATCAAGATTGTCGCAAGCAATTGATACAATGCTGAACAAGCAAGGCAGCCCAGCCAGGTTAAAGTAAAACAAAAAGAATCATTATTTGTAAACTCCCAGACCGAAATTAGGTTTGACATGAAAGGGTAGTTATTGTTTTATTGCTTTGTGTTCCACATTTTATCGCTTTGGGATGAAACTTTAAAAAAGGAGTCGAAATAGACAAACCTCTCAAGTAAACATCTTTGGCAAGATGAAAAAAGTAAGACGACCGAACCAAACTGAAGCAGTGACCCGAGTCATTGACTATGCACAGAGCAAGTACACGCATTTTTTTATAAAGAACCACTTCACAAGGAGCCTGCATGTAGAAGGGCCGAAAACTTAAGAACTTATACTACTAGAGAAATCACTAAGGATTTTCAATGCTTGATATTTTTATCGCTGCAAACAATCAAGAATTAGAAAGCTCACCCTTTACAATGTGTGTGCAGTACCGTGGGGGATGTTCACTATTGGCTCAATGTAAAAGAGGACGCACCTCCCATCCCCAATCTTTCTTAATAAAAACTGCAGTAATTATTCGAAAGTAAAAATAGCAACGCTGTAGCAATGTCCGAAGGACGCTGATCATTATGATAATAATGATGAAGATAATGTTAATAATGACGAAGATGACGAAGAAGAAGACAACGATGATGAGAATGATGATTATGTTGGTGATGATGATGATGATGATTATGATGATGATGATTATTATGATGATGATGATGATGATGATAATGATGATGATGATGATGATGATGATGATGATGACTTTGAAGAGGATGATAATGACCATAATGATCATGCTAGAGACGATCATGATGATGATTATGATGCTCGACGACGACGACAACGATGATGATGATCACGTTGAAGACGAAAATGATGATCACCGTCTTCAACATGATGATCATGTTGAAGACAATGATTGGTGATTGTGATGATGATGGTGATGATGATAATGATCCATTATGATGATGATGCGATTGTTGACAATGTGATCAGATGAATATTTCCTGGAACAATCCCAAAACTTTGAATCGAAAATAGAAAACCTCTAGTAACGTATATGTACTAATAAATTTGAGCTCATAGGTTAAACTGTGTAACAAATAACTCCCTTCAGTGCACCGAAACCTGTAATCTTCGCTACAAATGATGAATTTAATTCTAGAATCTCCAAAAGCTATCATAACAATTCGCATACTATGCAGATGACTATATTCGATAATTAATAGCACTTTGAAGAATTGATTGCCAACTTTGAACCATTTATTTTCAGATCATTTTGAAGCCGCAAACTGTTTTGAAAAATTTCTTCTGTCTAACTTGGCAACAATTTCTACTGCGCCACAATCTCCTCTTCTTTTCACACGAAAATATCTTACATGTAATAGGACTTCTAGAAACCTCTGAGAATAACAACCCAATCAAAATTGTATGAAAATATTTAAAATAAAAATAAAATCAAACTAGATTTGAGCAACATTTTGCAATATTGTAGTCAAACTTTTTTTGAAGACCGACTGAGCCGGCTTTTTGCGAGAAAATCTTGGTGTCAAATTTTAGTTTCCTGCATCTTGGATCGAACTGGCAACCTTTAGCACAAGAAACAAGCGCATTATTCCATTGCGCTACAATAACAGTTAATACTAATTGATGTTTTTGGCAAGCAATTGCATTTTGCTAATTATGCCCACTAACGACAACACTTAACGGCGATTTCAAAGTTTAATTCCTGTTATTTGTGGTTTATCTTTTGTTACGCGGTTTGGCACGAAAAAGCGTCTATATGCCTGCCTACCTACCTACCTATGTATTTTTTCTATGCGTACATGCGTTCCACGACACCCTCTTAATATGTCCTTCGGACATAATAAATACATGCAAATTATTGTACTTATAGAAGAGAACGATACATAGATGTCAGAAAAAATAGTTCTTTGGAACTTCACAAGACAATTTTCCCTGGAATAACTCTGCTCTTCCGCAGTGCTCAGTAGCTGAGTTGATCCCGGTTCTGGGTTCAGGATACTGGTGTTTCAATTAGCTAAAATACCTCGACATTAAACTCTTGAAAAATTAAGCAAAAAAACCATCTTATTTTTCGTCATATTTTCTAAAATTTTCTGCCTTTTTCATGGTTATGTGTCACACTTAATATACTTTTAGCGGATCAAAATTTCGACTTGTTGAGACCGCAATTACTGTTTCCTCGATATTCGCATGGTGTTCTGGAGTAAAAGCAGCTACCGGGAAAAGGATCGAAACATATTGAAAGCTCGTTCATATTCGCAAATACATACGCCCAACAACAAGTCCAACTTTCTGTACTTTTTGAAAAATTTCGCATAAAAATTAATTTTTACAAATTTTCAGAGAAGGGGCTAAAACAACGCGAGCTTCGGATGTAAACAAACAGTGTAGGCAGGACATATACCACTGCAATCTAACAAATAGGGTAACTTTTTGTTTTAATGTGGATTCTAGCATTTTAAAGCATGGGGAACAAAATCAGCCCATGGGCCTTTGCGATATCGTCCGAATTTGGGCGTGGTCGATGACGTCATCAAGGAATGCATTTTTGGTCATTTGCATCGTGTTTTCAACACTTTTCCACTTTTTTTTAGTGTTTTTGATCAATGCAATGCTAATGGGCCACAAGGATGATGTCGTTTGCATTCAAAATTACATGTGTTGGCAACATGGTGCACATGTGACCTATGACGTCATTTTAAAAATTTTCTCAGTTGCACAATTTCTGGTCAAATCCGAAACATTTTCCACCATTTTAAATTGTCAAATAACCTAATGTTGCTATTTGTTTCAATCTGTTTAAATTGCAAATGTCAAATGCTCAATTCTAATTGCACAAGCAAGCTGGTTTCTAACTGGGTTGAAACATTTCAAGTAAATACTGAAATCCTGATATACAGTTTGTAGCAACGTAGCAATGATAATTTTGAAGAAGGGGGGCCTATTATAGGGGGTCCAGAAGCCGCGAAACCGTGAAAAAATCAGCTTTAAGTCGCAATCCCTCGTCGAAAAAATGGCTAAGCCGCTGCCGATTAACTTCATTCGCGGATATAACATTAACGGCTCTAATAGCTTGTCAATCGACATTTATCCTGTCGCTTGTCCGCTTGATCGCTTATTTACTTTTCCTATTTCATTTTCGAGCGTCACAGAACCTTCTTCAAGCACATTCCTTGTGAAATTCAGAATGCGTGTAGTTTTTTTTTCGCTCAAAAGCCGCAGCCGAATGCAAAATGCCGTAAACCGATGTCAATACACACCAAAAAAACGCAAGCTGCAACTTTTTCTGAAGCCGCAAACCGTAGAAAAAGCATCGTGAAATCCGTAACCCGCACTCAAATAGGGGTCGAAGCCGTGAAGCCGCAAACCTATAATAGGCCCCCAAGAAGGGCTTTATCAAAGCCTGTTCTTAGTTTGGATTCTGATAATGAAAGAAAATGTTTGTTATGCGAAGGAAGAATCGCACAAAAAGATAAAAACACATTCGTTGACAAACAGAGGATGGGAAAATTTAAAGCAACAGGCACAAGTTTGGAAGGAGATAAACATTGACCTTGAAGACAAATTCCATTTCTTTCGATATGTTCATGATAAAATTGTCGACAAGACAGATGCATTTGGAAATGTCCACGATAGCTGCAGATTACCTTTTAGAACAAAAGCATCTGCTTATGTGAAAAGGTATGTTAATCGTATTTAGATAGTTATAAACTTTATGTTACAGCAATTGTTAGAAGCAAGTGCTAGAGGGAGGATGTCATAAGCTGTGGAACTGACAGATTGGCTGAATACCCAAGGTCAAGATAGGGACAAAATTCATTAATTTATTATATATTTGAGGTAATTAAATTAAAATATTTACACTAAGTAATTTGCTTTTCTAATCACTTTTTTTAGGTATGGAAAAGTACAAGGAATATCTCAGGACATTGGCGACACCGAAATGCAATCTGACGAAATTGACGAAAACCCCAAGCACCGTAGATCTAAACGTGATCCTCACAAACCAAAAGTATTGTGTTTTATTTGTCAAGAGATACGTACAGTAGATTTAAATAGATATGAAAATGGTGGTTTGGCACGATGTTCTCATATTAAGTCAAGAGATCGAATTTTAGAAAGAACAGGTGTATTTTTATCTATGCCAGATCACAAGTTTAATGCAGCAGCAAAACGCCTTAAGGTGCTGGAATCAGGTCAATCGTTTGACATATTTTCTATCGATATATATTATCACCAGTCTTGCTATGTAAAATTTGCACTTAAACCTGTTACCAAAGAAGAAGAAGCTGATGTGGAAGCTAAGCAAAAGAATGAAGAGACAATGGCAGAAATTTTTACCTGTTCCAAAGGCAACCCAAAGTTAATCAGGATGCAATTCTTGATAGACTGAAACCGCTAATACAACGACATCAGTGTCGACTGTACGTACCATTGGTTTTCGGCAACCATGAAGGATGGCATCAGCAAGGTGAAGGAACATTCTGGAGTCTGCTTCTTCGTGGGAGCACGGTGAAAGACCTATAAGGCTTTTGCTTGATAATTTACATAGAACTTGATCACCTTTTGTTGTGACAATAATAAATTTCCGACACATCCCAGTTCATGAAGTGGCACTGGCTATTGGCCCGGCAAAAGCAAAGACATTACCATTGTTCCACTCACTTACCGGGTGTGATACTGTGTCATTTTTGCTGGTATCGGTAACATAACAGCATGGAAGGCCTGGAAAGTGTATGAGGCTTTAACAGATGTTCTCTTAGCATTGTCACAAGCTCCTAATGTCTTGCCTGATTTAGTTGATTTTTCGATCTAGGCATTATATTCAAGTGTCCCAGCGTAATTCAACAGACGTGAGGAATATTTCGGAATGGGCCCATACTCGTTTATCTCGTTATCGTTATACTAAGAATAAATTGCTACTATCCGCTTTTAATTTCATTAGTTACAGCAGTTATATCAGTTACATTAGTTTTACTGTTTTGTATACGTTTTCATTTCAGGGGATTGGGCCCTAGCACCCCTTTCTAAAAATAGCTTTTGGGGGCACTTTTGATTAGTCATGCACTCCATATTTTTCAGCATGTCGATGTTGCAAAAAATACATCCGTCGTTTATTTCCCAAGTTACACCCGTTTTCACTACTGGGGATTGGGCCGTAGTACCCCTTTCTAAAAATAGCTTTTTGGGGCCTTTTTTGATTAGCCATGCAGTCCATGTTTCTCAGCATGTTGATGTTGCTAAGAATACCAATTGTTGTATTTATTCGTCGTTTATTTCCCAAGTTACATCCGTTTTAACTTCTGGGGATTGTGCCCTAGTACCCCTTTCTAAAAATAACTTATGGGGGTATTTTTTGACTGGCTATGTACTCCATGTTTCTCAACATGTCGATGTTGCTAAGAATACCAATTATTGTATTTATCCGTCGTTTATTTCCCAAGTTACACCTGTTTTTCACTTCTTGGGATTGGGCTCTAGTAGCCCTATCTAAAAATAGCATTCGAGGGTACTTTTCGGAGTGGCTCTATATCCTATCTTTTTCAGCGTTTCAAACTGCCCATGTTCACGAAGTTTCATGCTTTTATCACAAAATGAACATTGCACCCTGAAATCTGCTGTACAATATATGTTCAATGTTGGGAAGATCAAAGCATTAAAGCAAATAATGAAAAACCCAGAGCTTATTCACTTGAACAGCGAAATTGGAAACGAAAATGGTGTTTCACAAGAAAATTTAGAGGTGCAAGGACTTTTGTTCAAATGGTGATGTACTCCGGAAAATACGATGAAAGCTACGTGGATACACGGGTACGTTTATACAAAAAAATGAAACAAAAATCTTCAGCAATTGGCCACCAGACCTTACGTCACTAAAACAAGCAATTTTGCGGGCACATCTGCAAGCTCATATTTGGAAAAAATGTCTAAAGCTGATGGTGGTGGAGCTTTCAGTAACTGATTATGGGTGGATACGCAACAACACTGACATTACACCCTTGTGGTTCGAAGGAACCAGCTTCCTCCGTCTTTAAGAAGGCAAAAAAGAGTGAGAAAAAACAATCAAACATCGAATACTGATGATGCAGACGATGAAAGTGACAGCTCCGGTCAAACAAAACTACCACCAACGAAAAAAGCGAAAGTAGCAAAGAAGATGCATACAATTGATACTGTACTTTACGACGCTGATTGCGAACTTTCTGACATCGCCCTTTCTATATTGAAGCCAAGAGAATCAGAAAATGAATCCAACTCTTCGCAATGAGAAAGTGATTTTTCATCTTCTGATGATCAAGAAAACTCGGATAGTGACTATCTACCATTTTAATTGCATTCCCTGTTTTGACTGGACAGTTGTTTTATGTTTTTGTCTATGTCATTTTTTAGTTAATGTTATGTTTTACCAGGCAAAGAACTCGTGATTAACTAATATGAAAATAATTATAAAAAGTCAAATAAATGACGTCATAGGTCACATGTGCACCATGTTGCTAACACATGTAATTTTTGAATGCAAACGACATCATCCTTGTGGCCCATTAGCATTGCATTGATCAAAAACACTAAAAAAAAGTGGAAAAGTGTTGAAAACACAATGCAAATGACCAAAAATGCATTCCTTGATGACGTCATCGACCACGCCCAAATTCGGACGATATCGCAAAGGCCCATGAACTGATTTTGTTCCCCATGCTCTAAAACGCTAGAATCCACATTAAAACAAAAAGTTACCCTATTTGTTAGATTGCAGTGGTAAATGTCCTGCCTAGTGCTTATGGAATAAATACAACTAACGTTGTCAAAAATAAAGTCTTGAAAAAACGTTAGAAAATGCGTTTAAAAGACGACGTAACGTTGTTTTCTAATTTTTAACCTCATTGTGGCGTCGCATTGAGCTAGTTTTTCCGGGCCTGATGAAACAACCTTGGGTAAAGAAAGGATAGTTTGATTTTTAATGAATCTCCCCATTTTCTGCCCTGGGGGGGATAACATCACTTGTAGATGGATCGAAGTCTGCCATCGACATTTTACAAACCCACCAAGACCCCTTACAGTTTAGACACATAACCTTAATTATGGGGAATATAAGTGGAATGTGAGAGTAATAAGACTTTTAGGCCTCATTTCTCATTTTCACTTTCGTACTAGTAGCTATCTGCGGCGTGATATTAACACTATTTTGACCCAAAAATAAACTTCTTATAAATTTTCTTCATATTCTACCTTCTTATATGGGTTTTGGTAAGAATTAAACCCATGTTTTGAGAATTTCAGGGGCAAGACGGCGGCATATAGCTGTAGTGAAATTATATCAAGAACAGTACTGAACCTCCCCGGCCTTTTTGGATTTGCATTTGTTTTCCAATTTTTCAGCGGGTTTTCTTTTTTTAGGGCAATTTTACTTCGTCTAATGTTCTCTCGGTGACATTTGCCATTCAATAATTTTCCCAGTACTTTCTTTGTTGCTAAGGCGTCGCAATGCACACTTTTCGATCACGTGACTGAAAAAATCTGAACAATAACCTATAACAATAGGCTTCCAGACCAGTGTTTATTCTATTGACTATGATTTGATGCAGTTTTTCACCAGAATGTATCCAAAACTTAGAACTGTCATATGCTTATTGGCGTGCTTACTAAGAAAACAGGGTTGTCATAGAAACGAGAGAAACATTGCAAATATTGTCTTACCGGCATGATCCAAAATTGTTCGTCATCATATAGCTGATTTTTCGTAGGAGGGTCAATGAACTTGACAACCAAGCCTGCAATAACAAAATAACTAGCCTCTGGAATAGCCAACAGAATAATCATTTTATTCTCTTGACTATGCCTCTAGTTCTGTCTTTTCGTAGAAATTTGTATAAGATGCACTTGCATTGCCCATTGCCGTATTTCCTTGAATAAGCACCCTCCCTTGAATAAACGCTCTTTGGGTTGAACTGCCCGTCAGAATGGTTCCAGATATCCCTTTGATTATGTTTGTTCAAGCCCTTGAAAGGATGAATCGAGAGACACCTTTTGGTAGTTACTGCAGAACTTAGTTTCCGTCAGGGCATTAGCTTATTCCAAAATAATTGCTCCTCCATGGGACGGATTTTTAAATAAGCGCTCCAGGCGCTTAATCGAGGAAATACGGTCTCTTGGCTGTAGTTTGGCATCAATGCTACTTCAGGTTTACCCTGAGAGCGAAGGTTTTCAGAGAAAAGGTATACAGATAAAGAAAGGGTTGTTCTTAAAACTGTTAATCTTGGTGGAAACCAAAGCATAAACATCCTAACAATACCAGTGACCATACTAGGACGGCCTAAATCCAATAAAGCTTACATTCAGGATTCTAAATTGTGTTTCTATTTATTGCTAAGGGGCACCAAATGGGGTCCATTGTATTGTAGCGAATCTGAAAACAGTGAAATCGGGCAACGCCTGCTGTTTTCAGCATTCGATTACTTTTCGTAAGGTAAAAAACTTAAAAACCTACGCTACCTCTTTGCCAAAAAAGGGAAAGCACTTGACGCCCTGTCCTATCCCTGCCCTTTTATAACGCAAAAAAACACAAAATACACCCTACACTGCGCTGCACTATACCTCTTCCTCTGTGACATAGAAGTGTAACCCTGTAACCCTGTAGCCATATATGGCTATCGATAACCCTTAAATGCAAGAACTAAAGATCTTTCCCGGATCATTTAGAAACAACATTCCGAAGTCAGTTTGTTTAGGATGAAATTTCCTTCAAGATGCGCCTGCAAATCTGCACTGTAATCGAGGCATTTCTGAAGCATTTATCGCATGAAAATGGGATCCACCATGCTATCCAAAATTGTATATTATCATCATTATACCCGCTAAACAGGCGTTACATAAGGGATCTTTACATCGTTATTCGGCAGACACATACCTGTAACAACACCGCTGGCAACAGCTATTGCGATGGTGACAACAAGAGCAATAATTTGGAACCCTGCTTGTGCACCTGCACTTCTTCCGGTAATTTCAGCAGTTGTCTTTGTGGCAAGCGTAGTTTTTCGAGCAGGCCAGATTGAATACAAGCTGGTTACGATAAGAAAAAAATAGAGATTGCATACATAAGTAATGTCACAATAAAAATGCAGAATATGAAATTTGTTTATGGCTAGTATTTGAATAGTCCTTAGGTTGTACAAGATTGCGTTGCATAGCGGAACATCGTTAGTTTGATGGAAGCTGTTTTCTCCTGAAACTTCCGAGGGGTATATGACTTTGGATGGATTGAGATATCCTGCCAAAATTTTACCAACACACCCACTTCTAATTACGCAGAAACTATCGGGTAGGCCAAAAAAGTTACCCCTAAAACTAACTAATTGATATAAAATTTTTCCTGCCACAAAATCTAACCAAACGTAAACTACATTAACGTCAACTACCTAAACATCTTTTTTAGAAAACTCAAAACCTTAACTGATAATCCAAACAAAAAATTTTTAGTCGCAAATACGGGTGTAACGAAATAAAAAGACTTATTGTGCGTAACGTGACTGAGCGTGGAGTCCTTGCCAAAGCGAAAATTGGAAAGGACAATCAATGCATTTGCAAGAATGAAACATTAAATTAGTTTAAAACTGAATTGGTGATTCTCTGAATACACTTCAGCTTTTTGAACCTTAACTTTTAATCTAAACTAAAATTTGAATTAACCTTTGATGGTAACAAATTAACCTAAAAGGCAGACTCCTGAAACATTAACCTGGTTAAATTTTACCCAACGTGAATTGCAAATGGGGCAGAGATAACAAACTCACAACCCGGGGCGGTACATGTATACAATTCCTCTTGTAGTTGCCTCAACGTTACTTCCCTAACCTGGCATCAAAGTATACTTTATTTGTAGAATTGAGCTCTTAATGTGTCGCCTGTATTCTGAGACA
>JACTAT010000293.1:59659-160003 GCA_014526335.1 Chrysaora quinquecirrha
TGCAAAGACAATCTTCTTTTTTCTCAAGGCAGATAAATTTTGTTCCTGCGTGCCTGTGGTGAATGGCAAGCGTGTAAACTTTGGAGATGGCAGAGGATTGAAAGTCCCTTGCAAGTTAATAACCGTCGGAAAACCTAAGGGACTTTAATCCTAAAAAATGAATTACTGTATCATTGTTATAATAATTAACAATTAAAACTTTTCCTTCACGGGAAAAACATTTCGTTCAAGATAGCGGGTTTTATCTCTATAGGCTACGCCTTATAGGAAAACGAGAGGAAATGGGAATCTGTTCAAAAAACCGAGATCGAGATGGGGAGGTTCGTCTGCATATCGTTCTCTATAAGCAAGGAAAAATTGGGAAGCAAGGGTTTTAGAGTTTTGAAAAGTAAACTTGAAAATACTTATGTCAGAAGTGGGATCTGAACCCACGCCCACAAGAGTGGACTGCGACCTGAACGCAGCGCCTTAGACCATTCGGAAATCCTGACGTGAATATACACATTGCTTAAGGGATCAGCAATAATATTTCAGGGCTTCTTCAAGAATATTTGAAAGGTTGTAAATTTTCAAAAACTTATGTCAGAAGTGGGATTCAAACCCACGCCCACAAGAGTGGACTTCGACCTGAACACAGCGCCTTAGACAACTCGGCAATCCTGATGTGAATGTGCACAATGCTTTAGTGATAAACAATAATATTTCAGGGATTCTTTAAGAATATTTGAAAGGTTGTACATATTCAAAAGCTTATGACAGAATTGGGATTCAAACCCTCGCCCACAAGAGTGGACTGCGACCTGAACGCAGCGCCTTAGACCACTCGGCCATCCTGACCTGAATGTGCACATTGCTTTAGAATAAACAATAATATTTCAGGGATTCTTTAAGAATATTTGAAAGGTTGTATATTTTCAAAAGCTTATGTCAGAAGTGGGATTCAAACCCACGCCCACAAGAGTGGACTGCAACCAGAACGCAGCGCCTTAGACCACTCGGCCATCCTGACCTGAATGTGCACAATGCTTTAGGGATAAATAACAATATTTCAGGGATTCTTTAAGAATATTTGAAAGATTGTACATTTCCAAAGCTTATGTCAGAAGTGGAATTCGAACCCACCCCCACAAGAGTGGACTGCGACCTGAACACAGCCCCTTAGACCACTCAGCAATCCTGAAGTGAATGTGCACATTGCTTAAGGCATAAATAATAATATTTCAGGGCTTCTTTAAGCATATTTGAAAGGTTGTACGTGTTCAAACACTTATGTCAGAAGTTGGACTCGAACCCACGCTCACAAGAGTGGGCTGCGACCTGAACGCAGCGCCTTAGACCCCTCGGCAATCCTGACGTGAAATTGCTAATTGCTTAAGGCATAAACAATAATATTTCAGGGCTTCTTTAAGAATATTTGAAAGCTTGTACATTTTCAAAAGCTTATGTCATAAGTGGGATTCAAACCCTCGCCCACAAGTGTGGACTGCGACCTGAACGCAGCGCCTTAGACCACTCGGCAATCCTGACGTGAATGTGCACATTGCTTATAGGAAAAACAATAATATTTCAGGGCTTCTTTAAGAATATTGGAAAGGTTGTACATTTTCAAAAGCTTATGTCAGAAGTGGAATTCGAACCCACGCCCACAAGAGTGGGCTGCGACCTGAACGCAGTGCCTTAGACCACTCAGCAAACCTGACGTGAATGTGCACATTGCTTAAGGGATAACCAATAATATTTCAAGGCTTCTTTAAGAATATTTGAACCCACGCCCACAAGAGTGGACTGCGACCTGGACGCAGCGTCTTAGACCGCTCGGCCATCCTGACGTGAATGTGCACATTTCCTTGGGGATAAACGGACACATTTAGGCCTTCTTCAAGATATTCGAAAGGATATGCATGTTAAAAGCTTATGTCAGAAGTGCGATTCGAACCCACGCCCACAAAAGTGGACAGCAACCTGAACGCAGCGCCTTAGACCGCTCGGCCATTCTGACGTGAATGTGCACATTTCCTTGGGGATAAACGGACACATTTTGGCCTTGTTCAAGATATTCGAAAGGTTATGCATATTAAAGAGCTTATGTCAGAAGTGGGATTCGAACCCACGCCCACAAGAGTGGACGGCGACCTGAACGCAGCGCCTTAGACCGCTCGGCCATCCTGACGTGAATGTGCACATTTCTTTAGGGATAAACAGGAACATTCCAGAGCTTTATCAAGATATTCGAAAGGTTATACATGTTAAAAAGCTTCTGTCAGAAGTGCGATTCGAACCCACGCTCACAAAAGTGGACTGCGACCTGAACGCAGCGCCTTAGACTGCTCGGCCATCCTGACGTGAATGTGCACATTGCTTTAGGGATAAACAATAATATTTCAGGGATTCTTCAAGAATATTGGAAAGGTTGTATATGTTCAAAAGCTTATGTCAGAAGTGGGATTCGAACCCACGCCCACAAGAGTGGACTGCGACCTGAACGCAGCGCCTTAGACCACTCGGCCATCCTGACGTGAATGTGCACAATCACACATTCAGGGATTCTTTAAGAATATTTGAAAGGTTGTACATATTCAAAAGCTTATGACAGAATTGGGATTCAAACCCTCGCCCACAAGAGTGGACTGCGACCTGAACGCAGCGCCTTAGACCACTCGGCCATCCTGACCTGAATGTGCACATTGCTTTAGAATAAACAATAATATTTCAGGGATTCTTTAAGAATATTTGAAAGGTTGTATATTTTCAAAAGCTTATGTCAGAAGTGGGATTCAAACCCACGCCCACAAGAGTGGACTGCAACCAGAACGCAGCGCCTTAGACCACTCGGCCATCCTGACCTGAATGTGCACATTGCTTTAGGGATAAATAACAATATTTCAGGGATTCTTTAAGAATATTTGAAAGATTGTACATTTCCAAAGCTTATGTCAGAAGTGGAATTCGAACCCACCCCCACAAGAGTGGACTGCGACATGAACACAGCCCCTTAGACCACTCAGCAATCCTGAAGTGAATGTGCACATTGCTTAAGGCATAAATAATAATATTTCAGGGCTTCTTTAAGCATATTTGAAAGGTTGTACGTGTTCAAACACTTATGTCAGAAGTTGGACTCGAACCCACGCTCACAAGAGTGGGCTGCGACCTGAACGCAGCGCCTTAGACCCCTCGGCAATCCTGACGTGAATTTGCTAATTGCTTAAGGCATAAACAATAATATTTCAGGGCTTCTTTAAGAATATTTGAAAGCTTGTACATTTTCAAAAGCTTATGTCATAAGTGGGATTCAAACCCTCGCCCACAAGTGTGGACTGCGACCTGAACGCAGCGCCTTAGACCACTCGGCAATCCTGACGTGAATGTGCACATTGCTTATAGGAAAAACAATAATATTTCAGGGCTTCTTTAAGAATATTGGAAAGGTTGTACATTTTCAAAAGCTTATGTCAGAAGTGGAATTCGAACCCACGCCCACAAGAGTGCACTGCCACCTGAACGCAGCGCCTTAGACCACTCGGCCATCCTGACGTGAATGTGCACAATCACACATTCAGGGCTTCTTTAAGAATATTTGAAAGGTTGTACATTTTCAAAAGCTTATGTCAGAAGTGGGATTCGAACCCACGCCCACAAGAGTGGACTGCGACCTGAACGCAGTGCCTTAGACCACTCAGCAAACCTGACGTGAATGTGCACATTGCTTAAGGGATAACCAATAATATTTCAAGGCTTCTTTAAGAATATTTGAACCCACGCCCACAAGAGTGGACTGCGACCTGGACGCAGCGTCTTAGACCGCTCGGCCATCCTGACGTGAATGTGCACATTTCCTTGGGGATAAACGGACACATTTAGGCCTTCTTCAAGATATTCGAAAGGATATGCATGTTAAAAGCTTATGTCAGAAGTGCGATTCGAACCCACGCCCACAAAAGTGGACAGCAACCTGAACGCAGCGCCTTAGACCGCTCGGCCATTCTGACGTGAATGTGCACATTTCCTTGGGGATAAACGGACACATTTTGGCCTTGTTCAAGATATTCGAAAGGTTATGCATATTAAAGAGCTTATGTCAGAAGTGGGATTCGAACCCACGCCCACAAGAGTGGACGGCGACCTGAACGCAGCGCCTTAGACCGCTCGGCCATCCTGACGTGAATGTGCACATTTCTTTAGGGATAAACAGGAACATTCCAGAGCTTTATCAAGATATTCGAAAGGTTATACATGTTAAAAAGCTTCTGTCAGAAGTGCGATTCGAACCCACGCTCACAAAAGTGGACTGCGACCTGAACGCAGCGCCTTAGACTGCTCGGCCATCCTGACGTGAATGTGCACATTGCTTTAGGGATAAACAATAATATTTCAGGGATTCTTCAAGAATATTGGAAAGGTTGTATATGTTCAAAAGCTTATGTCAGAAGTGGGATTCGAACCCACGCCCACAAGAGTGGACTGCGACCTGAACGCAGCGCCTTAGACCACTCGGCCATCCTGACGTGAATGTGCACAATGCTTTAGTGATAAACAATAATATTTCAGGGCTTCTTTAAGAATATTTGAAAGGTTGTACATTTTCAAAAGCTTATGTCAGAAGTGGGATTCGAACCCACGCCCACAAGAGTGGACTGCGACCTGAACGCAGCGCCTTAGACCACTCGGCCATCCTGACGTGAATGTGCACATTGCTTTAGAATAAACAATAATATTTCAGGGATTCTTTAAGAATATTTCAAAGGTTATACATGTTAAAAAGCTTATGTCAGAAGTGGAATTCGAACCCACGCCCACAAGAGTGCACTGCCACCTGAACGCAGCGCCTTAGACCACTCGGCCATCCTGACCTGAATGTGCACATTGCTTTAGGGATAAACAACAATATTTCAGGGATTCTTTAAGAATATTTGAAAGATTGTACATTTCCAAAGCTTATGTCAGAAGTGGAATTCGAACCCACCCCCACAAGAGTGGACTGCGACCTGAACACAGCCCCTTAGACCACTCGGCAATCCTGACGTGAATGTGCACATTGCTTATAGGAAAAACAATAATATTTCAGGGCTTCTTTAAGAATATTGGAAAGGTTGTACATTTTCAAAAGCTTATGTCAGAAGTGGAATTCGAACCCACGCCCACAAGAGTGGGCTGCGACCTGAACGCAGTGCCTTAGACCGCTCGGCCATTCTGACGTGAATGTGCACATTGCTTAAGGGATAACCAATAATATTTCAAGGCTTCTTTAAGAATATTTGAACCCACGCCCACAAGAGTGGACTGCGACCTGGACGCAGCGTCTTAGACCGCTCGGCCATCCTGACGTGAATGTGCACATTTCCTTGGGGATAAACGGACACATTTAGGCCTTCTTCAAGATATTCGAAAGGATATGCATGTTAAAAGCTTATGTCAGAAGTGCGATTCGAACCCACGCCCACAAAAGTGGACAGCGACCTGAACGCAGCGCCTTAGACCGCTCGGCCATTCTGACGTGAATGTGCACATTTCCTTGGGGATAAACGGACACATTTTGGCCTTGTTCAAGATATTCGAAAGGATATGCATAATAAAGAGCTTATGTCAGAAGTGGGATTCGAACCCACGCCCACAAGAGTGGACGGCGACCTGAACACAGCGCCTTAGACCACTCGGCCATCCTGACATGAATGTGCACATTTCTTTAGGAATAAACAATAATATTTCAGGGATTCTTTAAGAATATTTGAACCCACGCCCACAAAAGTGGACAGCGACCTGAACGCAGCGCCTTAGACCGCTCGGCCATTCTGACGTGAATGTGCACATTTATGTTGTACATTTTCAAAAGCTTATGTCAGAAGTTGGACTCGAACCTACGCCCACAAGAGTGGACTGCGACCTGAACGCAGCGTCTTAGACCGCTCGGCCATCCTGACGTGAATGTGCACATTTCTTTAGGGATAAACAGGAACATTCCAGAGCTTTATCAAGATATTCGAAAGGTTATACATGTTAAAAAGCTTCTGTCAGAAGTGCGATTCGAACCCACGCTCACAAAAGTGGACTGCGACCTGAACGCAGCGCCTTAGACTGCTCGGCCATCCTGACGTGAATGTGCACATTGCTTTAGGGATAAACTATAATATTTCAGTGATTCTTCAAGAATATTGGAAAGGTTGTATATGTTCAAAAGCTTATGTCAGAAGTGGGATTCGAACCCACGCCCACAAGAGTGGACTGCGACCTGAACGCAGCGCCTTAGAAACATTATGCATTAATTGGGATTCGAACCCACGCCCACAAGAGTAGACCGCGATCTGAAAGCAGCGCCTTATACCACTCGGCTATCCTGCTATGAATGTCCCCATTACTTTAGGGATGAACAATCACACATTCAGGGCTTCTTTAAGAATATTTGAGAGGTTATACATGTTAAAAAGCTTATGTCAGAAGTGGAATTCGAACCCATGCCCACAAGAGTGGACAGCGACCTGAACGCAGCGCCTTAGACTGCTCGGCCATCCTGACGTGAATGTGCACATTTATTTAGGGATAAACAGGCACAATTCAGGGCTTCTTCAAGAATAATCGAAAGGTTATACATGTTAAAAAGCTTATGTCAGAAGTGGGATTCGAACCCACCCCCACAAGAGTCGACTGCAACCTAAACGCAGCGCCTTAAACCACTCGGCCATACTGGCATGAAAGTGCACATTTCTTTAGGGATAAAAAATAATATTACAGGTCTTTTTAAGAATATTTGAAATGTTGTACGTGTTCAAAAACTTATGTCAGAAGTGGAATTCCAACCTGCGCCCACAAGCGTGGGCTGCGACCTGAATGCAGCGCCTTAGACCACTCGGCCATCCTTACGTTAATGTCCCCATTACTTTAGGGATGAACAGTCACACATTCAGGGCTTCTTTAAGAATATTTGAGAGGTTATACATGTTAAAAAGCTTATGTCAGAAGTGGAATTCGAACCCACGCCCACAAGAGTGCACTGCCACCTGAACGCAGCGCCTTAGACCACTCGGCCATCCTGACGTGAATGTGCACAATCACACATTCAGGGCTTCTTTAAGAATATTTGAAAGGTTGTACATTTTCAAAAGCTTATGTCAAAAGTGGGATTCGAACCCACGCCCAAAAGAGTGGACTGCCACCTGAACGCAGCGCCTTAGACAGCTCGGCCATCCAGACGTGAATGTGCACATTGCTTTAGGGATAAACAATAATATTTCAGGGATTCTTTAAGAATATTTGAAAGGTTGTACATTTTCAAAAGCTTGTGTCAGAAGTGGGATTCGAACCCACGCCCACAAGAGTTGACTGCGACCTGAACGCAGCGCCTTAGACCACTCGGCCATCCTGACGTGAATGTGCACATTGCTTAAGGGATAAACAATAATATTTCAGGAATTCTTTAAGTATATTTGAAAGGTTGTAAATTTTCAAAAGCTTATGTTAGAAGTGGGATTCGAACCCACGCCCACAAGAGTGGACTGCGCCCTGAACGCAGCGCCTTAGACCGCTCGGCCACCCTGACGTGAATGTCCACATTGCTTTAGGGATAAACAATAATATTTCAGGGGTTCTTTAAGAATATTTGAAAGGTTGTACATTTTCAAAAGCTTATGTCAGAAGTGGGATTCGAACCCACGCCCACAAGAGTGGACTGCGACCTGAACGCACCGCCTTAGACCGCTCGGCCATCCTGACGTAATGTCCACATTGCTTAAGGGATAAACAATAATTTTTCAGGAATTCTTTAAGTATATTTGAAAGGTTGTATATTTTCAAAAGCCTATGTTAGAAGTGGGATTCGAACCCACGCCCACAAGAGTGGACTTCGACCTGAACGCAGCGCCTTGGACCGCTCGGCCATCCTGACGTGAATGTCCCCATTACTTTAGGGATGAACAGTCACACATTCAGGGCTTCTTTAAGAATATTTGAGAGGTTGTGCATTTCCAAAGCTTATGTCAGAAGTGGGACTCGAACCCACGCTCACAAGAGTGGACTGCGACCTGAACGCAGTGCCTTAGACCACTCGGCAATCCTGACGTGAATGTGCACATTGCTTAAGGCATAAACAATAATATTTCAGGGCTTCTTTAAGAATATTTGAAAGGTTGTACATTTTCAAAAGCTTATGTCAAAAGTGGGATTCGAACCCACGCCCACCAGAGTGGACTGCCACCTGAACGCAGCGCCTTAGACCGCTCGGCCATCCAGACGCGAATGTGCACATTGCTTTAGGGATAAACAATAATATTTCAGGGGTTCTTTAAGAATATTTGAAAGGTTGTACATTTTCAAAAGCTTATGTCAGAAGTGGGATTCGAACCCACGCCCACAAGAGTGGACTGCGACCTGAACGCAGCGCCTTAGACCGCTCGGCCATCCTGACGTAATGTCCACATTGCTTAAGGGATAAACAATAATTTTTCAGGAATTCTTTAAGTATATTTGAAAGGTTGTATATTTTCAAAAGCCTATGTTAGAAGTGGGATTCGAACCCACGCCCACAAGAGTGGACTTCGACCTGAACGCAGCGCCTTGGACCGCTCGGCCATCCTGACGTGAATGTCCACATTGCTTAAGGGATAAACAATAATATTTCAGGAATTCTTTAAGTATATTTGAAAGGTTGTAAATTTTCAAAAGCCTATGTTAGAAGTGGGATTCGAACCCACGCCCACAAGAGTTGACTGCGACCTGAACGCAGCGCCTTAGACCGCTCGGCCATCCTGACGTGAATGTCCACCTTGCTTAAGGGATAAACAATAATATTTCAGGAATTCTTTAAGTATATTTGAAAGGTTGTAAATTTTCAAAAGCCTATGTTAGAAGTGGGATTCGAACCCACGCCCACAAGAGTGGACTGCAACCTGAACGCAGCGCCTTAGACCGCTCGGCCATCCTGACGTGAATGTGCACATTGCTTAAGGCATAAACAATAATATTTCAGGGCTTCTTTAAGAATATTTGAAAGGTTGTACATTTTCAAAAGCTTATGTCAAAAGTGGGATTCGAACCCACGCCCAAAAGAGTGGACTGCCACCTGAACGCAGCGCCTTAGACCGCTCGGCCATCCAGACGTGAATGTGCACATTGCTTTAGGGATAAACAATAATATTTCAGGGATTCTTTAAGAATATTTGAAAGGTTGTACATTTTCAAAAGCTTATGTCAGAAGTGGGATTCGAACCCACGCCCACAAGAGTTGACTGCGACATGAACGCAGTGCCTTAGACCACTCCGCCATCCTGACGTGAATGTCCACATTGCTTAAGGGATAAACAATAATATTTCAGGAATTCTTTAAGTATATTTGAAAGGTTGTAAATTTTCAAAAGCCTA
Source organism: Chrysaora quinquecirrha (assembly GCA_014526335.1). Taxonomy (NCBI): domain Eukaryota; kingdom Metazoa; phylum Cnidaria; class Scyphozoa; order Semaeostomeae; family Pelagiidae; genus Chrysaora; species Chrysaora quinquecirrha. The sequence continues at coordinate 69,008 of JACTAT010000293.1, forward strand.
TGTTAGAAGTGGGATTCGAACCCACGCCCACAAGAGTGGACTGCGACCTGAACGCAGCGCCTTAGACCGTTCGGCCATCCTGACGTGAATGTCCACATTGCTTAAGGGATAAACAATAATATTTCAGGAATTCTTTAAGTATATTTGAAAGGTTGTACATTTTCAAAAACTTATGTCAGAAGTGGGATTCAAACCCTCGCCCACAAGTGTGGACTGCGACCTGAACGCAGCGCCTTAGACCACTCGGCAATCCTGACGTGAATGTGCACATTGCTTATAGGAAAAACAATAATATTTCAGGGCTTCTTTAAGAATATTGGAAAGGTTGTACATTTTCAAAAGCTTATGTCAGAAGTGGAATTCGAACCCACGCCCACAAGAGTGGACTGCGACCTGGACGCAGCGTCTTAGACCGCTCGGCCATTCTGACGTGAATGTGCACATTTCCTTGGGGATAAACGGACACATTTAGGCCTTCTTCAAGATATTCGAAAGGATATGCATGTTAAAAGCTTATGTCAGAAGTGCGATTCGAACCCACGCCCACAAAAGTGGACAGCAACCTGAACGCAGCGCCTTAGACCGCTCGGCCATTCTGACGTGAATGTGCACATTTCCTTGGGGATAAACGGACACATTTTGGCCTTGTTCAAGATATTCGAAAGGTTATGCATATTAAAAAGCTTATGTCAGAAGTGGGATTCGAACCCACGCCCACAAGAGTGGTCTGCGACCTGAACGCAGCGTCTTAGACCACTCGGCCATCCTGACATGAATGTGCACATTTCTTTAGGGATAAACAGGAACATTCCAGAGCTTTATCAAGATATTCGAAAGGTTATACATGTTAAAAAGCTTCTGTCAGAAGTGCGATTCGAACCCACGCTCACAAAAGTGGACTGCGACCTGAACGCAGCGCCTTAGACTGCTCGGCCATCCTGACGTGAATGTGCACATTGCTTTAGGGATAAACAATAATATTTCAGGGATTCTTCAAGAATATTGGAAAGGTTGTATATGTTCAAAAGCTTATGTCAGAAGTGGGATTCGAACCCACGCCCACAAGAGTGGACTGCGACCTGAACGCAGCGCCTTAGACCACTCGGCCATCCTGACGTGAATGTGCACAATCACACATTCAGGGATTCTTTAAGAATATTTGAAGGGTTGTACATATTCAAAAGCTTATGACAGAATTGGGATTCAAACCCTCGCCCACAAGAGTGGACTGCGACCTGAACGCAGCGCCTTAGACCACTCGGCCATCCTGACGTGAATGTGCACATTGCTTTAGAGATAAACAATCACATTACAGGGCTTCTTGAAGAATATTTGAAAGGTTTTAAGTTCTCAAAACATTATGCATTAATTGGGATTCGAACCCACGCCCACAAGAGTAGACCGCGATCTGAAAGCAGCGCCTTAGACCACTCGGCTATCCTGATATGAATGTCCCCATTACTTTAGGGATGAACAATCACACATTCAGGGCTTCTTTAAGAATATTTGAAAGGTTATACATGTTGAAAAGCTTATGTCAGAAGTGGGATTCGAACCCATGCCCACAAGAGTGGACAGCGACCTGAACGCAGCGCCTTAGACTGCTCGGCCATCCTGACGTGAATGTGCACATTTATTTAGGGATAAACAGGCACAATTCAGGGCTTCTTCAAGATAATCGAAAGGTTATACATGTTAAAAAGCTTATGTCAGAAGTGGGATTCGAACCCACCCCCACAAGAGTCGACTGCGACCTAAACGCAGCGCCTTAAACCACTCGGCCATACTGGCATGAAAGTGCACATTTCTTTAGGGATAAAAAATAATATTACAGGTCTTTTTTAAGAATATTTGAAATGTTGTACGTGTTCAAAAACTTATGTCAGAAGTGGAATTCCAACCTGCGCCCACAAGCGTGGGCTGCGACCTGAATGCAGCGCCTTAGACCACTCGGCCATCCTTACGTTAATGTCCCCATTACTTTAGGGATGAACAGTCACACATTCAGGGCTTCTTTAAGAATATTTGAGAGGTTATACATGTTAAAAAGCTTATGTCAGAAGTGGAATTCGAACCCACGCCCACAAGAGTGCACTGCCACCTGAACGCAGCGCCTTAGACCACTCGGCCATCCTGACGTGAATGTGCACAATCACACATTCAGGGCTTCTTTAAGAATATTTGAAAGGTTGTACATTTTCAAAAGCTTATGTCAAAAGTGGATTCGAACCCACGCCCAAAAGAGTGGACTGCCACCTGAACGCAGCGCCTTAGACAGCTCGGCCATCCAGACGTGAATGTGCACATTGCTTTAGGGATAAACAATAATATTTCAGGGATTCTTTAAGAATATTTGAAAGGTTGTACATTTTCAAAAGCTTGTGTCAGAAGTGGGATTCGAACCCACGCCCACAAGAGTTGACTGCGACCTGAACGCAGCGCCTTAGACCACTCGGCCATCCTGACGTGAATGTGCACATTGCTTAAGGGATAAACAATAATATTTCAGGAATTCTTTAAGTATATTTGAAAGGTTGTAAATTTTCAAAAGCTTATGTTAGAAGTGGGATTCGAACCCACGCCCACAAGAGTGGACTGCGCCCTGAACGCAGCGCCTTAGACCGCTCGGCCACCCTGACGTGAATGTCCACATTGCTTTAGGGATAAACAATAATATTTCAGGGGTTCTTTAAGAATATTTGAAAGGTTGTACATTTTCAAAAGCTTATGTCAGAAGTGGGATTCGAACCCACGCCCACAAGAGTGGACTGCGACCTGAACGCAGCGCCTTAGACCACTCGGCCATCCTGACGTGAATGTGCACATTGCTTAAGGGATAAACAATAATATTTCAGGAATTCTTTAAGTATATTTGAAAGGTTGTAAATTTTCAAAAGCTTATGTTAGAAGTGGGATTCGAACCCACACCCACAAGAGTGGACTGCGCCCTGAACGCAGCGCCTTAGACCGCTCGGCCATCCTGACGTGAATGTCCACATTGCTTTAGGGATAAACAATAATATTTCAGGGGTTCTTTAAGAATATTTGAAAGGTTGTACATTTTCAAAAGCTTATGTCAGAAGTGGGATTCGAACCCACGCCCACAAGAGTGGACTGCGACCTGAACGCACCGCCTTAGACCGCTCGGCCATCCTGACGTAATGTCCACATTGCTTAAGGGATAAACAATAATTTTTCAGGAATTCTTTAAGTATATTTGAAAGGTTGTATATTTTCAAAAGCCTATGTTAGAAGTGGGATTCGAACCCACGCCCACAAGAGTGGACTTCGACCTGAACGCAGCGCCTTGGACCGCTCGGCCATCCTGACGTGAATGTCCCCATTACTTTAGGGATGAACAGTCACACATTCAGGGCTTCTTTAAGAATATTTGAGAGGTTGTGCATTTCCAAAGCTTATGTCAGAAGTGGGACTCGAACCCACGCTCACAAGAGTGGACTGCGACCTGAACGCAGTGCCTTAGACCACTCGGCAATCCTGACGTGAATGTGCACATTGCTTAAGGCATAAACAATAATATTTCAGGGCTTCTTTAAGAATATTTGAAAGGTTGTACATTTTCAAAAGCTTATGTCAAAAGTGGGATTCGAACCCACGCCCACAAGAGTGGACTGCCACCTGAACGCAGCGCCTTAGACCGCTCGGCCATCCAGACGTGAATGTGCACATTGCTTTAGGGATAAACAATAATATTTCAGGGATTCTTTAAGAATATTTGAAAGGTTGTACATTTTCAAAAGCTTATGTCAGAAGTGGGATTCGAACCCACGCCCACAAGAGTGGACTGCGACCTGAACGCAGCGCCTTAGACCGCTCGGCCATCCTGACGTGAATGTCCACTTTGCTTAAGGGATAAACAATAATATTTCAGGAATTCTTTAAGTATATTTGAAAGGTTGTAAATTTTCAAAAGCCTATGTTAGAAGTGGAATTCGAACCCACGCCCACAAGAGTGGACTGCGACCTGAACGCAGCGCCTTAGAACGCTCGGCCATCCTGACGTGAATGTCCACATTGCTTAAGGGATAAACAATAATATTTCAGGAATTCTTTAAGTATATTTGAAAGGTTGTAAATTTTCAAAAGCCTATGTTAGAAGTGGATTCGAACCCACGCCCACAAGAGTGGACTGCGACCTGAACGCAGCGCCTTAGACCGCTCGGCCATCCTGACGTGAATGTCCACATTGCTTAAGGGATAAACAATAATATTTCAGGAATTCTTTAAGTATATTTGAAAGGTTGTAAATTTTCAAAAGCCTATGTTAGAAGTGGGATTCGAACCCACGCCCACAAGAGTGGACTGCAACCTGAACGCAGCGCCTTAGACCGCTCGGCCATCCTGACGTGAATGTGCACATTGCTTAAGGCATAAACAATAATATTTCAGGGCTTCTTTAAGAATATTTGAAAGGTTGTACATTTTCAAAAGCTTATGTCAAAAGTGGGATTCGAACCCACGCCCAAAAGAGTGGACTGCCACCTGAACGCAGCGCCTTAGACCGCTCGGCCATCCAGACGTGAATGTGCACATTGCTTTAGGGATAAACAATAATATTTCAGGGATTCTTTAAGAATATTTGAAAGGTTGTACATTTTCAAAAGCTTATGTCAGAAGTGGGATTCGAACCCACGCCCACAAGAGTTGACTGCGACCCACATTGCTTAAGGGATAAACAATAATATTTCAGGAATTCTTTAAGTATATTTGAAAGGTTGTAAATTTTCAAAAGCCTATGTTAGAAGTGGGATTCGAACCCACGCCCACAAGAGTGGACTGCGACCTGAACGCAGCGCCTTAGACCGCTCGGCCATCCTGACGTGAATGTCCACATTGCTTATGGGATAAACAATAATATTTCAGGAATTCTTTAAGTATATTTGAAAGGTTGTACATTTTCAAAAACTTATGTCAGAAGTGGGATTCGAACCCACGCCCACAAGAGTGGATTGCGACCTGAACGCAGCGCCTTAGACCGCTCGGCCATCCTGACGTGAATGTCCACATTGCTTAAGGGATAAACAATAATATTTCAGGAATTCTTTAAGTATATTTGAAAGGTTGTAAATTTTCAAAAGCCTATGTTAGAAGTGGGATTCGAACCCACGCCCACAAGAGTGGACTGCGACCTGAACGCAGCGCCTTAGACCACTCGGCCATCCTGACGTGAATGTGCACATTTCTTTAGGGATAAAAAATAATATTACAGGTCTTCTTTAAGAATATTTGAAATGTTGTACGTGTTCAAAAACTTATGTCAGAAGTGGGATTCGAACCCACGCCCACAAGAGTGGACTGCCACCTGAATGCAGCGCCTTAGACCACTCGGCCATCCTTACGTTAATGTCCCCATTACTTTAGGGATGAACAGTCACACATTCAGGGCTTCTTTAAGAATATTTGAGAGGTTGTGCATTTCCAAAGCTTATGTCAGAAGTGGGACTCGAACCCACGCTCACAAGAGTGGACTGCGACCTGAACGCAGTGCCTTAGACCACTCGGCAATCCTGACGTGAATGTGCACATTGCTTAAGGCATAAACAATAATATTTCAGGGCTTCTTTAAGAATATTTGAAAGGTTGTACATTTTCAAAAGCTTATGTCAAAAGTGGGATTCGAACCCACGCCCAAAAGAGTGGACTGCCACCTGAAGGCAGTGCCTTAGACCGCTCGGCCATCCAGACGTGAATGTGCACATTGCTTTAGGGATAAACAATAATATTTCAGGAATTCTTTAAGTATATTTGAAAGGTTGTACATTTTCAAAAGCCTATGTTAGAAGTGGGATTCGAACCCACGCCCACAATAGTGGACTGCGACCTGAATGCAGCGCCTTAGACCGCTCGGCCATCCTGACGTGAATGTGCACATTTCCTTGGGGATAAATGGACACATTTTGGCCTTGTTCAAGATATTCGAAAGGTTATGCATATTAAAAAGCTTATGTCAGAAGTGGGATTCGAACCCACGCCCACAAGAGTGGACTGCAACCTGAACGCAGCGCCTTAAATCACTCGGCCATACTGGCATGAAAGTGCACATTTCTTTAGGGATAAAAAATAATATTACAGGTCTTCTTTAAGAATATTTGAAATGTTGTACGTGTTCAAAAACTTATGTCAGAAGTGGGATTCCAACCCGCGCCCACAAGTGTGGGCTGCGACCTGAATGCATTGCCTTAGACCACTCGGCCATCCTTACGTTAATGTCCCCATTACTTTAGGGATGAACAGTCACACATTCAGGGCTTCTTTAAGAATATTTGAGAGGTTATACATGTTAAAAAGCTTATGTCAGAAGTGGAATTCGAACCCACGCCCACAAGAGTGGACTGCCACCTGAACGCAGCGCATTAGACCACTCGGCCATCCTGACGTGAATGTGCACATTGCTTTAGGGATAAACAATAATATTTCAGGGATTCTTTAAGAATATTTGAAAGGTTGTACATTTCCAAAGCTTATGTCAGAAGTGGGACTCGAACCCACGCTCACAAGAGTGGACTGCGACCTGAAGGCAGTGCCTTAGACCACTCGGCAATCCTGACGTGAATGTCCACATTGCTTAAGGCATAAACAATAATATTTCAGGGGTTCTTTAAGAATATTTAAAAGGTTGTACATTTCAAAAGCTTATGTCAGAAGTGGGATTCGAACCCACGCCCACAAGAGTGGACTGCGACCTGAACGCAGCGCCTTAGACCACTCGGCCATCCTGACGTGAATGTGCACATTGCTTTAGAGATAAACAATCACATTACAGGGCTTCTTGAAGAATATTTGAAAGGTTTTAAGTTCTCAAAACATTATGCATTAATTGGGATTCGAACCCACGCCCACAAGAGTAGATCGCGATCTGAAAGCAGCGCCTTAGACTACTCGGCCATCCTGACGTGAATGTGCACATTGCTTTAGAGATAAACAATCACATTACAGGGCTTCTTGAAGAATATTTGAAAGGTTTTAAGTTCTCAAAACATTATGCATTAATTGGGATTCGAACCCACGCCCACAAGAGTAGACCGCGATCTGAAAGCAGCGCCTTAGACCACTCGGCCATCCTGATGTGAATGTCCCCATTACTTTAGGGATGAACAATCACACATTCAGGGCTTCTTTAAGAATATTTGAAAGGTTATACATGTTAAAAAGCTTATGTCAGAAGTTGGATTCGAACCCACGCCCACAAGAGTGGACAGCGACCTGAACGCAGCGCCTTAGACTGCTCGGCCATCCTGACGTGAATGTGCACATTTATTTAGGGATAAACAGGCACATTTCAGGGCTTCTTCAAGATAATCGAAAGGTTATACATGTTAAAAAGCTTATGTCAGAAGTGGGATTCGAACCCACCCCCACAAGTGTCGACTGCGACCTAAACGCAGCGCCTTAAACCACTCGGCCATACTGGCATGAAAGTGCACATTTCTTTAGGGATAAAAAATAATATTACAGGTCTTCTTTAAGAATATTTGAAATATTGTACGTGTTCAAAAACTTATGTCAGAAGTGGGATTCCAACCCGCGCCCACAAGCGTGGGCTGCGACCTAAATGCAGCGCCTTAGACCACTCGGCCACCCTGACGTGAATGTGCACATTGCTTTAGGAATAAACAATAATATTTCAGGGCTTCTTTTAGAATATTTGAAAGGTTGTACATGTTAAAAAGCTTTTGTCAGAAGTGGGATTCGAACCCACGCCCACAAGAGTGGACTGCGACCTGAACGCAGCGCCTTAGACCGCTCGGCCATCCTGACGTGAATTTGCACATTTATTTAGGGATAAACAGGCACATTTCAGGGCTTCTTCAAGATATTCGAAAGGTTATACATGTTAAAAAGCTTATGTCAGAAGTGGGATTCGAAACCACCCCCACAAGTGTCGACTGCAACCTAAACGCAGCGCCTTAAACCACTCGGCCATCCTGACGTGAATGTCCCCATTACTTTAGGGATGAACAATCACACATTCAGGGCTTTTTTAAGAATATTTCAAAGGTTATACATGTTAAAAAGCTTATGTCAGAAGTGGGATTCGAACCCACGCCCACAAGAGTGGACTGCGACCTGAACGCAGCGCCTTAGACCACTCGGCCATCCTGACGTGAATGTGCACATTGCTTTAGGAATAAACAATAATATTTCAGGGCTTCTTTTAGAATATTTGAAAGGTTGTACATTTTCAAAAGCTGATGTCAGAAGCGGGCTTCGAACCCACCCCCACAAGTGTCGACTTTAACCTAAACGCAGCGCCTTAGACCACTCGGCCATCCTGACGTGAATGTCCCCATTACTTTAGGGTTGAACAATCACATATTCAGGGCTTTTTAAAGAATATTTGAAAGGTTATGCATGTTAAAAAGCTTATACATGTCAGAAGTGGGATTCTGACCCACGCCCACAAGAGTGGTCTGCGACCTGAAAAAAGTGCCTTAGACCACTCGGCCATCCTGACGTGAATGTGCACATTGCTTTACAGATAAAAAATCACATTACAGGGCTTTTTGAAGAATATTTGAAAGGTTTTAAGTGTTGAAAAACTTATGTCAGAATGGGATTCGAACCCACCCCCAGAGGCCCCACAGGTGTCGACTGCAACCTAAACGCAGCGCCTTAGACCACTCGGCCATACTGACGTAGTCGTCCATCATTTCATATCGCCTTTGGGATCAGGAGTCGAAAGCTTTGACCAGAGAATTCATAAAGCAAAACGTAAAACGTAACTTGAAAGAAGGAAGAACAATTAAATATTGACATTTTTTATTCTGAAATAAAAAAAGTTAAAAGAAGGAAAAGCCAAGTTGAAGAAACATTAACCGATTCTAATATTCTTTGAAACAGCTGTAAAATTTAACTAAATCAAGCATAACGAAAATCTACATGTCAAGGTCGAATATAGCACGATAGAAGTACTGAGTTCTATAATTTCTTTCTCTCGTAAAAGCTTATTGTGCTTTAGTTCTTTATTTGTAAAAAGTAGCAGTTTACCTTGAATTGTTTATCAAAATGTATATGCAGAATCATAAACACCGACGTCATACTTCTGATAAAAGAATGTGCAAATTATATAACAAAGAATATTCACACTCTCTCGTCAGCAACAAGTGGCTTTGCAGCTTCACGCACTGGATGCATTTCACCTCCATTCTCACATGCATCTTCAATTTCATCCTTTAAATAATTATAAACGTCAAGAATAGAGTTTCTAGAATATCGCAAATTTTTAACAAGCAAGACAAACAGACCGGGTAAAGGAAATCATCATCTCTTTATTCGAAATAAGAAATTGCAGATGTTGTACTTGTTGTTGTTGTCTTACTATCAAATCTTATAATTTGGACTCAACATGTTAATAACTGATTCGAGTTCGACGAGATGGCTGAAGCAGACATCTTTAGCGAGAGAATAAAAAGAAACAATTCAACTGAACACCGAATTTACCAGAAAGATTGCTCATTTACCTAATTTTGTGGACGACAAAACTGCACAGTTATGCTAATATTCGTCTTGCAACTTAAACGATGACTATTAGGAATTTGGTCTTCTCGTTCTCAAATCACCACATACATAATGCACTTTCGTGATGATTGCAAAGCTAAGAGATAAATGCCATTCTAGAATTAGAGAAATTCATTTAGGGTTGGAGTACAAGACCATCTGCATTCAAGCACATACCTTTTTTACAGTTCAAAATAATTGAACAATGCCAAACTAACAACAATTTGCATGACAAGAAGGGCTTTGGTTATCTCAGTAACAAAACTGAATGGTAAACGAGAAAAGAGAGAAACATTGCAAATATTGTCTTACCGGCATGATCCAAAATTGTTCGTCATCATATAGTTGGTTTTTTGAAGGAGGATCAATAAACTTGACAATCAGGCCTAAAAATGCGGAGATAATTCAGCTATATTTCTAGTTTTTGTTACAATTTTTCAGAAAGAATACATTTCAGAAACGATTTTTTTGGCATTTTCAGAACTGCAGGCACATAAAGTTCATCATAAAGCTTTTGGTTGTTGGGTACTATTCTTTAATTTTATATCAATTTTTATAAGTGCAAGTAATTATTTCCATAATCTTATAAAAGTGCAAGTAATTATTTCCATAATCTTCTTACCTTTAGGCAATATAATACTTCACAGAATGAGTGATCAAGCTTAATTCAATAATTGGCTTAGCCGTTGTAACTAACCTTACTTCTTCTGTATTACTTTGATGTGTTGTTATGTCTTAATTCTTAACATTTATTGTAGCCTAGCCCTATGCACGAAAATATCTTTACGGTATAATTGTCATCGAATTCGTATATAAAAAAATAATATTAACGATTTCGAAATTTTTCTTAGATATTGTTATGTTTTACGTCTATGATGAGACGGAGTTCACACAGGAACCACACTGCAGCTTGTAACTGGTGAACTGATTATAATATAACAATTATTTACATATAAACACATAGACAATGGTAACAGGGTACAAAGTACAGCACATGACATAACAGCATGACAACACAGATAACAGCACGACACTACAGATATAAACATACCGGTAATGGCACCGCCTGCAATCGCCAGTGCCATCGTAACAAGAAGAGCAACTATTTGAAACCCAGCTTGCGCACCAGCACTTCTTCCAGCAATTGCAGCAGTGGTGTTAGTGGCAACTGTAGCTTTTCGAGCAGGCCAGATCGAGTACAAGCTAATTATAATATAAAAAGAAATACATAAATTGAATTATAATCTAATTATGATCAAATCTCCAAAGATCCAAATTTTTAGAGATAATGTGAGCGTTGATGCGACCAGAGCATGTCGCTACTCCCTGTGACCTCTGACCATGCACCCCAACACTAAACCACCTAACCAATCTTGCCATAGACTCTTTACAGAGTCAAACTCGACATACCAGTAAATTTTATTGCAAATTAAGATGAAGACGTAAATGAGCTTGCCCAGACGATGAAAAATGAGCTACAGAACATTTCTGGGTGGACGAGCGTTAATAAACTAAGTGCCAATCCCAAAAACACTGAGTTTATGCTTATCGGGATGCTTAGTATTGTTACATTTTTTCCATTGTTCAAGCGTTCGTTAGTGAGTTAGTGAGTGAATGAGTGACACTCGACCCCACACCAATATGTCCGAATTCTTCGAACATAAAAATCTGAAAATGGCTACTGAAACGAATAAAAGCCACCCTTTTAAAAGGGGCGATCAGAAGCCGTTGAAAAGAGCGGGCGATTATTTGAAGGGGTGTTGAAAATAAAGGACTTTAATTGAAGAAATAACAGATGGTTGAAATTCGGCTTTCGCCATAAATATTCTGTGCAAGACTTACTCGTCCCCGTACTTCTTCTCATTTGCAAAAGCAGCAGCAATAGCACCACCAATTGCTGCTAAGATTCCCGGCATTCCATGCAAATTGTTAACACCGCAAGTGTCGTGTATCTTGAGACGTTTGCTCAAGAATGGCTAATGCGAAAATAAAATAATTTTTTTAGACATTAAAAGGAGCACTATATCTACAGTTCATTAAGGTTTGATGGACATCATACACATTTATTTTAAGGTGACTCACTTTCTTCTTTAAAGCTAAGGCTATACATTCCCTTGATCGTTATATCATATCATTATTGATCTTATAGGGATTCATTTTGAGGTCGTTTAACAAGCGTCCTGTTTCATTCACGAGTTCTTGGGAGACACTTTATACTAGGAAGCGATTGGTATACTAGACGCCGAAGGAATTCACTTAATATGCCATTTTGTTGTGTATTAAAGCCGTTTATCAAAGCTATTTCAGCGCCCTTCACTTGGATCTTGGAAGTATCCGGCCTAACAACACCTTTACACTGGTTGCGACGCTATAGTTCGTGGCTGGAACATGAACCCGACGAAGCTGAGCCTTGATACCACGAGCTAGCAGATATAGCCCACAACACTACAGCTTCTTCGATTACTACAGAGTTTGTCAAAGGCGGATACTTTTCAAATTTATGGGAAAGAAACTCTACAGTAGATTAAAGTTTCTTGATGCGTTTGGAAAACCAGCATAAGGGGTCACCAATTCCATATCCTATGGAAGAATTCTCAATGCTCAGGAAACAACATACCGTGACATATGCATATCCTAGTGTGCTTATTGTTCCAGCTGCCATTCCTACAAAAATAGCACCCCAAGGTTTGAGAACCATATCAGCCATTGTTCCAACCGCCACTCCTCCAGCCAATGTTGCATTTTGAACATGAACCTGTCAAAGTATATTAAAATTATTTTCCATTCATGATGAATAACCTACGTCATTGTCATTCTGAATTAATCTTCATCCTATGTTGCACGTACAGCATTGTGTCGTTTCAAATAAAAGCTCTTAATTCATCGGTGTAATGCTCATTGTTAGAACATACATTGAAGAAAGAAGTGCCAAATTTGCTAAGGAACAGACCTTAGCTCTTCCAGCTTCACCTCAGTGAGCATTGCACGTTAAAAGAGACTATGCTTTTTAATATTGTCACCCTTATCAAAACTGTTTCTCAGACAGAATTATGCATTATAGCCACTATTTGTCATGACAAGCCTTTGATACTTACCAAGAGTATCGGTAGTACATCGTTTCAGGAGATTAATTTCTCGGAGTGGGAGAAAGAGCTTTCCCGAAACGTTGCCCCGATAAACATTAAGCATGGGTGGTAGGAGACTAGTGTGTTGGCCTAAACCATAACGCTACAACAACTAACCTATGCCATATCATATTGCCTTGGGAATCCTCTAACGCGGAAACGAGGCGAGAAGCGAAAGGATATTTATTTTATTAATATTTTTTGATTGTGATACGACCTCAGAACAGCGCCTGCGTAGAATTTATGCAATATGGTGGCAAACATTCAAAGTCGTTGGTTGCTGTGCAAATTTTCGCGAATACGTTTGGCCAACGAGTTCTTGTAGCGTTATGGTTTAGGCCAACAAACTAGTCTCCTACCACCCATGCATTTAAGTGGTTGTCAACAAAAGCAGTTATTTTTATGCCTTATACTAAGGTTATACTTGGTTGCTGTGTTGTATCAAAGAGGTTGTATAAACTACTGCACAAACAAAAATTGCGTGCTGTATGATTCTTGTATAATTGACAATAATATTTTGAAAGCAACATACCATACTAATCTTGCTATCTTTGTTCACAAGAGGAGAAATAACAAAAGTAACCATGACGCAGGCAGCCAAAGAGTAGTAGGTATTGATAACTGCGCGATTTTGCTGCGTGCCAGGTCCTAGCAAACCAGCATTGAAACTAGGCCAGAACATCCAGAGAAACACTGTGCCTAAAAAGAATAAAAGAAGATCATATTCTAACTATTTGACTGTGCTCAATAATGTGCCATACCCACCGGCATCAAACGTGCCTACGTGCCAAATTGTTACGTGTCAACGTGCCAAAGCTTTGCACGAGCCAATTTGCCACATTTGTTGCGCGTCAAACGTGCCATGTTTTGTTATGCAAAAGTTCATACGTGCCAACCTGCCAATTAGCCCAAGTGTCATATTTTATTACGTGCCAACGTGCTAAGGCTGCGTTCGTACCAACCTTGTTCGTACAATGCGATTGCGGATGAGGTCAAAGCTTCTGAAACTATTTGCAAATTTAAAAAACACATTAAAAACAGGAAAGGTGAAACATGCAGTTGCAAACTATGTGCACCATATATACCTCAAGTTGGTTTCTTGACTTAATTACAGCTATTGAATTCTTTCCTTTCTTATTTTGCAAAACTTGTAAAATATATTTTGTCTTACTGTATTTGCTTAGCAGTAGGTTTCAATTAGCTATATTAGCTATTAGCTATTTCTTTCCTAGAACCTACTGTAAATAAATTAATAATAATAATAATAATAATAATAATAACCTATGTGTCATCTTGTTGTTACGTTCCAACGTGCCTAAGTGCAATATTTGCTTAAGACATGTTCACGTTTAATTAGAAAAACTTTATATAAAAATGCAGTACTAGGATGGACAAAAGAATTGTTCAGCTTTATGAGCAACTTTTGTTGATTTTCTTGTGCCTTGTTTTGTGATGGTTTGATGAAGGGGCTTTTAGAAGAGGTAGGCGCTTATTTTTTCATAGGCATTTAAGAAAGTAAAAACTTGAAGTCAAAGTATTGAAATGGCATTTAATTTTGCATCGATTCTTATTGTATATTCTGTACTTAAAAGGTTTTCATATAGCATTGATCAACTGGATAAACATTAGTGACGAGGTATAAGACTGACACTCATTTGTGAATTTCATGTGTCTATTGTTGACGCAATATAGTATGGCACGCAGGCACTTTGGCCTGTATAAAGTTTTGGCACCTAACAGAATAGGTCACGTAGGCATGTTTGCGCATAATTTAGTGCACTCTAACCACTTGAATAGCATAAAAAGCGGGAAAATAAGGAAGATTGCATTATAATTCCATCTGAGTCTATTTGAAGTAGCTAAGAAGTAAAAGTATACTGACCGATCATCGAAAAGAGGTCTGAATTGTACGACGATCCTTCATTGTCGTTTTCCTCCGCTATATCTTCAGAATGAATCATTCTTGCAACTGCCAGACCAAAATACGCCCCAAAAGCATGAATAACCATGGACCCACCGACGTCAGAAATGTGAAGTTTGTGACTCAGAATCTTCTCGTTCAAAGCAAAGAAGACGATTTCAAAAATGCCAGCAATAAGCAGTTGCAAACGGGAAATCTTACCAAGAACTGCACCAAATGTTATCAAAACAGTAGCAGCAGCAAAATCAGATGTTATCAATCTAAGATTAAACGTAGAAAAAAACGTTGATTATATAGTAAAATAACAATTAAAAATGTGAAAGTTATTTCAAATCAAAACAGAATTGATTGTACTGGGAATGCTATTCTTTCAAAATCGTAGAACCGATCCAAGGTATGCCACGTCATTCAAGGACATGAAGGCCATTCCACGCACGCCAATATTTGTGGGAAACATGTATGTTAACATTGTTCTCCACAAATTTTGGTACGAATTGGAACAAATTTGGTACTGTAAATGTTCTCAGCATATTGCCCAATTGTTGCTTGAGAATGGAATTTTCATTGTTCGAGAAGTTAGGTGGAAACTAGCCAATCAAGAGCAGCCTTTCAGATCACGTAATTTCATCAATTTTCAATCACACAATTATGGCCGCTATTGTCGTCATTGCTTTGCACTTTGTTTGTACTTTGTTTGTGGACAGGCGGTGAAACCTTCATTAAACAAGAGAAAATGGCACAGATGGCGCACAGCGTCTGGGCAAATATTTTTAACCATAGGTTTTTTGGCAAGAAATGTTAGCCACACTTGTTGTTTTGGACAATGCACACGAACATACAAATGCATTAAGCATTCTTGACCAAGCATTCATGATAATGGATGAGATAGATACAATATCATATTTGGAGCTTAAAACGATACAGCTGCTGCTACACGTATTATATTTTCACTGAACATGGCTCGCCGTTCCGAGCTGGTCGTTCAGCTAGTCACCGAAGCAACATCATATAACAAGCTGATCAGAATTTTGGAAATTTCAACTAAAACATAATTGGCTCCAAGATATGAATCTATATAAATTAAAGAATCCAAAGAATTTTCTTTAAATCGATAGAAACCTACGTTTTGATATCTACTGAAAATTTTGCTGATGCAATTCCTTCAAAAGCATTTCCCATCCATGCATTGACCAAAGTTGACCATTGCAAGATTACTGCTCCAATAAAAAGGTTGTAGCTTACAGATCCATATCCATATTTCTTCAGAAATGTCATCAGAAAGCCAAAACCAACGAAAACCATCACATGTATGTCTTGAAACACTGAAAGCAATGATATCCATATTACAACTGGCGTCTTCAAGTTGAAGCAGTTTGAATTCACTAAGCATAAAAAGCGTTACATGCAAACTAAACGAATATACGCTTTTTTATAAAGAAACTTTTCCTAGTTCTAGTTCCTTAAGTTCTTTATTTTTAGACCTCTTTTGAGAGAATTGAAATAAACAGTACAAAAAGTTCCTTCATAGTTGCTTAATTTTTACTGCACATTTAGTGCCGTGAATACCACAGACACAAGAAAAACATCGAAATTCTGAATGTTGCTTATAATTGTTACTAGAAAACGAGGCCAAATACACGAAGGCAGGAAAGAAGTTTAATATATGTGAAAGGACAATGTTGATCAAGACGAAGCATGTCTTTTCGACTATTCCAATCGTCTGATGTAATCTAATCTTCAAACTCATGCTTCACTCGCATCTTCTTCATATAGGAGTCGAACCTAGAGTTTTGACTGCAAATGAATGGAACTGGATCCCTAGTTCTTCATTGTTTGCAGTGAAAAAATAGCATAAATATGGAAAAGCCCCTTACGGATTATGTTTTTAGTAGTATAAGTTCTTTAAAATTTTCCAAAATTTTTAGTTTCTTATAAAAAAATACGTGTATGCTTTGAAGAAAGGTTCCAGAGGAAAATCTTTGATTTTTAACGAGGAAAGTTCTTTGATACTAAAGAGTTGCCAACATTACACAACATAACTGTTAGCAAAAATTTTCTATGTGCGACTTTTTCAATTTTTGGGCGAATCCAAATTTAAATTTCTTTAAGAAAAAAGTGTGTGAGAAAGCGCGACAGGGAGAAAGCAGGTTGAAAATTTTATTTTTATTTGATATTTATTCACGGTAGCAACGTAGTTGATAACGTGTTTAAAACCAGTGGAATCGAAAAGTCGAACCGCGCCCAAAAGGTAGAACCGCGCCCTCAATTCAATAGTTTCCATGGTTTTCTAGCTCATGTTTTCTAGCTCATGACACATGAGACGTGAAATTTCCGCAGGAACAAAAGTCCTCATACAATGGATTCCATCATAGTCAATAGAAAAGACTGGTTGGGAAACTGTGCGCGGCGCAATTGTTTCCTGATTCAATGTTGAGTCACGATTTATCTTGAGTTAATGAGCCGTGACAATGCACACTTTCAAGCTTGGCTCGAGAGATCCCTCACTGACTCGCTCTCTCTGTGCAGTGTGCACTGTGAATGACTGTGAATTGAAGCAAAACATCATGACTGCCAATGAAGTAGTAAGTGGTGAAGACTTGGATGTAATCTTGGAACTTTTGGACAATGATTTTTTTGAAGAGGAGATACAACCCGAACTTGATGAGATGGCAGATGAGGTAAGGCCGGCTTCTGTTTTTTTTTATTTTAGGCCACAGCAAAAGCCAACTTTGTTCAGCAGCGACCAGACTATCTACCTCTATAGCAGATTGATTAGCCCTTTTATAATTTTGCCAATGTGAGCAAGCTTTTCATGAAGAACTGACTGTCCTTTCGAGGTTGAAAATTTAGAATTAATAATACTGCTTTTCTTCCTAGGTACAAGCCGAAATTGGAAAGTTTACCTGAAACATCTGCTCAGCTGTATGTAAAACAAAGGGTGGTTTGAAAAGGCACACTAATGCCAAGCACAAGCCCAAAGCAAGTGAATTGTCTAGTAAGGACATGGCTGTGGGACTGCCAAATGATGTTTTTAAAGAAATTGTAGCCCAAAGTGTGAGGGATGTTGCTGAAGATGAGTGTTTTCCACACCAATTTCGTGAGCAGTTCATTGGTTTTGCTTTTGTGCTTCCACCCAGTGATGATATCAAATGGGAAGGAATTGCTGAATTGCAAAAATTGAGTGATTTATTGATTTCCAAAGGAAATGCTGAGCAATTCTATTCCAAGTATTATGCAGTTGTTATCCCACATTTTAGAAAGCTGTTTTCCGAATTTTCAAGCCAAGGCTCTACACTTGTATCAACAAGGATTGCAGACAAGATTGTTGCATATTCCAAACAGAAAGGAACACCAGAGGCATCAGTGAAGAAAATTCTAACTGTCAATGAGAAATGTGCATTACAGTATCTTGGTGGATATGTACTGTCTAAATTGAATAGGAAAATACAATTCACCAAAAAGCAACATTCACAGGTCGGCCAACATTACATTTCCTTTCTTCAAGCTGGAAAAGCAACTGAGTCTACCAGCTCTCACACTCTTGTTGACAGTGTAAATAGGGGTGGTCTGTGGAAAATTAGCAATAGTGTCGAACAAATTTTGACCCAGGCAGAGCTCACATTCCTTGAATATACTGGCAAACTGAACGTTAAACAAATTGATGTTCCTTCTATGGTAGACTCTTTGATGAATCATCAGGATGTTAAAGGCAACTATCAGTCTTGGTTTAGTTCTGCTAGTTTGGCTTTAGATCAAGAAGTTTGTGATGAAATGCTTAAAAAGGTCTTGACCCTTTATCTAACAGTACGCTCATTCTCGTATGCCAAAGATATTGTAAATAACTTTAAAAGAAAACAGTCCAAAGCAAAGTCAAAGGCACTGAGAAAAGAAATTCAAAGAAGTGTAATGGAATAACAAAAATTTAACTGAAACAATATTATTTGAGATTATTGTTAAATTCACAGTCTAGTTACTTTTTGTTTCTTCCTTTTGGTATCAAACTGTTGTCAACGTCAAACCATCTTGTTTCGCTATGCGGTCTTTCACTCGCCCTTTTGTGTTACCTTGTATAGGCAGAATGGAACGCTGGATTCTGAGTTTATTTTCATTATATCCGAACTCTCTCATGCATGGGTTGTCACTTCTCCTTCCAATTGCTCTTTGCCTCCCAAAATACTCCTCTACAGGGTCTTGACATAGCTTATTTGAAAGGACATATTCCACACCATTTGCCAGCAGAAACTTGGTAAGACCAACTAAGGAATAAACACTGATTTTTAGACCCTCATAGGTCTGCCATGAGATAAACATTTTGGATTTTGCACTGTCATCATAATTTCCGCCCCTCTTGTCGATGCTTTCCTTCCAGTCTTTTAGGTACCCTAAAAACTCTTCTTCTAGCCACTTGAATCGTTCATCTTTCTCACTCTTATATGGTTGCAGGAATTGATTTCTGTGCAAGTCTCCCTCTCTAGGACTTCTAACATTGAAGCAATCAAAAAACTTGTTAATTTTTTCACAGAAATCAGCAGTGGCATTGGAATTTTCTCCAAAAAAATTCCGTAAAACAGAAGATACTGTGTTACTCAAAACCTGTCGGCAAGACCAACACGCATTATCGAGTATGAATTTAACTCAATATGTTCTACTGAGAGCTTTGGCATCAAGTGAAGACCATTCTGCTGATCTTGGTAAAAGGCACTAGAAATGTGGGTCCATAATAATTCTTTACCATCATTCCACATAAGTCTACTGTTGTGACCTGAACCAGAATGGTATAGACAGTTTCGGAGGTTTTTAGAAGATGTGGTGCATCACTAAAGAAAAATATGTATCTCTCTGGTGCATACATATTTTGAACCTTGTGAATAACATCTTTATCATTATCATGACTAAGGTCAACCATTGCTTCATGTATCTTAAACAGCCTACGGTTGGCAGTTGCACCATCAGCAGTGGTAGCAACAACAAATAGGTTGCACTTTATCTCCAACAATGCAACAGCTCTCCAAAATATGGGGAACAGTTGACAGGCAGTAATTCCAGCTGTTGCAAAATAGCCAAGAACAAACTGCAACTTTGAACAAATCCCTTTAACCATGAACACAAGGGCATGAGTGGCAATACTTTCCTGGTTGTCAAGGGTTGCATAATTCACATCAGGATCCCCAAGGTTTACATACCCTATAAGCTCACCAGAACTTTTGTCCCAGACAAGCCCACTCTGAATTTTCATCTCATCAAATAGAATTGACACATATCTTTCAACTTGACTGTATTCAGATACCATTTTTGCCAAAGAGTCAATAACTTCTGGATTGAAGCCAGTTTTTGGTTTAATGGCATTGCTGTAGTCTCTTAACAGCCTTCTGCTAGGAAGTTCTATAATGCCACTACCTTTGAATGTTCCTCTTAGTTCATCATATGCAGATGCAGACTTAGAAGCAATTGAAAGGCACCATCTTATCATCATTGGATGGTATCGATGACCAGTTGGGGACCTTGATGTATTTCGCTGTTGCTGTTCCCAGAACAGCTTCATAAATGGGGTCATTGATTGCTGGTTTTCTGAAATCATTGTCAACAGATCATGGCTAAGCTCTGTTTTGACTTCAAGGCTGTTCAGCTTAATTTCTAGCTCCATTTCTTTCATTCTTGCCTGCAATTGTCTGCACTGTAGCCTCTGAGCTTGCAATGTAAGCTTGAGTCTTTTTGCAGATGTCAGACTAACTGGTGCCTTTGCTTTTGCTGGTATTGCTTCTCTAGCTCTGCACCTTTTTTGCTGTTGACACTGCAGATCGTTTTGAAATTTGCATGGATCACATTGATCATTTGAAATAAGAATCTTGCAGTTCCTGGAACGTACATAGTCATTGGTGGTAAATGGTTGATTAACCTCGGTTGCTTCCTCTCCATCTTGATCTACTGGAATAGCATGCCTTATTGACTTCCCTGTTAAAAAGTCTTGTTGGTGTCCCTTGCAAATATTAAGTGCTTCCAGGTTTCTGATTATATCAGAAACTGTCACCAATTTTACAGTTCTTTTGAAATCCTTGTATACAGAGTGATCATCAGGAAGATACCACTTAAATACAGATATTGTGTATGCTAAGCTCTCAGCAATGGATATCTCAAATTTAGGTAGTATGTAAGGACACTGATATTTTGCTAACATGACCTTATTCTCTTGAATCGTTATTGCCCACTCTTTGAGAACCAACTTCCCTATCCTGTTCTTAACATCCTGCAAGTTTTGATAATACGAATGCTTTTTCTCAACAAGAAGGTCTTTCACGATTGTTCTTGCTGGTCTGCTGACCTCTTTGCTCCTGGAAGGCATGTCAGAAGACTTCTTTGGTAAATTTTGACTTGGTAAAATTCCAAATTTAACAAACTTTTTTGTCAATTTTTGCCCTTCATCTAAAAAATGAGGTTTTTATTAGTTGTTTTATTAGTAGGAAGGAGGGAACATTTTCTCTTAAAAAGGAATGTCATTTGCAAATTTTTTATTTAGCAAAAAATCAACCATGGAAACAAACTCGGATATGAAAACCAAGTAAAATTTATCTAATGCTAGGCAAAATGCATAAATTTTCGGGAATAATTCGAAAATTGACTTAAAGGAAGTATAGAATCGCCAAAAATTCTTATTTCACGCGCAAAGCGGGCACTCATCAAGCAGAAGTCACTCACACAAGTAGTCTAGATGACCACAAGGACAAGCAAAATATTCTAGGCCATAGAATTAAGTATAAGTAATAGATTCTCAAATAAATACTTACGTAAAGTAAGATCATCAGGCAAGTAGTGCCTCTCGCAAATATGAAGTGTATCATTAGCCAGCTGCCTTTTAAAATCTTCATCCTGCACTCGGTATTTTGTTACAATATTTAGAACTTCACGTCGCCATTTCGAGGATTTATCATCAACGGCAGTGGGAATCTTGAAAAGACTGTACTTAATTCCCGATTTCGTTCTTCTCCGGCTCACCCCACAGTGATTAAAACAGCAGTTCACGCCCGGCATATCCAGGTTAACATTTCTCGACAACTCTATAACTTACTTACTTTAAAAAGAAACGATTTCCGACAAGTTAACTTTCCTCAGTATTGAGATGCAGCGAGGCCTAGAAAAATGTGTGCACTGTCACGCTTCGATGAACTCGCGTTTCTCTAACAAAAGGATAGTACAATAGGACAAAGACGCCGCCATGCAGTTTCCCAACCAGTCTTTTCTATTGACTATGATTCCATTGTCTAGCTTAGTCTTGACACAAATTGGCGTCCTGAGATATGTATTTTCGCAGGAACAAAAGTCCTCATACAATTGATTCTGTTAAGCTTATGCTTGACGCATGACAAATTGGCGTCCTGAGACGTGTATTTTGCGCAGGAACAAAGTTCCTCATACAATGGATTCTATTGTCAAGCGTATGCTTGACGCATGACAAATTGGCGCCATCCTTCATTGGTACTTGAGATTTTCATTAATAATTGTTTATTGGCATACCGGAAAAGTAGGATGCGAAACCCTGGGTGGGACCCTTAGTGGGACCCTTAGGGTGGGACCCTAAATGGGACCCTTAAGGTGGGACCCTAAGTGGGACCCTTAAGGTGGGACCCTAAGTGGGACCCTTAGGGTGGGACCCTAAGTAGGACCCTTAGTGTTGGACCCTAAGTGGGTAAGAGTTGGATGGGATTAGACGTTTGAGCTGAACAAAAGTTGTAGTGAAAATATAACTAATGTATTGCAAAAAATAATGGACATAAAGAAAAGAATTGCATATTTTGCACTTTATTTCAATCAAACAGAGCATCCATAGTTTTGAATAAAACAATACATACTGTGAAGTACTGAAAAACGAAACACTGACAAAAAAACTTAGGAAATATATCTACGCAGATGTCCTAATTCGTCAAAGTCATAAAATTATTTTTAAGTTTCGTAGTACGTTTCTGTGCTGTGGAAGCAAGAAAAGCCGTATATCCATGGGTATAACAATCATCTCTGGAGAAAACATTTGGTTGAAGGCTGAAAGGCATGCAGAATTGAAATGGAAGTAGACATTTGCCATTTCATTGGATAGAATGCGTGCCTTTGTAAGGGGGTCGATATACCATCGTTGGGTTTTGGAGACCACCACCATATCCAATGGAGCCTGCGGGTAGCCATTATCATAGAATTTCCCCCCACATTGATAGCATTTAACTACGTTTTTATGACAAAAACGCAGCAAAGACAAAGTGAACCCATTAGCACTTGGCCGTGGAGGTCTGGGTGGGGCTTGTTGAGCTACTGGTCCCGCCGCTTGTACTACAAGTCTGGCTGGTTGAGCTACTGGTCTGGCTGCTTGAGCTACTGGTCTGGCGGCGGCTTGTAACACTGGTGTTGCTGCTGGGAATACTGGTGTTGCTGCTTGTAATACTGGTGTTGCTGCTTGTAATGCTGGAGTCGCTGTTTGAAGTACTGATATAACTGAAATATTGCCAGTCAATAGTCCACCAAATGAATTTTGTTCCCTGATCTTGTTGCAAGCTGGAGTGCAAGGTCCTACCTGCTTTGCGTTTTGATTTTCTGAGCTAGGTCCTGGTTGATCTACGTGTTTGCGGACCTTCAAGGGTTTGGGACAAAAGCTGCTATTAGCACTGTCAAGAATAGAGAAACTATCCTCAGAGCAAAGAGGGCGGCAAGAAGGGGACTCATTAAGGTGTTTAAAAATATGTGAGTTTTTGTCTGTGACCAAATGCTCCCGGATTCGTGTTAAAAGATGTCGAGAAGTTTCACCGACATAAGATGCGGAACATCCGCCACAAAGAAATTGGTAAACAACACGAGCCCGAAAGCACTTAGGCACAGAGTCCTTAACCCCGAACAAGGAGCGTAATTCAAAAGAATTGAAAACAAGCTTAATATTTATATCTTTACAGTATTTTTTAGCCAAGTACTTTATTTTACATTATGCAACTCTTTTCTTTATGTCCATTATTTTTTGCAATACATTAGTTATATTTTCAATACAACTTTTGTTCAGCTCAAACATCTAATCCCATCCAACTCTTATCCACTTAGGGTCCCACCCTAAGGGTCCCACTTAGGGTCACTCCAACCATTGTAGAAAACAACAACAACAACAACATCAAGCGAAGTAGTGGGACTTATGTAGTGAGTCTAGTTATGAATTATTTCCCATTCTGTTGCTACCGTGTTGAAGCCGTTCGGCTTCTTGTTTTATTTAAAATTGATAACGCCTAAAATGCATCCATGCTTGCAAATGTGACGTTGTCATCGATTGCGTTGTAGAGTGATATATCAGACTTTTATCTCTGATAAATTATGCTTATTAGCGATCATTTCAGTAAATTTTAGATATGGCTAGGTCACACAGCTGGGATTAACGGAGTTATTCACAGTTTCAGATTACACAAATTCTTCCAATAGAAAAGCAACGGAATGACCCAAGAATCCAAGCACACAACTGAAGTGCGATTTGAAATATTTGAAATATTGGCTGGATAAAATCAATTAAGAATTTATTTGATCATACTGGTTTATCGATAATTTGGAATTCTCATGTTGTAAATAGTAGTAGGAATTTATGTAGTCTTATTGAGATTAATCTTAAAGACCAGTTTCTTCAACAATGGAATTCCGAAATGGAGTTGTCAAATAAAGGCAAAATGTACTCGAATATGAAACAAATTTTTGAAATGGAAAATTATCTAAGTCTTTTGCCGCCAAGATTATCCCAGTATCTTTGCTGGTTTAGAACTGGAAACCATAAGCTTTCTGTTGAAACGGGAAGATGGAACAAAATAGACTATGGCTTACGTAAATGTGATATGTGTACTTCAAATGAGATTGGCGATGAGTATCACACTCTCTTAAAATGTCCTGCATTTGATCGCATAAGGGATAAACTTATACCAACATATTTTTCTAAGTACCCTTCAAAAATGAAATTTCAAATTCTAATGTCAAAAACAAGAGACAAAAAACTTTGGGCCAATATAGCAAAATATATAAGAGAAATTTTCAGTTATAGGAAAAATAATTGTCACCTCCTGTAAAAAGACAAGAGTAATTTCATTGTTGCAGTTTCTGTTGCTGTTGCTGTTGCTGTTATCTTATGTTTCTTTGAATATTTTAGCTCTTACCGTTCTTACTTAGTTGCTTTTTTTTTGTTAATTAGACTTAATTTTGTTAATGAAAAACTCTAAATTGTCACTATAGTGATGTAGAGTTTACATTAATTTGCTTATTCTATAAATTCATTTCATACCCCAGCTGGGGGTATGAGTAAATTTATGATGATGATGATGATGATGATGACTTTGTTCGAAATAACGACAATCCCTTCGAAAATCCAGACAAAGGGCTGACATAAACGGCCGCCATCTTTGCCGAAGACTCTATTGATGTTGTTTTGTCAAGCGATACAAGTTTCTCATTGCTAACAAATCTTTTCTTTGTACGAGCCTACGAGGCCACAGCCAACCAAATACGCGATTTTTTATAAGAAACCTAGATCTAGATAGTCCCCAAAGAATATAAGAAGCTTTTAGTAAACAACCAGAAGAATATTGGTGTAACAACGTACTTGTCTTGTCTAAAACAGCACACAGGCCAGAACACAGGTGCTGCTGTGCAGGAAGAGGCTGAGCGAGGAGCAATTCACTTCTTTAAAATCTCGAAAAAAATGCCGTTTGTTGATGTAGATGATGATGCTTATATGATGATGATGCGACCAAGTTTCAAAACAAAGCTCTTACTGAAACTCGTTTTCGATTTTTCATGTACTGATTTTGAATCTGCCATTTTCAAGGTTTTTCGAAGTATATGGAATAGTGTATTGGGAAACAAAGAATGTTGTTGCCTCAAATTATTTAACGTTTTGAACAAGTTGATGTGTCATATGAAGCCAATGCGCTAATTTAAACCATTTTTGGACTGCTCATAAATTTTACCGGCTACATTTTCCATATAGTGTCCCATTCCCATTCCCGTTCCGATTCCGGTTCCGGTTCCCATTCCCTATATTAGTTACAACGAAATTCCAGGTCAAGCTTTTACGGCATGCGGCTCCTATTTTATTTATATTAAAAGTGTTCCTTTCAAAGTTTAACCAAAGGGGCATAATTAAGAAATTTAATTAAAGAGAGATAACACGAGATGCCGACTACAGGATGAGACTTAATCAATACCGCATCGCTCTGCCAGGCTGCTGCCCAAGCAGAACTACAAAATCTCCCAAACACAAAAGCTACACGTTTTTTTATAAGAAACCGGTTTATAAGAGACCTAGAACTAGACATCCAAAAAGTTAAGAAACTTTTAAAACTAGGAGAAAGAAGTTAAGAAACTGTAGAAATTTTTGCGTCCGTTCTCCAACATACTGATTCACATTTGTGGAGGTAGTAATTAGTTCTCAAGAATTTTCGTGCGATTTCTCGCACCAGCGTGGCTAATTTCGTGCGATTTCTCGCATCTGTAAGCAGTACTGCATCCCGTGTATCCCACAGAAGTTTTTTTGTCGTTTTAACTGCAATTTATTTCAATTGATTAAGAAACTGTTAAGAAACTTTTAGAACTAGAATTGAGCCTAAAATTAAGAAACTTTTAGAACTATGCCCCGAGCTAGGTTTCTTATAAAAAAAACGCGTACAACAATGTCCCAAAAGTGGGCGTGTTGTAAATTGCTGATGTTATGTTATGTGATGACCATTGCTGCATCGAAAAGCCAAAATAATAAAATTTGATCACTGTGGGTTGTCACCCATTGGGTGCCCATTTCTGAAAGTATAAAAACAGGTATTTGTTAACATTTCAGAGTTAGAAAAATGCCTACAAAATTCTACACACACATCTTGTTTGATTTTAAAATTATAAACATGCTAACTTTGATGAAAAAAGTTGGATTAAAGCGGAAGTGCAATAAATAGTGAAGATGAAACGTGGACTACTTACTTGGATAGAAGTAGGGTAGCCCGTTGCTATTTTCATGTTTGGCATTTGATTTGATAGCTGGATCTTCATAAGATGCATAATCACCAAGTGTTGCAAACAAAATAAGCAGGATAACTTGAAAGCAAAAAAGAATTCCAGAAAATGTTTGTGAAGGACAACGCGGCATTTTCTTGTTATAATCTTGCACAAACAATGTGAAGTGGCTGTCTTTTATTCTTAGGCTTCAAGAAATAAGCAAGAAAGGTCCACTTGAGGGATAAAACTAGAAATATCAAATCAGAATCTGAGTCAGACAACGCTGCCCTGTGTCAGTAATCCAGATATGCTTTTGTTGAAATAAGTATTTGTCATTTGAATTGAGGAGACCACGTTGTTAATTATTTTGATGACTCTGTTGATTTTGTGAACAATGGGCATCGCCAGCAACTACAACAGCGACATTTAATCGACCAGACAGGTGGGTTGTCGTATTTTTCTGAGGACTGAATGCAACCACCAACCGATTCTTTGATCAAGCAATGCACACCACACTTACTGTTGAATTAAATCAAAATAAATATATTTTATCGAAATTAAATTGAAAGTCTGTTGTTAAACTATGCAGATAATATATGTGTGTGCAGCAAAGTATATATTTTCATGGCATCATATTTTCTGACAGACTTTGCCATTCTTTTATCGGTAATACAGCTACTTTTTAGGACTGTATGTTACTGTAAAATGTATTTCTCTTTCCTTTTTCTCGTATTTTCTAGAATTATCTTTGGGTTTTTTGTTACATTTACTTTGTATTTGGCACATTTGGTAATCGTATTTTCTAGGTATTTTAGTTGTGTCATGCTGGTTCGTCAGCATTCCGTTCTATTGTTCCCATTGTTATCACGTATTACTTGTTGTACTTTGCTGCTGTTGTACTGTCATCATTACTTCCTTGTTCCTTGCATTTTAGGTAACATTGCATTTGTAACTTTTCAAGAACTTTCTGTCCTGCTTAGTCAGTAATTTATCCATATAAATTTAGCTTGTATTTTAACTGCAATTTAGAGAGTTCAGAGAATTTGGAGAGTTCAGAGGTTTCAGAGACAGAGAGTTCGGAGTGTGGATTCAGACTGAGAAGATGTTACTGAAAGGACTGGGGAGTCCAGGTTAAGTAGGCCGAGGCAAGGTACTTGCGAAAGATCTTGCCGAGGAACATCACGAGTCGTGTGGGGGATATACAGTGCCATGGGGGCATACCATGATTCGCGAGGGGGCATAACAAGAATCGTGTGGGAGGCATCTCTAAGTACCGTGGAGGGATGTTCAGTACCGTGGGGGCATACCATGAGTACAGTGGGGATATTCTGTACCGTGGGGGCATACCTTGAGTTAGTAGAGGAAAAGGACGGGTTCTGGTGCACAAAGGATGCCGCCATCACGTGACCTGTCAATCAACTCCATGAAATATGTCGATCATTTGATCTGTCAATCAAAACCTCGCTTCAATGAAGCCTCATTTTCAACGAATCTCGCTTCCATGAAACCTCATTTTCAAAAAATCTCGTTTTGAAGTAGTTTGACTTGAATTTTAACCTTCGCTGTTATCGAACGGTATGGAAAATAAGTGATCGAAATCAAGAAGAAAGCAAAAACTTCTTATATGCAGATAATTGTGGTATCCTTAAAAAGTTAGGCCAGTAAGCTCAGTCGGTAGAGCGTGGTGCTAATAACGTGGGCTCGAGACCCACACTGGCCATTCAACTTCCTTCTTTCTAAACCAAGTTGTTACAAGCAAACCTTCATGTTTATTTAAGATTTCTGTTTGTTTGCACGCGCTAAGATTTTCACACAATAAAGTCTCAAAGATCTTTTCTCATAACAGTGCATTATTGATAGGCCTATTCATGTTTTTTAAAGAGTTCATTTTAAAGAGTTTTGTTTTTTCCAATACTCTTTACCATTCCTCCCACATTTTAACTTGCAAGCATTGACAGCAGAGTTCCAAGTGTTTTTCCATATTCCTTTCATTTCTCAACATTATTATTATAAAAATTATCCAAGCAAAATCATCTTCAATGCCAGTAAATATTGTAGCTAACATCCTTCTGCCTCTCTTGGAGCATCGCCTCCTCAAACGAGCGCTGTCTTTCCATAATGACTATTAAATGCAAGCTGGTCTGTTCACATACAGGTTGGTTACTGCGTCAAAAAGACATCATCATCGTCGTCGTCTGTTCCATTTTCATCGTCTGCGTCCATTGCTGTCTGACGCATGATTAAGAACTTTCTTTTATCAATAGCATAGTGAAAGGCTTCTTCAAAACTCATACCATCTTCTTCCTTTGCCTTTCTCATTGTTTCAATGACTGCTTTGACAACTTCATCACGTTCGAAACTTTTGCAGTATATAAAATTCCTCTTGAAAACTTGTATAATATCTTCATCATTGTCAACTTCAGCAAGCATAACAGGCCAGACATTTTGTAGTGGGATTTCATCATCCTCCTCCTCGTCGTCATCATCATCATCATAATCATCATCATAATCATCACCGTCATCATCATCATCATCATCATCATCATCAACATGATAGTCGTCATCATTATCATAATCATCATCATTTTCACTGACTATTTCACTGTCCAGATCTAATTCATCTTTCACAGATTTCAAGTCTTTGTAGCAAATTTTGTGTTTTTTCTTCAAATGCCGATTTAGATTACTCTTGTTATTGAAATGGCTATCGCAAAATCCACATTCAAAAGCCATCTCTCAAAGAACGTTTCTGAACAGCTTGCCTTCTCTCTTGAAAAATGTGATGAGCAACTGATCAAAATTTGAAAACTGCTGCTATTTGAACCTTTTTTCACATAGTTAGATAAATGACTATAGTCTTCAGTTATTCAAGACTATAGTCCGGACTATAGTCCTCACTTAGTCTCTACCTAGTCTCTACCTAGTCTTCACTTAGTATTTACCTTTTCACACGCAATTTGGGGAATGACTATAGTTCTTGCTTAGTCCGGACTATAGTCCTCACTTAGTCTCTACCTAGTCTCTACCTAGTCTTCACTTAGTATTTACCTTTTCACACGCAATTTGGGGAATGACTATAGTCTCTACTTAATCTTAGTGACTATAGTCCTTTCTTAGCTCGGACTATAGTCCTTTTTCTTAAAAAGCATGTTTTTGGAACCATTTAAATCTGGACTATAGTCCGAGCTAAGAAAGGACTATAGTCATTCATCGAATTGCATGCAAAAAGGTAAAGACTTTCAGCGTTTATTAGGTAGAGAATAGCTTTGGACTAAGCAAGAAATATAGTCTACATGAAGCAAAGACTATAGTCATTCCCCAAATTGCGTGTGAAAAGGTAAATTCTAAGTGAAGACTAGGTAGAGACTAGGAAGAGACTAAGTGAGGACTATAGTCTTGAATAACTAAAGACTATGGTCATTTATCTAACTATGTGAAAAAGGTTCAAATAGCAGCAGTTTTCAAATTTTGATCAGTTGCTCATCACATTTTTCAAGAGAGAAGGCAAGCTGAAAAGAAACGTTCTTTGAGAGATGGCTTTTGAATGTGGATTTTGCGATAGCCATTTCAATAACAAGAGTAATCTAAATCGGCATTTGAAGAACAAACACAAAAGTTGCTACAAAGACTTGAAATCTGTAAAAGATGAATTAGATCTGGACAGTGAAATAGTCAGTGAAAATGATGATGATTATGGTAATGATGACGACTATCATGTTGATGATGATGATGATGATGATGATGATGACGATGATGATGATGATGATGATTATGATGATGATGATGATGACGAGGAGGAGGATGATAAAATCCCACTACAAAATGTCTGGCCTGTTATCCTTGCTGAAGTTGACAATGATGAAGATATTATACAAGTTTTCAAGAGGAATTTTATATACTGCAAAAGTTTCGAACGTGATGAAGTTGTCAAAGCAGTCATTGAAACAATGAGAAAGGCAAAGGAAGAAGATGGTATGAGTTTTGAAGAAGCCTTTCACTATGCTATTGATAAAAGAAAGTTCTTAATCATGCGTCAGACAGCAATGGATGCAGATGATGAAAATGGAACAGACGACGACGATGATGATGTCTTTTTGACGCAGTAACCAACCTGTATGTGAACAGACCAGCTTGTATTTAATCGTCATTATGGAAAGACAGCGCTCGTTTGAGGAGGCGATGCTCCGAGAGAGGCAGAAGGGTGTTAGCTACAATATTTACTGGCATTGAAGATGATTTTGCTTGGATAATTTTTATAATAATAATGTTGAGAAATGAAGGGAATATGGAAAAACACTTGGAACTCTGCTGTCAATGCTTGCAAGTTAAAATGTGGGAGGAATGGTAAAGAGTATTGGAAAAAACAAAACTCTTTAAAATGAACTCTTTAAAAAACATGAATAGGCCTATCAATAATGCACTGTTATGAGAAAAGATCTTTGAGACTTTATTGTGTGAAAATCTTAGCGCGTGCAAACAAACAGAAATCTTAAATAAACATGAAGGTTTGCTTGTAACAACTTGGTTTAGAAAGAAGGAAGTTGAATGGCCAGTGTGGGTCTCGAGCCCACGTTATTAGCACCACGCTCTACCGACTGAGCTTACTGGCCTAACTTTTTAAGGATGCCACAATTATCTACATTCAAGAAGTTTTGGTTTGTTCTTGATTTCGATCACTTATTTTCCCAATTATCCATACCGTTTGATAACAGCGAAGGTTAAAATTCAAGTCAAACTACTTCAAAACGAGATTTTTTGAAAATGAGGTTTCATGGAAGCGAGATTCGTTGAAAATGAGGCTTCATGGAAGTAAGGCTTTGATTGACAGATCAAATGATCGACATATTACATGCATTTGATTGACAGGTCACGTGATGGCGGCATCCTTTGTGCGCTCGTACCCGCACTTTTCCTCTACGACTGTGGCATTAAACACGTTGTTCCGTCGTTTATTTAACCTAGTACTTTGATGTTTGTGAAGATTAGAATCGTAACAGCTCTGGAAAATTTGGTATCTCTCTCATCGTTATTTTTTGTCTTGTATTTTGTGTTGTTTATCGGCTACCGCTCAGCTCGGGGAAACAAACAACCAGATTACATATCTATTCGAATAAGAAGACATTCGGACCTATTTTTGTATCTATTTTGTGTTCTTATTTATTTGAAAGCGACATTTTCAGTGGCATAACTTGACTATTTTGTACAATTAAACCGTAAACCTGTATTTCCTGGGCTCTCGGGGTCAGGCCACTGTCGGGGACGAAAATGCCTCCACCTCCGATTATAGTACTTTACTGTACTACAGTACTGTCTTTTGAATAAAACTTAGGGCGTGTTCTTCTGGTTCTTCTCAGGGCGGATCCAGCCCTAAATTCGACTGGTGCTAAAAAAGAAAAGGGATGTTGCCGAGGTGCGTGACCGGTTAGTTATGATGGGCGTGTCCGAGGGGTGTGATATTTAAATTTGTCCATTATTATAAAGGAATTGGATAAATTCTAGGAAAGACAGGTCTTTCTGTCTTGCAACATAAAAGGAAACTAAATGTAACAACATAAGTTGAAGAGAGAAGGATGGATTAGAGAGGAAGATCATGGAAGCTTCAATGGCAGGGAAAGAGCAAGAGAAAGATAAGGTTCCACATTGTTAGACTGGAAGATGAAGAAATTTTGCGTTATAGATGGAAACAAAGCTATGTGATAAGTGCACCACCGTGATCCATTTAGCATTCGATGCCACGCCAGAAGAAGACGAAGACGCTGTAATAGTGGTGAATTATATGTATAGCATTTCCTTTGCAATTCTTACTAGAATTATATGGAAAGTTGGGAAATTTTTTTATTGAATTGCTTTTTGAGCAAGTGAAAGTGTTTCCTAGTTGCATTTTGGGTCCGAGTTTTGATCCTAGATAGGTAGTGGCATCTGTGGAAACATGGTGGAAATCACCACTACCAGTGCCTGTGAAAGGCTGAGCAGTAGATCTTCGTTTGTTGTTTGCACTGAGCCTGTAAGCATCAAACTGAGCCTTTCTACTATTTTTTGCGCATCATGGATGTAGCGATACCCATTAAGTAATTAAGTTTTGGAACATAATGTTGTCAAGTTTAATTCAAACAGTTGTGATTTTGCATGGTGAATATTCTTCCAGTCAGCATTTGAATTTCATTTCATTTCATTTTTTATTTTTTAACAACGGTGGCGGCCACGTCAGTCAAACGACTGGTTTAAAGTGGGCCGTGCATCTACATAATGTTACAAGAAAAATAAAGATACAAACTTTCTTAACTTAAGAACAAAATATTTTAAAAAACTATAAGCTTTCTGTAAAATAGTTAAGTAAGGACGATTAAAACATGGAAAAGAAGATTATACTTGGCCGTTGTATTTGCTCATATCTTTTGTGAATATCTCGTAAGTTTTTGATGATTTGACTTCAACAACAACATCATTCCATAGCATTACAATCACTTCTTTAAAAGCGGGCGCAAAACGTGCCAACATTTTTGGCCAACATGTTGCTTGAAAACAAGACAACATATTGGTACGATTTGCCATACTATCGCTACATCTGAGATGTTTGGGGTTGCTGATGTCATCTAGCTAAAAACCATCTTGTACAAACATGGGCGGAAAGGAAGCAGCTGTTTGTTTATTAATCACTCTTGTGGTTAGCGAAGAAGAAGAAACTCGTGTTCCAACTAACTAAAACCGCCAGCTTAAATCTATTTCTCATGTCAAGGACTCCGAAATAACAACCGAAATTGAAAAATGTGCCAGCATGTTGGCGAGTGATAGCAAACCGTACCAACACATCAATTTTGCTCAAATCGATGAAAATGTTGGCCAACATTTTTTCTTCAACAACATGTTGTTTATTAGGCTAAGATCTATAGCAAACCGTGCCAATATGTTGGCAAACAATTGTTGGTTGCGATTATGGCCAATATGTTGGCACCAGCTGCATAATAATGATAATAATAATAATAATAATACATCATGTTTAAAGTGGGTAGCCTTTGATAACCGGTGTAACCAGTTTTTTACAAAAGGGCCCACTGACAACAAAAAGTTAAAAAGAACATAAAAATTTACAATGAATAAAGTGTACCTGTAAAACCCTTGCATAAATGAATAAACGTTCTTTAACTAGATACTATGTTCTGTTTTTATCTCGATAATAGTCTTCTATACCAATTTTGAATCTTAAAAGCTATCTAAGGAAGTCAATTCATAAGGCAACAAATTCCATACATTTGCTGCCCTTGTCGTGAACAGTTTGGTCTCAGACTTAGTGTTTCTTTTCTCAATGAAAATTTTCCTTGACAACGAAGATCTTGTTGTTCTCGAATGAATTTCACTTGCTAGTTTGATTCGTTCTCGCAGATATACTGGACTGATCTTGTTCACGCTCTTAAACATCATCTTCAGAATATTCTTCTCCAGTCTGGTATTCAGATTGCAATACTTATCATTCTTTCCATCTAACAGTCGTAATGAGCGTTTATAGACACTTACAACTTTTTTCAAACATGCATTTGAAGCAGAACTCCAAACCTCACTACAGTAATCTATGTGGGGTAAAATTAGAGCATTAAACAAAAGTTTTTTAGTTTCATTCGTCAAATATGGTAGAGCTCTTTCAATCCTATTTAGCTTGTTTTTCAATTTTCCAGCGGTAATATTTATATGTTCTTTCCATGATAATGTGGGATCAAAGCATACTCCAAGGTATTTAAATTTTTCAGCCCTTTTGATCTTGGTCTCATTTATGTTCAGGTCAAAATTTCTTACTAAATTCAGCTTTCTTTTATTAGCAAAAAGCATGTACTCTGTTTTTCCAACGTTCAAAGTTAGCTTCTTAGATGAATGCCACTCGGATACTGACTTTATTCCAGCTTGTACATTTTGATTTAAGGCTTCTACTTCAGGATTTGAAAACAAGAGAACAGTGTCGTCTGCGTATATATGAGAAACACAGTTCAATGATGCTTGGATGTCATTGATGTAGCAGATGAATAGAAGTGGTCCTAGGACTGACCCTTGAGGGACTCCATATTCTTTTTCTTGAAGTTCAGCCGACTGGCTATCATTTACCGATGTTACTTGGTGTCTGTCAGATAGATATGATTTAAGCCATTTCTGTTCAGTTCCTTGTACCCCATATCGGTCCATCTTTCTCAACAGAATACTGTGGTCTACGGTGTCGAATGCTTTTGCTAGATCTATGAATACGGCAGCAACAATTTTTCCCTTTGCCATCTCTGGTAAAATATGGTCTGACACATCAATAGTTGCTGTTGCAGTCGAATGATTCTTTCTCAAACCAGATTGCTTAGGATTTATGATTTCTCTTTTTAGCAAGTAGTCATACAATTGTTCATGAATAATTTTCTCAAGCATTCTGGAGGCCACCGGTAAGATTGAAATGGGTCTGTAGTTTTGAGTTGATGTTTTGCTCCCAGCTTTGTAGACTGGGCAGACACGTTTATGTTTCCACAGATCAGGTACTTCCCCTGTCATGATTGATGAATTGAACAAATATGTAAGCTTGTCACAAAGAGCTGAACTTCCTGCCTTAAGCATTCTGACACTTATTCCATCAAGGCCAGTTGCTTTACCTTTTTTCAGACTCTTTATCAAGTGTAGAATTTTATTTCCATCAATGGTTTAGGCTCGAAAATTATATTGATTTGATTTTGTAACATAAGTCAAAGGATTTTTCCCTCCACTTATCTTTGCAGCAAGTTTTGCACCAATTTCAACAAAGAACTCATTGAAATGATTTGCAATAC
Source organism: Chrysaora quinquecirrha (assembly GCA_014526335.1). Taxonomy (NCBI): domain Eukaryota; kingdom Metazoa; phylum Cnidaria; class Scyphozoa; order Semaeostomeae; family Pelagiidae; genus Chrysaora; species Chrysaora quinquecirrha. The sequence goes on from JACTAT010000293.1 coordinate 104,341, forward strand.
TTCTAGCATCTGCTTCTTCTTTTCCATTCACTTGGATACGTTGCACTCTCGAGGACTTGCCATTTTTACCTGGTACGAGTTCTTTCAACTTTTTCCACAGCTTTTTAGGGTCACTACTTTCTTGACTTAGGGAATCTCTAAAGTGCTCCCTCTTTTCATTTGCACCCGGCTTAAGATAAGTGGGAGCTTGACCGTTAACCGAGACGGAGTTCAGAACAAATGGATTAAATGAATGATTATAAGAAGGTATCTTGAGTTAGTATTAAGAAAGTATTAAGAAAGTATTATTTCAAGAAAACGCGGCTTCTGGTGTAGTGCTCGGGCATCAGCAAATCATATATTCGAGTACGACTTACCTTAAACAATTGCTCTAATGTTGTAGTCCATAATTATTTGGTCAAATTGGGTCAGATAACTTCCATTATATATGTTATCTCATGTCATATGGAATAATATATTTTGGCTCGATAATATTGTTGTAATAGAACAGATTATATCAACAGTAAGCCATCGGAGCTTGGAAAAGTAGAAAAGATAGGCAAAACAAGCGTGTTTAAAGAAAGGGGGGGTTTGAGGCCCATCATAGCTAGGTCCCGTGACTAGAATATTGCTCATCGCACATCGTTGTTTCTTGCACCTACAAAGTTTAAACTGTGTTTCTTCAGGGATAGATATTCTTCATAATGTAATACATCTGCGATACTGTCTGTTTCATACTGTCTTTTTGGGAAAGTAAATCTAAGCAGAGAAAATTTATACACGTCTTTCAAGAATATTTGCCCAATTTGTCAAATAATGAAAAATTTGTCGAATAATGCAAATTTTTACAAATAATAAAAAAATTGTCAAATAACAAGAAAATATTCAAATAATAAAAAAATTGTGAAATAATAAGAAAATTTTCAAATAAGTAATAAAGGGAAAGTAAAAAATTTGAGACTGAAAAAGCTGAAGGCACACAGCCAAAATGCGCGCCAAAGAAACAGAAACAACAAAAAAAACAAGGCGAACAGTGGAAGCACCACAACTACGAAACATGTAAGGTACATGTTTAGTAAAATTGTTAACTTCCCCAGTTTCAATTTATTCTAAATTTCAAGAATGGTTTAAACATTCCATTACAAAGAGGGCGTAAACACCAGCATCTTTCTCTATTTAGTAAAGTTTCCTCTCTGACTGGCTTCTGATTTTGATCTGATTTTTAATTTAAGGAGAATTTTAGGGTTAAAGTAAACAAAATTTTATAATAAATAAAATGTATCAAATGTAATTTGCAGCTGTTCATTTTGGCAACGTAGAGAGGGCTTTTTTCGCAACAATCTAAAGCAACCTTGTTTGTTTCAAATGAAATCTACTCCAAAAAGATCGAGAATGCGAATCCAAGATGGGCCTTTAAATTTTTTTCCCGGAGGTAGTTTTCATTAAGACCTAATTATGCTTAATTTAGTATATCAGATATATTTCATTTTTTTAAATTTTTTGCTGCAAAATGCAGATCTTAAAGTGCCGAATACGACCTTCCAATTTCGAGAGAAACTAGTTTGAAATTATCATGACTAATCATAAGAAAATCGCTTTTTGTACGCTTAGTGTATATATGAAAGCATATCAACGCTGGAAGATCTAGCCCCACCACAAGTTTGAGAACCAAAAAGAGGGCTCAATGCGCAAACAACAGGAATCCCATTAAAATATGGAGTCAGGGAACCTCTGTCAAATACATTTGCTAAAGCTACTACATTTAAAATATTGCACATGCATCATGGAATCCGCAAAATACTCTATTTAAAAATCACATGGTTTTATAAACAATTTTCTCCAGATCTCATTATAAAAGCTGTAACATGGAATCCGCACATTTCTAGGTGACTTTGAGTATGTACTCCCTGCTTGGCTTGAATTGGAGGTTTTTCTACAAAATTTTTAAGCTAGAATAAGATAAAGTTACTGCTTCTGATTTTGAATCCAGGGAGATTAAGTAATCTTAACTCCTTGCTGGTGAAATCCGTTTCAAAAGAGTAGCAAATATCTACGGTTTTCGCCGGAACCTGAAATATTAAAATCTCTGAAAGGGGAATCACAAATCCGAAAATCTTTATTACATGTACTATATTATATTATATGTAGGAATGAGATGTATTTATTGTGTATTAGGTTTTGTGAATTTCCATTCTCTCTTTTTCTCTTTAATCTTTCATTAGAGAACTTTTGAACTCTCAACTTGCACTGGAGCATAATGTATACAAATGTCCATACACTAAACTTCTGTAAATTGCTTCCAGCAGTTAAATGAAATTAAGCAAAAAGAATGGTCAAGTTTTTAAAAATGTCAGTGTATTCATTAGGTATACAAATGTATCTGCAAATATTTTGCGCTTGCTAAAACAATGCACAACCAGACAACCAGAAATGCTGGCACGTAAAAGCATCTCGAAGTATCTGAGACAAAGAACAGCTCTGTTAGTCATGAACTAGCATGATAAAACAAAATATCGACAAAATATCAGCATACATAATTTGCTTAATATTTCTATAGCATTCATTCTTCATTTGAAATGTATATTTTCTTAAATTGTATATACTTTCAAGCCAATCATTCATGCTCCTTGTTATGCTTATTTTTGTTCCTTTCAGTTTTTCATGTGCTAGTATTACTTGCTGAGCTTTGAATGCAAGTTTCAAGATGCTGTTTGAGAAATGGTCAAGTTTAACATCGTTACACTTGAAAGTCGTTTGAATGACTTTTAGCAGAGGATCGCCAAATACCGAGGTTGGTTTGATAGCACCATGAAGGATATTGAACAAAGGCTGTTTGACATTGAAATCGTTTACAAAACGTGCTGCGATTCGCAATCTTACCCTTTTACAATCTTCACGTTGTTACACTGTGTTTTCGCCAATTCTTCGAAGAACAGTGTCAACTTCTTGAATCCATGTAAAATTTTTGATGCAGATGTTAGATAGGTTGATCGTTGATTCTCATATGTTATCAAATCTTTGACGTCATCAAGTATGTCTGTAATGCGGTCAAGTTTCATGTTTACTTTTGCAAATTTCGTTTTCATGTATCTCAATTCTGCTGATTCCCCAACTGGTATAAATTAAAGAATAAACGACACGAATCCTCCAACAGCACCAAGAAAGCTCGCGATCTTCCCCAATTTATCGAACATCTTGTCTACTTTTGGGTCTCCTAATTTGCTAATGTAATATTCGTGACTTCGTGATTTCCCAAAAAATAACATGTACATGTGTGTGTAGATTATTTCCTGTCACTGTTTGTACTGTAAAGGTGTGGTGTTGTAACACTGTGATTGCTGTCTCTGTAATGTCCTGTTTACTGTAAAATGTGTTATATGTGTTGATTGATGTAAATCAGATTTCGTGATATAATGTTAAGATTTAAAATATAATTCAGTCTTGAATAAGTCTGGAGAAAGCACACAAGTCTCTCTTTCTCTCTCTCTTGGTGATCGATCTGTGTTTGATCGCTATACCTGCTGAACCCGCAGTTGAAGACACGTTACAAATTGGTGACAGGAGCACAGGTATGCCTAGTTTTATCGTACCAGAGCGCTTTAGTTCAGGGGATTTTGGTGCGTGGTTGAGACATTTTAAGCGATGTGCCCAGGCAAATGAATGGGACGATACCGCTCAACTTCAAAAATTGCCTGCCTTTCTCCAAGGCCCTGCTGCCACCTATTTCGATTCATTGCCCGATGGGGATAAAGTGTCTTTGGACCGCCTAGTCGCCAGTCTTCAGCGATGCTTTTCGCCAGCCACTGACCGTGAACGCTATTATCGAGAATTTGAGGACCAACGCCTACGCCCAGCCGAAGACCCGAACCTATTTCTCTGGCGCCTCAAAGAAACCTTAAAGAATGCTGAGCCCGACCTGTCTCCCACGGCGTTTGATGCTCTCCTACGACGCCAGTTTCTCAAAGGGCTGCCCGGGGAAATGCAACTCAAGCTGCTGGAACATGACCCTACACCCACCTTGGCTGTCATGACCTCCTTCGCCCAACGGTTTCATTCTTTGAAGAGTTTGCCGCCAAATAGTATTTCTGCTGCGGTTGCTGCCCAGCCACCATCTCACGATGCCCACGGCCACGATGACCGTTTCCAACAGCAACAACAGCAGCTAGACCGCCAACAAACTCAGCTGGACACTGTCAACGGCCTGCTAGATCAAATTGCCGATGGCCAGGCCAAGCTTATTGCAGCTATCTCTGATACAAGAAAACATCCCAGTATGCTGGACTCAAGCCCACCAGGACGCCCTATGGCTCGAAGGTCATCACTACGCTGCTATTTTTGTGGGGAGGAAGGCCACATTGTTCGCTTTTGCCAGAAACGAAAAAACTGTCCAAGATGTTCCCTATGCGCCGGATGGGGCCATGTTGCCCAGTAGAGTACCGTCGCCATGGATGGACCACTTTTTATAAAAAGTCTAATTTTGAGCTTTTTTAATTCTTTCAAGAAATGTATTTGCTTTGTAAATGTTTCTCCATCTGTGCTTTAAATACCCTCAAAAAATAAGGCTTCTTGTCCTCATCATCTCTTCACGACAATAGCTTTAACGAACAGCATTATTTTATCGTGAAAAGTAAGGCGTCGCCATCTTGGACCGCATGAAAATAACATGAACGCCACCGCAATTTCCAGCTAAATGCGCAGTAACAGCGAAAATACGGCACGGCAACACAGCATTTTGTACGAAAGAAACGAATGGTCCATCCATGGCGACTTCGTCCTAACTCGGAATGAACAACAAACAGAGCTAAGATTCGCTTGTGACAGAAAATCTTTTATAAATCTTCAGAAATAACGAATCTTCTTGGTTTAATGCAACAGTCGGAAACAAATATTTGTATTTTCAACTAAAACAATGTCAAGAAAGAACAAAACCAAAACCGGCCTGACAGAACGTCAAGGACTAAATTGAGAATGCTTGCGGTTCTGTTTTACGGTGGGCCTCTCGGACCAACAATTTCTCATTCAAAACAAAAGAAAAAGAACGAAAAATTCGCTATTTTGCAAGATTAGAGGTCAGGAAACATTTTTTATAGGTTTTTGAGGAGTTTCTAGTCTGAATTTATTCGTATTTTCTATTTAGCCCAAGACTAAAAAATTTGTTTAAATTAAAAAGCGGTCCATCCATGGCGACGGTACTCTACAGGGAAAAACTGCTTTTATGACTCATAGTGGTCTGTACGAATTTATGCGAATGCCATATGGTCTTTCCACTGCACCTGCTACTTTTTCACGCGCCATAGGCATTGTTCTATCAGGTCTTGCTTACGAAATATGTTTATGCTATTTTGATGACGTTATAGTTTTCTCTAAGGACATAGACCAACATTGTAAACGTCTACATTCTGTTTTACAATGCTTCCGGGAGCAAAACCTCCGTGTTAAGGCGTCTAAATGCTCTTTTGGTGCTGATGAAGTAGTTTATCTCGGGCATACCGTTTCCAAGGATGGGATTCATACTGACCCCTCCAAGATTAAAGCTGTGCAAGACATCCCAGTCCCATCTAATTTAGACTCACTTAGGTCTTTCTTAGGGCTTGCAGGATATTATAGACGGTTCATTCCCAATTTTGCCACCATTGCCTCTCCGTTAACCGAATTAACAAAAAAGCTGCAAAGTTTACCTGGACCGCTACCACAGATGCAGCTTTCAAGCAGCTTAAAACAGCTCTTTGTTCAGCCCCTATTTTAGCATACCCCAGGTTTGATAGGCCCTTTATTTTACAAACAGATGCCTCTGATGTTGGTTTGGGGGCTGTCTTAGCACAACTAGATGAGACAGGGCATGAAAGGGTTATAGCTTATGCTAGCCGCACTCTTAGTGGGAGGGAGCGCAATTACACCACCATGGAAAAGGAAGCCTTAGCTGTTGTCTTTGCCACTGAGCACTTCCGGGTCTACCTCCTAGGCCATCAATTCTGCCTTGTCACTGACAATAGTGCGCTGAAATGGTTACATTCTATTCAGCCTAAGGGTAGGGTGGCAAGGTGGATCATGGACCTCCAAGAATTTGACTTCACTGTCAAGCATCGTCCCGGGGGCTCAAACCAGAATGCTGATGCCCTTTCCAGATTAAATCATAAAGTTCCCCCTCCATCTACTGCTGTGAACTGCCTTGTAGGGCTTGCCCAAGATACTGACTTATACCAAGCTCAGCATAATGATCCTGACATCCACAAGGTTATTGAAATGAAAGAGCAGTGTTTTCCCCCGGCCCCCAGCATTCGTTTGGAAGGGTAACAGAAATCTGCATTCCTACTGGATACACTGGGATAAGCTGTTTGTAAGCAATGGCCTCTTAATGAAATCTGTAGACCCTAGCAATGCTTTTCCTCAACATGCCTTTGTGCTTCCATCAAGCTTAGTTGATAATGTCTTGCATGGCTTACACAGTAGTCCCTCTGGGGGTCATATGGGTATTAATCGCACCATCGCTCGGGCTAGGGAGCGCTTCTTTTGGCCCAACATGCAGGACTCCATCCAGACTTTTATCCAGAATTGCATGGAATGTAGTCAGACTAAACATGACCCCCATGCCACTAGAGCACCCATGCAGCCTATTCAGGTTAGTGAACCCTTTGTCTTTTGGGCCATGGACTACATGGGACCTCTCCCCTGAGACAGCCCATGGTAACAAACACATTCTGGTCATGATGGACCATTTTACCAAATGGTGTGAAGCATTTGCTACCAAGGATCAGAAAGCCTCAACAGTTGCACAGGTTCTTGTTTCTAAGGTGTTTTCCCGCTTTGGGCCCCCAACTGTCCTCCATTCAGACCAAGGCCGTAACTTTGACAGCACCCTCATGCATGAGGTCTATAATATCATGGGGATTAAGAAAACCAGGACAACTGCTTATCACCCTCAGTGCGATGGGTTAGTTGAACGGCAAAATCGCACACTTCAAGGCATTATCTCTAGTTTTGTGTCAGAACACAGATTAGATTGGGATGATTTGTTGGATCAAGCAGTCTTTGCTTACAACACCAGTGTGCACGAGTCTTCAGGCATTTCTCCATATGAGATGGTGTTTGGGCGCAAAGCTCGTATGCCAATTGAGGTAGAGCTGGGTGTCCCTCTTCGCAACCCCAATAGCCAGTCAGATTATGCACAGTCATTGCGAAAGGCCATTCATCATTCTAACCAGTTAGCTCAGCGTCACCTGCAAGTTGCTAGATCTCGACAAGCCACTCAGTATAACAGAAGGAGTAAGAGGGATTGGCAACCCTTTGAACCAGGCCAGACTGTTTGGCTTTGGCGCCCCAAGCACTGGAAATTTGGTAAGAGATGGACTGGTCCATACACTGTATCCTCCCGGGAAGGGGTCAACTATAAGTTAACATCTTTATGGGGGAAATCCCTTATTGCCCACCACAACCTACTCAAGGTTTGTTCCCTCCCCCTAGGCAGGGGCCTACCAGTCCACCCAGTTCCTGAAACCCCAGGCTTTGCTGTTGGAGACACAGCTGATGCTGTTCCACAAAGGGGAAACCCAATGAATGTTGAAAGGGGTGCTGCCAGACCTCCGCGCCCTCCACACCTCCGTCAAGTCATAAATCCCCCAGATCGATTTGGAAATGCTGTAGCACATTAACGTACATTACTGCTTGTCCCAAATGTAAGGGAGGGGTGGGTGTAATATTCGTGACTTCGTGATTTCCCAAAAAATAACATGTACATGTGTGTGTAGATTATTTCCTGTCACTGTTTGTACTGTAAAGGTGTGGTGTTGTAACACTGTGATTGCTGTCTCTGTAATGTCCTGTTTACTGTAAAATGTGTTATATGTGTTGATTGATGTAAATCAGATTTCGTGATATAATGTTAAGATTTAAAATATAATTCAGTCTTGAATAAGTCTGGAGAAAGCACACAAGTCTCTCTTTCTCTCTCTCTTGGTGATCGATCTGTGTTTGATGGCTATACCTGCTGAACCCATAGCAGTTGAAGACACGTTACAAAACATAAAACAAAAGCCAAACGGTTAATTCGATGAGGCTGAAATTGAAGTTGCGCTGCTTGTCGTTTATTTATATTCTTTATAACAAACATTGCAGAGTCAACAAGAACAACGCTGAACTGGGCCTGGCGCAGAAAGACAATCGAAAACAAAATGCGAAGGTAATTTCTGCTTGCTGAATGGTGTTTAAGGACAAACGAACAATAATGAGAGAAAAACTTTGTATTCATGTTGAATTATAAGCACAAAATAGAACAAAAATCGTTGTTTGCCGATGAGAATATGAATTTTCCACTGCACTTGAACGAAACTCCTGCATGTACACAATACGACAGTAGATTGCGCCTCCTGTGATGCTGTTAATCGACGGAATACGCTTGTTGATTTCTTTCCGTTGTAAGAATGCACTTATTCGCAGGTTTGACTGATCGAATGGAGTGCTCTTAGTCAGATAATTAGAGTATATTCAAGGTACGCTAAGTCCATACATGAAAACCATTTATACGAGAAAGTGATTGGATAAGAAAGCATTAATGTTTACCATGCATAAGGGTTCTATCATCCATAGAAAGAGAAATGCGTATTACCACTCAAAAAATTTGGTTATTTATGCATTTTCGTGTCGGTGTGATTCAAGGTACGTAGGTCGCACTTCCCAAAGATTAGGTGACAGGATGAAACAGTATGCAATAATACTTAGTCTGGAACCTAAGCACATTAAAATCAAAAGGCCGGATCTGTGTAGACAGAGGGAGTTCGTTTGTCACTTTGACTCTTCTATCATGGTATGGTTCCCAATTCAAATGGTTCCTGAGAGCTTTTGGCCATATGATTCCATGGCTCCTGAGAGCTGATTGGTGCTGAAAATACATTATCAATTCAGCTCCAGTTTTCCAATTGGTGCATTTTGATCGGCAACTGGGTATAAATTCTGCCTTTTCTAATTGTTGTGGTATGGTTGGTCGAATTCGTTGTTAATTTTAGTAAATAACTAAATCCATGAGGATAAAAAATGAGGACTATTATGAAACGGGATAGAAAACAGGCTTTCGCTCGCTTGATTTTTTCTGCCCTTCCTTGTGAACAATCATTGAATTCAAACTGAGGAACTTGTAATTAAAAGTCTTCATATGAAAAAGGTTGTTTTGAAAATAAAACTCTTCGTTTTCAAATGCCTCACTCGAATACAAGCCCTCCTGAAAGTTCAACAATTTAATAAACGCCCCCAGACGATTAAACAAAGTCATACCGTGCATAAGAAAAAGCTTATCTACTCTATGCAAAGAATCCTTTTACATTAGATAGCAATAATACAAGAAAGCACTTGTATGAGACAGCACTTGAAATACATAAGAAAATGGTTTCTTGCCTTTATAGGAGAAGCAGAAAGTTGACATCCCCTATCTCGACTGCCTGCTATCTCGAACGTTCGCAATCTCGAACGCTTTTCCATTTCCCCTCGTATTGATATAATGGTTTAAATAGAAAAATCATCCGCTATCCAGAATGCTCGTGATGTCGAACATTCGTTGTCTCGAACAATTTTTGATTTTCCTCTGAGGAAAAACTGCTTTTGATCTCAAACTTGTCCGAAAATTCTGTTGATCTAGATAAAAGGACAGACCGAAAATGGGCTGATAAGTTCGTCTAGCGGCAATGGCAGCAGCCAAGTTATACACTGCCCTTGTTTACAGTAGACACTGGAATCGGGAGAAAAGTTTGATAAATGATGATTTGTTCATAGAGAAATCGGTACACAATCTTGACAGGAAATTCATGGCAGAAAGTAGCTTTCCTCGTTTTTAACTGTCTTGCCAACCTATGGGCGATGCCTGCAATTTCTGCCTTTTTTGGCACACGGAGATGTGCTGCATCACCCTCGGGGGTAACTTAACATTTTGGGGGTACGGGGACGTGCCATTATTTAGGGTACCTTTTTTCAGAAAAGTGCGGAATTATCGACACCGTTTTTAGATGTATGTGTGGAATTATGGGTACTATTTGAGGAAACGTGCAGAAATAAGGGTGCAAATATGGAGAAATGTTGAAGAATTAGGCTTAGAATTTACAAAATGTGTAGTCCGAACTGATAACTCTTTGGGCCATCAGCAAGGTTGCCCTTTAAACATTACTTGCTTTTCATCAGATGATTTTGTTATCTGAAAATGTTCTTTTCCTTGCGGAATATGGGGCATAACAATCATCATGTTTGCGGAATTATGGGTCACAATTTTTCAGACGTGGGCGGAATCATGGGTCCAAATTTTGGACTGAAATGGCACGTCCCCGTCCAAAACTAGGCTTACCCCCCAAGGCATCACCATTATCTCAAGTTCAACGATATGTAGGTATAGCCTTAATCAAGAAAACAGATTACCCCGGACACCTATTCTGCAAAATAACTGACTTGTTTAACGCAAATTGGGATCAGCAACCTTTCAATTCAATCAGGGTTCCTTTCCTCACTTCAGTTCTATAAATTTTTATATTGGGCATCCGTTGTTTCGAATATTCCATATCTCGAACAAATTACAACTTTCCTTTAGAGTTCGAGATAGCGGATGTCAAAACGCTTACTTGAAAGGAAACGCTTACATGAGAAAGAAATTTTATAAGAATTTGCATTAACACTTTACTGTTTTTATTAAACGCTTTTCAAAAGGGTCTACGTTTCATAATTAACCGCTTTATATAAGAAAGCACTTCTTATTAGAAAGCGTTTATATACCTAAACGTTAAGGTTGCATGTGAATACGCTTCGTATAAAAAACAAAATACGCGTTAAAGCGCAAGTGTAAAGTGTGAGATATCATTTATACATTCAGAAGACTAAGAATAAACACATCAAGAAATCCACTATGTTGTAAAACAAAACGCTTTAAATACGAAAGTACTTATATTTGAAAACGCTGATACTAGAAACTTTTCTAGCTGTAAATTGAACCAACGAAGGCAAATGACAACGAAAGATTATTGGTGGTATCACTATATTCAAGATAAAATAAAACAACTAAGACAGTCCAACCAAATCTTGTCACTTTAGCCCCATTGTTATTCATCCTTTATATAACAAACAACTTTATAATTTCGTCGTCCACAAATTGATGCTTCTTTTAATACAAAGAATTCACCATTTAAATCAAAAGACGCTGAAATTATTGCTGTTAACCATTAGAGTATTTCAATGTTTTGCATAACTCGGTTTATCCTTAAGAAAGGGAAAAAGTAAAGAACTTCAGTTTCTAACCCGGGACCAAACCGCAACATAAACCTATACACGCTTCTTTTTATGAGAATATAGTTTATAGGAAGATTTATGCTTAAAACTCATAAATTAAGAATAATAGCCAGGTTCAAACTTTACCAAAATCAAAATCTTATATACATAGAATTAATTGAAGAGTCCAAGTGAGTTCTATTGATCTCCTGCTGTATCCGACAAGCTGATTGGTGTTGAAAACACAATGCCAATTTCAGCCGCACTTTCTGATTGATGCATTTCGATTACGCATCTGGTTATAAATTCCGCCTTTTTCTAGTGTTTTGGTCTGCTTCTGACGTTTATACTCTGAGGAGTGTCACACTAAGAAAGCTTTAAAGTATGCCTTAAATTGTTGCCGCTGTTCATATTTTAAAGTTTTTACTGCTCAAAAACAATTCATTTAGTACATCTTGGCTAATTATTCGAAACAATTGTCACTTCTTCATTTACTTTACGTACATTTCCTTACGTTATGTGAATTCTAAGCAATGGTACGAAGAATAGAGACTGCAGCTTGAGATTTATTTAAGAATATATTTCGGTTCAAAATCGAGAATTGCTCAGAAAATTCAAGTTTATCAAAATTGAGGTATTCTTGTAGAAAAATTGTGTAGCAATCTTGTTACATAAGTAGCGATCTCATGGTTAATATCGCCATTTTGCCTATCGATAGATTATGCACAAGTTAGACCATCTTACTCTTATTCTACAATATCATGCTATATTCCTTTTTTTTTATTTCTACCACTTTTGTCAAACATTCCGCAATAAATTCTCTGTGGCAATGCTTGGGTTTCTTGGGATCCCTTAAAGTGGAGCGTTTCTCAGTTTCTATTGTATAGCTCCTCTATGGTTTTCTCGGATGAACAAGGTAGAAAAAGTTTGCAGCATGAAAGCGCCAAGGGTTTTTACGAAAAATGCTCGTAGAGCACTTTCAAAAAATCGTGCAGTGTGAGTCCAGCCTTAAGAAAAAGGATTAGTATTGTAAAGGCTCGATAAAAGGATCCGAAATCTTCCTTTTCGACAAAATCTTCAAGAATTATAAATGCTAAAAATTGAGTAACACTGTAACAATCACCATGGCATCTCAGCAGACAGGAAAACATTTTAATACACAAAAAGCATAGTAGCATTATATTAAGCATGACCTACCGAATATGATTTGATTGTACCTTTCACTTCTTGTGTCCTCTGCTCACCTTCAGGATTTGAAGATCTGTCGAGTGAGCATCAAATTGCTGCTCTTTTGAAACACTTAAAACAACTTTCAATAATAAGTTAAAAGGTTTTTCAGCAAAAAAAATTAATAAATGTTTCTTTTATATTTATCTATATCTATAACAGAAGAAGTTTGCAAACACAGGCATATGTCTGGAATGATTCTTCTATGCCGGCTGAAAAAATATCTACAAATAGACAAGTTTGTACATTGTACAGTGAGACAACGAAGAAGAAAAGACAAAGCCCGAACAAAGAATTTATATCGCTTCCTTCCATCTTACTGTATTAATTTTTTTGCTGCAATATTGTTTTTTCAGCTGCTATACACCGTGATTCCGCTGTTTGATCAACCCGGGGGTGAAGCTACCCAAGATCAGGGACGGGGACTTGAGCAGGTGACCAAGCCAAACGTACCCAAGACTGGGGTGGATAATTTGAAAGTATACCCAAGACTGGGGTAACTGTCACAGAGAAATTACCCAAAATTGGGGGGGTTGATCAATCCATATGTGCGCGATTTTCAGCTCCAATCACTGAAGAATTGCTTTTTAATCAGGCGTAACTGTACAACGGGCATTAGCTTACAACATTCAATGACAACCTTCTACTAGATAATTACAGAATGCCAAAACTTTAGAAACGTTTTTCACCTATTAGACCAGGTTCTCGTGGAAAATTTGGATAATTCCTTTAGTCATTTTATTGCACTACCCTGACTTTTGATACATTTTTCATTTAATTTTCATTTTTCATTTTTATTCTTATTTATACACAATACCCTTTCAGCCATACAAAAAATAACTTAAACTTTAAATACAAACTATATAAATACAACAAATGGTAATATAGCTGCTCTTGCAAGGGGTCTTGTTTGGGTCATTACCTCAGGACAGAGACGCAAAAACCCTGCACACCTACACACCTGGTTTGGAGGATAGCTTTTGCTAAAAACGAGGAAGGTTTTGTAGTAAAACGACTTTTCATATTTTTGCTACAGGTAAAAGAAAGAAAATCTATCTTGTCAACCCTTTGTAGGTCCATACAGTGCTTTGATATCCTTCAGCTTAGAAAGTTGGAATAAATTAATGAATCGCCTTCATAAGACTGTAGCCTCCATGATATTAAAGCCTGATTGCAACCTTTGCAACACTTACGCTGAAACATACAAGCGATCTGGGAAGGTCCCTATGTTCACGACTTTGTCTCGTGCGTGCAGGAGTCTGTCTGGCTGTTTTTTCGGCAATTATATATCATGTTAAATGAGGAAGGTTGGGTACAAAAATTTCAGGTTTGGAGGAAGGTCAATAACTTTTTGCAACTCTGCCTCAGGAATTTCTTTAATCTCCGTTTGAAGGAAATAAGTGAAGCAGAATTTCTTATTTTTTCGGGATCTCATTCCAAGTACTTGCAACTTGGTATTTAAAGCATTTTTTACATTATTCTGAACGAAGCCGGGGAATTTTGAAACCTTCAATGTTTCATATATTGTATCTCGAAATGGTATACCTCGTTGTGGATGTATTCTTTAGGTTCTCTGGGCAGAGTTAATTTTTTACTTTATAAGTTGCAATTAGTCTGTCGAACTTAACTAAATTATCTTTTTAATGTTAAGCCAATCACAGACCCAACCATCTCTGAACATCCCATTTTCAATGAGCCTACGAGCCCTTTTTTGCAGTCTTTGGAGAGACTCTAGTTTTGAGTCCGGCAAATGTACCCATATGACATTGCAATGTCTCAATAAATAATTAATAGCTTAGACGGAGGGAGAATATTTCTTAGTTTAGATAATGCCCCCAGGCCAATTTTTCAATATTACAACAACAAAAAATTTTATATCATTCTAACTAAATTAAACCTGAATATAATCTCAAACCATAAAACTGTGAAATACTAAGTAAAAACTCTTATATCTAAGAATAACCGTTTAAAGTAAATCAAGTGAATGAATATCAGAATCTAATGGTAATCTAAAGTCAGCAGCTAGTTTTCCCTATATCAGTTGCTCAAGTCTATTTATGAAGGATGCCAGCTAACTCTCAACAGTAAGGCCATTCAAGGAGTTAGCTACTCTGAATGAAAAACATTTTTGTAAATTTTTGGAGTTTTTCTTTGCTACCCTTAGGTCAGTGGCTGTATTCCTTAGGTTTCCTAGAGGTTTTTGTAGATATCAATCTAACTCTAAGGTTCGGAATAATTAAGAATCTAGAGAACGCTACGAAAGAAACTCCGATGTGATTTTTATGTACTCTTCATGTAAATTCTCTCTAATCTTACTTCAACGATTTCCAATACACATCTGACAATTTTACGAAAAACATATCCTCATAACTCCTCAATTACACATATTCCAACTAACCAATCAAAGCTTAGATAGGAAACGGAATATTTTTATTTCTATACATACAAGGAATAGGATTTACCTTATTTGTAATATCAATAGGTGCGCTACTGAGTCACCTTCCTTAAGAATATTTGCATTAACGTAAGTAAATTCAATATACATACATCGAGTACTTAAACAATAACTAGAAGAAAAAATATCACATGATTGCCCTCGTGGCATATCCCAATGAATGAATACGATAAATATAAAGATACAACAACAACAACAATTGTAATAAATGTAAGAATAAGCATATGGCGCGTTGAGGAGTTTTCCCGAGAGAGGTCAGCTGTGATATCTTTATGAAAAGATTACACATGAATTGTGGAGACAGCTCGTGAAGAGACTTGAAGACCTTAACATCTGTCTCACTAGCAATTAGTTCGTCTATGGTCTTTCAACCAACCCTTTCGATAAGTGGCAAGCCCGGAGTGTCAAGTTACAATACGGGCAGCTCGATTTTGTAATTTTTGGAACTGATTGATTTCAGTCACACCACAGCAACCCCAGACTGAGCAACAGTATCGGAAGTGTGGCTCCACAATACCTGTGTACATGGTCCTAAGAGTTTCTTTGGGTAGACAGGATTTTGCATGTCTGAGAAAGCCAATTCATCTAGAGAGGCCTCCCAAGCGGTTCTGCGTGATGCGTTATTGGACCATTTTTCGTGCGCGTATGTTATAAAAGTTAAAATCACCTGAAACCACCTGAAATCACCTGAAACCACCTGAAATCAGCTGTAAATCACTTGAAATCACCTAAAATCACATGTAAACCACCTGAAATCACCTGAAATGAGACGATAGGTCCCGCGACTTCCCGCATTTCTATATTCCCAAGTTGCGGAAAGAATTTATCAAAGCCAATCATTTAGATATACAAAGTTAAGCAGTCTGAATACAGATCATGCTCAAAATTTCGGGGAGCAACTCCTGAAGTTGTACGGACGTGAAAATGAAGTTCTATCGTGCGTGATTGCGTGAATAGTCGAAATATTGCGCGTGATTGCGTGATTTTGCACCCCGCTTGGTGGGCCTCTCTAGAGGCCTTGGAGGAAGCTGTTTTTATGTGTTCCTTCCAATCCAATGAGTTGTCTATCTGCACACAGATATATTTTGTTTTTTCAACAATGTTTTTTTCAAAATTGGGCATTTTGTGCATTGCCCTGTTTGCCTGCCTGAATAAACTTTTTACTGTCAGGTGATTGGCCAATGGAAAACCCGGTTTCCGGCCAGCAATGCACCTTGTCTAACAGAATGAAAAAGATCTGTCGGAAGGAAAATAGACATGGAAACAGAAGAAGGGAGACAGGGAGGGTAGGGATTTGAAAGGATTTAGGAAAATTTCTTGAATCCTTGAACTCTTCGCTGCAACCAACTACGACGAGGAAGGAAGACAGCGGAAGAGACGCTCGAATGCTTCAAACGCGAGCACTGGGGTGGACCCGTATTGTCATAGTAACTTCAATTTACATTTATTTTACATTGTTTTAATAGGATAAAGCATACAGTTAAAATACTTGTTTCCAAACTGCCCTGTGAAATAACAATAAATTAAAAGTGTCTAATCATAAAGATTTGCATGCAATAAATAAAGCTCTAAATAACATTGTATAAATAAGGAGTTGAACAAAAGTTTACTTGCTGGCTTTATATGCAGCTTTGAGTCGATTTAATGTGGGCGCTGTTGGCGCTGTCTTGACTTCTGAGAAGATATCTGTTCCCATAACGTAACATTCCAAGTCCTTTTGATATCTTTTTTGGTCATAGCGGAAACATGATGGTCCCAATTGAGAAATTGATCAACCTCAATTCCCAAATATTTCCTGTGTTGATCACCGAAACTGGTTCTTCGCCAATAACGATTTTTAACTTTTGTGTATCATGAGACACGCCTTTCACGAATAGGGGCGCGCTTTTGCATAACCAAGGCAAGCGTATTGGTCCATTCTTCCACTACAACATTGATACCAGTGGAATAATAAAGGGTTTTTCAAGGATTATTAAAATTTTTCATTTGCCGTGTTTTATTACTTTATGCTGTTTTTTCAATCCCCTCGAAATTTTCTGACAGCAAACACTAGGTAGTGGTCACTAAGAGCTATCCTATATACTCCAGATTCGACAATATTGTTGATATTACTCACGGCAACGTAATCAAGAAGGGTTAAGGTCTCTGTTGTTTGTCGTGTAGGTTCTTTCATTACCTGCTCAAGGATTGGTATACATCATTAATATGTTTTTTATCTCCTAGTAAAATAATTTCCTTTCCGTCAGATTCGAGAAATCGTAGAACTTGCTCCAGTTTATCGAATGTGTCTACTGGGCTCCCGGGGGGGGGGGTAACTTCAATAGATCAGTGACGGGGGTGTGCCATTTTCGTAATAAAAAGTAGACCCCAAAATTTATGAAAATTCTAAAAAGTATACCCCAAAGTGCCCAAAGAAATTTGAATATAGTACATAGAAATACTCAAAAGTCATTTTTTTAGAGTTATGGAGCTGAAATTTATTTGGCAGTTATTGTGAATTTATCAAAATTGATCATCTTAGCAAAAATGATACCCCAAGTTTGTAATTTTAGCAAATTTGATACCCCAAAATTTATTTTCGATCCCTAAAAAGGTACCTCAAAAAATGGCACATCCTGTACCCATACATATGGGAGTTACCCCCCCGGAGTTACCCCCCCGGGACTGGGCTGCTTGATGGTCTGGACCACGAGAGTATGCAGAAAGGACTAGACTGGGGTTGGGGTGATTTCTGCACAAATTAACTCCGATGATGATGAAGGAATGTCTTTGCGAACATCACACTTAAAGGTATCCCTGATATAAAAGGCTACCCCGCCTCTCTTTGTATAACGATCAAGCCTTTCGAACTTATAGCCATCTATCTGGAGTAGTTCACTAGAGCAGTTCTCGTCGATTTTCGTCTCATTAAGGGCAAGGAAATGTATGCCTTGTTCCTTGATTAGCGAAGCTATCTCATCATAGTGAGACAACAAGCTATTTGTATTTAATGATGCAATAATCATGCCTTTACGAGAGGCAAATTTATTCTGGATTGGTAATTTCGTTACAACAGCATTAGTACTTACACCAATGTTCTCAACTTCCGTGGTCAAACTAGTGCTTTTATTTATTTTATAATATACCTTAGTGACATACCTTAGTGACGGTCAATAGATACCCAAAGAGTAATTAGACTGTTTATCAAGGTGTTAATCCTCTTCATTGAAGAAGCTGATTTCTCGGTCTTGTTAACTTGTAGTGCTGTATGGCATAACGTGGAGTACATATAATAGATCCTGATTGTTGGGTTGAGCTATGGTTAGTAGGAGAATTGGTAGTTGTACATATCTGGATGATCCTTCCAATTCCTTGCCAAGCCGCTCCTGAACGGATTGACTGTTGTGCTGCAGACTGTTCCAGCGCTGAGATTATTCCAGGCTTCGATCGCTCTTGTAGTCAGGAAGTGTCGCCGGATGCTTTGGGTTCTCTGTATCTGATACTTGTGTGGGTGGTCTCTAATCGTTGTGGCTAGGCTAGTAGGCTTGGTTGCAGCATGATCGATCCGCAGTGTGGGCATGGTTTGTCGGTGGCTATTGTGTCGATCTCATGGGTTAGTTTGAATATCTGGATCTGGTCGGTCGGCTCGCTGCCTTCGGAACGCAAGTGTAGGGAGTTAATAATGACCCAAACAAGACCCCTTCCTAGAGCAGCTATAATACTATTCGTTGTATTTATATAGTTTGTATTTAAAGTTTAAGTTATTTTTTGTATGGCTGAAAGGGTATTGTGTATAAATAAGAATAAAAATGAATATGAAATGAAAATTGTGTGCACAAAAATGACTAAGGGAATTATACTAATTTTCCACGAGAACCTGGTCTAATAGTTGAATTGAAGTTACCCATTAGCCATGTTTGAAGAATGAGATTTCGCCTATTTGCTTGGAGCTTGCACCATATTTTTCCGTTTCCCCTTGATGGTTCCAAAATAAAAGCTATTTGTGATGACAAGATTTGGCGGCAATGATAATGTTGATGATGGTCATGATAACGATGATTAGGATGATTATGGTGGTGATGATCACGATGATGATGATGACAGCCCTGTGTGCACGGATACACGTGTACGTTTTAAAAAGTTCTGTCTTCGAAATGTTGCGTTTTCAAAAGAACTGTTGATAATACGTAGCTACTGCTTTTTTTGCTGCGTCACATTTGTTTGGCAAGTAAAAAGTAAACAAAATTAAGCAGAACAAAAGAGTCATGATGCGTTGAGTGCAAAGAACAATACATGACCACCATGAAAACTAAACACTTCAAAATGAAGAGAAAATCTAAAATTTGAACAACTTACTTACATGACCAGAAACGTTTAGAAAAATATGGCTTGCACTGCATCGCAGATAAGGCTTCGTTCAAAAAGGAAGCACACTTCTTGGTACAACAGGGCGAGAGCTATGCATGAACATTCGTTTATGAGGCTATTAGTACGGGGCGCAGAACAATGGGGAACTCGTCCATTCAATGAACGATTGTTTTCATTGTGTGCACAGAGAATGTAATTGCCTACATAGAGAATAGAAATTCCTATCTTTAGTTACAACATTCCTGATTCCTATATTTCATCCGGTTTGCCGAAAACCCTTACATCATATTTTCATCCTTCAAACATAAAAACATTTCTAAAGTTTTGGCATTCTGTAATTATCTAAGAGAAGGTTGTCATTGAATGTTGTAAGTTCATGCCCGTTGTGCAGTTACAACTGATTAAAAAGCAATTCTTCAGTGATTGGAGCTGAAAATTGCGCACATATGGAGTGATCAACCCCCCCCCCCCCAATTTTGGGTAATTTCTCTGTGACAGTTACCCCAGTCTTGGGTAGACTTTCAAATTATCCACCCCAGTCTTGGGTACGTTTGGCTTGGTCACCTACTCAAGTCCCCGTCCCTGATCTTGGGTAGCTTCACCCCCGGGTTGATCAAACAGCGGAATAACAGTGTATAGCAGCTGAAAAAACAATATTGCAGAAAAAAATTAATGCAGTAAGATGGAAAGAAGCGATATAAGTTCTTTGCTCGGACTTTGTCTTCTTTTCTTCGTTGTCCCACTGTACAAACTTGTCTCTCTGTATATATTTTTTCAGCCGGCATAGAAGAATCATTACCGACATATGCCTGTGTTTGCAAATTTCTTCTGTTATAGATATAGATAATTATAAAAGAAACATTAATTAATTTTGTTTGCTGAAAAACCTTTTAACTATTATTGAAAGCTTGTTTTAAGTGTTTCAAAAGAGCAGCAATTTGATGCCCACTCGACAGATCTTCAAATCCTGAAGGTGAGCAGAGGACACAAGAAACGAAAGGTAGAATCGAGTCATAATCGGTAGGTCATGCTTAATATAATGCTACTATGCTTTTTGTGTATTAAAATTTTTTCCTGTCTGCTAAGAAGCCAAGGTGATTGTTACAGTGTTACTCAATTTTCAGCATTTATAATTGTTGAAGGCTTTGTCGAAAAGGAAGATTTTGGATCCCTTTATCGAGCCTTCACAACACTAATCTTTTTTCTTAAGGCTGGACTCACACTGCACGATTTTTTGAAAGCGCTTGCACGAGCATATTTCGTAAAAACCCTTAGTGCTTTCAGGCTGCAAACATTTTCCAATAGAATCTGAGAAAGCTCCGCTTTAAGGGATCCACAGAAACCCAATGATTGCAACTAGTTTTGAGTAGTAAAAAACTTCAAAATTGCTAGGAACAGTGGAAACATTTTCGGGCATACTTAAAAGCTTTTTTCGTCTGACACTCCTTGGAGTATAAACGTCAGATACAGACCGAAACACTAGAATTTATATACCAAGATGCGGATCGAAATGCACAAATCAGAAAGTGCAGCTGAATTGGCATTGTGTTTTAAACACCAATCAGCTTGTCGGATACAGCAGGAAGATCAATTCACATGCAACCTTAACGTTTAGGTATATAAACGCTTTCTAATAAGAAGTGCTTTCTTATATAAAGCGGTTAATTATGAAACGTAGACCCTTTTGAAAAGCGTTTAATAAAAACAGTAAAGTGTTAATGCAAATTCTTATAAAATTTCTTTCTCATGTAAGCGTTTCCTTTCAAGTAAGCGTTTTGACATCCGCTATCTCGAACTCTAAAGGAAAGTTGTAATTTGTTCGAGATATGGAATATTCGAAACAACGGATGCCCAATATAAAACATTTATAGAACTGAAGTGAGGAAAGGAACCCTGATTGAATTGAAAGGTTGCTGATCCCAATTTGCGTTAAACAAGTCAGTTATTTTGCAGAATAGGTGTCCGGGGTAATCTGTTTTCTTGATTAAGGCTATACCTACATATCGTTGAACTTGAGATAATGGTGATGCCTTGGGGGGTAAGCCTAGTTTTGGACGGGGACGTGCCATTTCAGTCCAAAATTTGGACCCATGATTCCGCCCACGTCTGAAAAATTGTGACCCATAATTCCGCAAACATGATGATTGTTATGCCCCATATTCCGCAAGGAAAAGAACATTTTCAGATAACAAAATCATCTGATGAAAAGCAAGTAATGTTTAAAGGGCAACCTTGCTGATGGCCCAAAGAGTTATCAGTTCGGACTGCACATTTTGTAAATTCTAAGCCTAATTCTTCAAAATTTCTCCATATTTGCACCCTTATTTCTGCACGTTTCCTCAAATAGTACCCATAATTCCACACATACATCTAAAAACGGTGTCGATAATTCCGCACTTTTCTGAAAAAAGGTACCCCTAAATAATGGCACGTCCCCGTACCCCCAAAAATGTTAAGTTACCCCCCCCCCCCGAGGGTGATGCAGCACATCTCCGTGTGCCAAAAAGGCAGAAATTACAGGCATCGCCCATAGGTTGGCAAGAC
The DNA here is from genome assembly GCA_014526335.1 of Chrysaora quinquecirrha. NCBI lineage: Eukaryota > Metazoa > Cnidaria > Scyphozoa > Semaeostomeae > Pelagiidae > Chrysaora > Chrysaora quinquecirrha. The sequence goes on from JACTAT010000293.1 coordinate 126,125, forward strand.
AGTTGAAAACGAGGAAAGCTACTTTCTGCCATGAATTTCCTGTCAAGATTGTGTACCGATTTCTCTATGAACAAATCATCATTTATCAAACTTTTCTCCCGATTCCAGTGTCTACTGTAAACAAGGGCAGTGTATAACTTGGCTGCTGCCATTGCCGCTAGACGAACTTATCAGCCCATTTTCGGTCTGTCCTTTTATCTAGATCAACAGAATTTTCGGACAAGTTTGAGATCAAAAGCAGTTTTTCCTCAGAGGAAAATCAAAAATTGTTCGAGACAACGAATGTTCGACATCACGAGCATTCTGGATAGCGGATGATTTTTCTATTTAAACCATTATATCAATACGAGGGGAAATGGAAAAGCGTTCGAGATTGCGAACGTTCGAGATAGCAGGCAGTCGAGATAGGGGATGTCAACTTTCTGCTTCTCCTATAAAGGCAAGAAACCATTTTCTTATGTATTTCAAGTGCTGTCTCATACAAGTGCTTTCTTGTATTATTGCTATCTAATGTAAAAGGATTCTTTGCATAGAGTAGATAAGCTTTTTCTTATGCACGGTATGACTTTGTTTAATCGTCTGGGGGCGTTTATTAAATTGTTGAACTTTCAGGAGGGCTTGTATTCGAGTGAGGCATTTGAAAACGAAGAGGTTTATTTTAAAACAACCTTTTTCATATGAAGACTTTTAATTACAAGTTCCTCAGTTTGAATTCAATGATTGTTCACAAGGAAGGGCAGAAAAAATCAAGCGAGCGAAAGCCTGTTTTCTATCCCGTTTCATAATAATCCTCATTTTTATCCTCATGGATTTAGTTATTTACTAAAATTAACAACGAATACGACCAACCATACCGCAACAATTAGAAAAGGCAAAATTTATACCAAGTTGCAGATCAAAATGCACCAATTAGAAAACTGGAGCTGAATTGATAATATATTTTCAGCACCCATCAGCTCCCAGGAACCATTTGAATTGGTAACCGTACCATTATAGAAGAGTCCAAGTGACAAACGAACTCCCTCTGTCAACACAGATCCGGCCTTTTGATTTTAATGTACTTAGGTTCCAGACCACGAATTATTCACGGTAGCAACGTCGTGTTCAACAGGGAGAGTAAGTAGGGAGAGGAAACTTGCACTATCGAAAAAACTGTCGATACAAAAATACCCGAAGCTCTCTCAAAACGTAACTTTAGGCAAGAATTTAATCATAACAACAAAGCTTAATTTATTTTCCATTTCAATGACAGAAATTGAGTAAGTCGCTCTTCAAAATATGGTACACAATATCGCTTTTTTGATACCCACTGTAAAAACTTTCTTGCAAAATATTTGGAGCAATTCTGTTGGATTATTTAAACCAATCTGAAGAATAATTCTTTACTTTTACTTTTAATCGAAAGACCGTGAAATTGCAAACATTTTCCCACCGACATTTCCTGTGAAAATGGCCGCGTGACTTTAAGCCATTGTTATGAAGAAATGTTTTGGTTGGGCCTATGGCCGCTGTTGGCCGCCATTTTTGACGACCGTTCGAATACTTTTGTCCAGTAACTGTAGTATGCCCAAAGATTCTTCTGTTTCTGTTTTACGATCCAGGAAACAATTCATTTCGCTGTGGTTATGAGTCTTGCTTTGCATTTACCTAAAATATTGCACTCTTCATTTTGTTGCAGAATTGTGCTGCTACCTTAGTCCAACCATGCGTCGTAAACTGCTGTTGTCATGGGCAGCTATGGCACTGCTTCTTTTGGCATGCGAAAGTCTTGCGCAAATGACTGCCAAATCAAAGACCCAAATCAGTAGCGGAATATCTTCAGGGCAATCATTTGTTGATTTCCTTAGCAAATTAGGAGACCCAAAAGTAGACAAGATGTTCGATAAATTGGGGAAGATTGCGAGCTTTCTTGGTGCTGCTGGAGGATTCGTGTCGTTTATTCTTTCATTTATACCAGTTGGGGAATCAGCAGAATTGAGATACATGAAAAAGAAATTTGCAGAAGTAAACATGAAACTTGACCGCATTACAGACGTACTTGATGACGTCAAAGATTTGATAACATATGAGAATCAACGATCAACCTATCTAACATCTGCATCAAAAATTTTACATGGGTTCAAGCAGTTGACACCGTTTTTCGAAGAATTGGAGAAAACACAGTGTAACGACGTGAAAGATTGTAAAAGGGTAAGATTGCGAATCGCAGCACGTTTTGTAAACGATTTCGATGTCAAACAGCCTTTGTTCACTATCCTTCATGGTGCTATCAAACCAATCTCGGTATTTGGCGATCCTCTCCTAAAAGTCATTCAAACGACTTTCAAGTGTAACGTTGTTAAACTTGACCATTTCTCAAACAGCATCTTGAAACTTGCATTCAAAGCTCAACAAGTAATACTAGCACATGAGAAACTGAAAGGAACAAAAATAAGCATAACTAGGAGCATGAATGATTGGCTTGAAAGTATATACAATTTAAGAAAATATACATTTCAAATGAAGAATGAATGCTACAGAAATATTAAGCAATTTATGTATGCTGATATCAAGGATAAAAAGTATCAAGTTGGTGTAAGTTCGAATGAAGATGCAGCAAAACAGTTGAAAACAGTAATGGACAAGAAATATCCATGGCTAGGATGGAACATTTACTCGTACGGAGAACATGGTGGTGAAAATCACTGCATTGGGAGTACTTACGGTAAATTTTGGACGATGCCAGAGGGAACAAATAACAGAAAAAGAAATGTCATTTCCAGTTTCTATGATCGTAAAGGAACTTATAGCAATCAAAAGTATAAAGTAATTGGGGCGATCAGAGATATATTGAAAGCAACAAACTTCTACAATCAACAAAAGGATGCTTGTAAAATAATGAAAGTTTTGGAAGAAGAGTTAAAGATCACAGATGTATGGAAATACATTGCAAGTTTGAATGTTATGAGATCATATACCGATCTTGTTATTCAGTCTGACAATGATGCATCGTATTTCTCAAAAGAATTCACATTCGAAGGCGAAAGAAGGACAGGCAGATCTAGATCCACCTACAAGGAAAATATTCGATTAGTTGTTTCATTAAAGTCACAAGAGCAAGCTGCAGGTGTTTACTGCAATCTTGGTTGCAATGGAAGGGGTAAATGTGTTGTGCATCCATATTCATCAAATAAGTACTGCCAATGTCATCCCCATTTCCAAGGTAGTGCATGTGAAGATCGAGCTTCAGCACAACTCTCAAAATCAGTCGATGCTATGCTTGAAACAACTTTACAACTACCCATGTTGAGTGATGTATACATGGACGTGCAAGACTTAAGAGAGTATGTTGGCATTAGTTTTGGGACGACACAAGAAGCGATCAGCAATGTAGAACAAGCATTGACAAAAAACATAAATGATGGATTTAAATGGACCAACCTTATCACACATTATAGTCAGTCAGTGAACTCAATAAAATACTCTGCAAGCCGTTTTGAGAAGCTTTATGACCATTATCCGAATAACACAGAAGTTGAGGGAAAGAAACTTTCTAAATATATCCTGGCTGCTCAAGGCATTCAAAAATGGCTGTTTGACATAAATTTTCTGTTTACAGGCAGATCTGGATCAACAATTGCAAACCATAAGCCTTTATTGCATGTATTAATGGAAAAGAACGTCGGCCAGGCATGCACAAATGCATACAAAGCATCCGTGGATCAAATGTGGAAAGAAATGGTCTTATTGCAACAAGTTGGTTTCTTGGTTTGGGCTCAAGCCTTAGAATTTGAAGGAATGTCAACTACGCTCACAGAACGAATTTATAAAAGACGAATAACAAATCAATTGACCGAAATGAGGCTGAATACCTGCAATTACACGATACAGAAATCTGTCAACATAAATTGCACAGGAGGATTTTATTTGCATCCAGGAATGACCATTGAAAACAAGTGTTTGGATAATTATTATGTCACAGGATCATCTTCAACATCATGCAGAACCAACCAGTCAGGATGTGCAGCATGCAACTGTAATCCTTCTGGCTCAGTGACACAACAATGTGATGATATCACTGGAATGTGTCAATGCAAACAAGGTTTTTATGGTGATAAGTGCAATGATCGTGATTGTGTTTGGGGAGCATGGTCAAACAGTTCTTGTTCGAGATCATGTGGATATGGTGGTAGCACGACTGGAACACGTGTTCATGCTATTGCAAAACGAGGAAATGGAAATCGCTGCGTAGGCCCATCAGTATCCACTGAGAGCTGTTTCGTTGAATGTTGCTATGGATTTTCTCATTGCAAATCCAAAGCATCTTGTATAAAAGTCCCAGTAATGAAGCAGGAGGATAGAAATTGTTATACTGGTGCTTGCATGGCTGTAAGATTAGCAGTAAAAATTGCTAGAGCCTTCACTATGAGAGCTAAATGCCCAAGAGGATGATTTCCTAGGAGATTGCATTGAGATGTCCTCTAAAAGAGCTACATGACTGTAACCCTTTAACATTTTATTTTTCGGAATATATCAATTTATTTTATTTTATCGGATGATTTGCTTATTTAAATCTATTCCATACTACGATTTAAAGGACTTTTTAACATAATATTTAAATGGGGGTGATAAAATCAATAAAAATAATTCTAAAACTTAAGAGTATAGGGGGTGCTATTATGTTAATCATTATCAATATTGTTATGTTTCAACATGCTAGTTCTTGACCGAAGGAGTTTTTCTCTTCTGTCTCAAATACTCTTACGCGCTGGATTTTCTTGCTGCACATCGTTCTATCAGTGCTAAAATATTTAACATATTTGTATGCGCGTAATGACTTCACTGCAAATTCCAAAAACTTGATCATTCATTTTGCTTAGTTTATGTTATGAGCTATGCTCCTGGAAGTAATGTACACAGGTACAGTGCATGAATTAGATCAGAACCATCAATCTTTGAAATGTTAAGTTATTTGTCCTTTAGCATTCCTCCCGCTTTAACGTTCAATTTTTCTTTACCGTGTAAGTCAAATATGCTTATGTCGCTCAAAATATAACGTTTACGTAAATTCAATCATACAATTTATGGATAACATCAATTCAAACTTTTTTATCGTCTGCCTCTTCGTCATTAAATTTCACGAAATGAGCAAGCAATTGGAAAGAACTGCCATAAACCACTCACTGCACCGAACCGAACATTATTGTAAAATTGGGATAGATTCACGAAACAAAAACTATCAATTATAGTAACTGCCCGGACTGCCATAAACCTCTAGTACATATTAGTTAGTTAGTTAGTTAGTTAGTAAGTTAGTTAGTTAGTTAGTTAGTTAGTTAGTTAGCTAGTTAGTCACAGACATAAATTCATAAGTCCAAGATGTCATAAGAGTTCTCTTATGATATGTTCATAAGGCGTAAGTAAGTCTCAACTGGAAAACATGGAAACAAAAGAATCAGTGTATTGTTCATTAGCGAAAGTGAAAGACGTTATCTTTAATTTCATTTTCAAAAATGGAGAAAATAACGAAGAATTTTTTTGAAATGTGAAATATAATAATTTGTGTATTCTTTTTTCTCTCTTTCTTTGGTTAAAGACAAACTACAACTTTTCTTTTTTCACCAAATTTCCGTGAAATTAATTTCTATACCGTGAGTCACCTGAAAGACTCTTTCATTTCAATAGACCATTTCAACTAAGGGCCTCGTTTACAAAAAAAATTGAAAATTAGGTCATAGAGAAATTTAGACATCAGATTCGAATTAAGCACCTTCTTTTTAGTGTTGCGACAATTCCTTACGCTTGTAGTCCTTATGATGTTGATCCTATAGCGATTAAAAGTTTGAAAATTTATAAGGGATTTGACCGTGCAAAATGACTGAGGGTGTAAAATTTCACCCCCAGTGATTTTTCACGGTCAAATCCTTTACAGAATTTCAAACTTTTAACACCTATAAAATCAATATCTAAAGGACTAGAAGCATAAAACTTTGCCTCAACGCTAAAAAGAAGGTGCTGAATTCGAATCTGAAGTCGAAATTTCTCTGTGACCTAATTTTCAATATTTTTGGAAACGAGGCCCTTAGTTGAAATGGTCTATTAAAGGTACCCATTAGCCATGTTTGAAGAATGAGATCAGCTCAGATCAGCCCGAGATAAGCCTACTAGCTTGCAGCTTGCAGTGTTGATCAATCTCCACAATTGTTCCCTGTGATTCTTACTGTTTCAGGCTTTGTTTCTGCTTTCCCCCGCAATCATCATTGATCCCTATTTAGTTTAAATTTGCTCTCGCTTGTTTGTGGTAATTTCCTTTTTTCCTTCATCTTCTTCAGGGTTTCCCTGTATGTCCCACCTTGACACCTCTCGTACTCATTTATTCCCGCCGATTTCCACTTCGTCCCAGTTGTTCCCTCCGATTCCAAGTTATTCCCACTTCGTTTCAGCATGTTGCAATGATTCCATTCAGTTCCGTTTATTCCCACTCATTCCACGAGTTCCCAACTTTTTATTTGTTCCAGATTTTAGCGCATGCTGGCTAATGGCTTCCTAATGAGTTTGTTGTTCAAACTCATGCCAAATTTCGAAGACTCAGAACAACCTCTCCAATTGTTTTGATTGTATGCATTTGAATTGCAATTAAAAAAATTAATTAACTCAATGATTGTTTAAATTGTGTGCACAGAGAATAGAAATTCCGATCTTATTGTTACGACATTCCTGATTCCTATATATCTATCTAGGTGTATTTCATCCGGTTTGCCGAAAACCCCTGCATAATGTTTGAATTCTTCAAACATAAAAAGGGCAATCTTTGCCGAAAACACAAGACAAGGCAGGCACAGAATTAAGGTTGCAACAGGTAGACTATTAATTCTCAAACAATGGCGTTTGCTAGTTTGGCAGTCATTCTTCTATCTGTCGTTCTGCATGCTGGGGTCGATAAGGTCATCCAAGGCTCTCTAAATTGGTAGGCTATGACCATTCTGCTCTGCCAAGCACATTTCGTTGCAGTGAATGAATAATTTCCGCGTATTTTTCTAAGCACAGCGTCCAGTGGATGTTATTTCCATGTGAATAGTAAAAGATCATGACCCTGACAAATTATATTGCGAACCCCAAGTAATTGAATGGGCTATTTTTAAATTGCCCTACAACCCAGATCAGTGTCGATTCCTTAAATTTTGCAATGAGTTCTGCAGTGAGTAAATTTTGTAGCATATGCAGCTTTCATGCTTTCCATTTTATTTATTTAGAGAAAATACATATTGAAATCATGTGGTTTCAAAAAGACAAGTTAAATCGCTACATATTTGCCTGGTATCTTAAAAAAAGATGTAACCTTTCGTGTCAAAATTGATTTGCACAATATTCTTTTGCTCCCCCTGTTAGAGGTCCCCATCATCGCTATGTTCCCCCATTCCCCGTTTCCCTTCTTAGACCTACCCAAAACTATGACAATATGTAGGTTTGTGCTATTATTGAATATTGACTTTCTTTTCTAATGCAAAATAAAGGATATGCCAATGTGCCTAACAAGAAGATCGAAGGAGATTTCTTGTTTCAATATTAAAAGCTTGAATGATTGGCAAACAAATGGCACAAGTTAATCAAGCCCATCAAACACGAAATGTCCTAGCCTGCGCACAGACTCAGATACTTTCAAGATACAAGTACCTCCACAAGTTGCTTGCTTTGCAACTACTCTTTCTACAATAGCCTAACGTGTCCACAAAGGGATAAAATTCTATATATTACAGAACACCGAGCTCAACAGAACATAGTTTTTAGTCGCTACTAACTAACAAATAGTGATTGTACAATACAGGGACCCCACATGCTATGTTAGAAATGAAACATTCCCTCTGCCACTTTTAACAGTCACCAGTACCCACCAGCTCTTCACATATGACTGGTTAGAGACAACATTGAGGGAGCTCAGGGGGGGCTTGGCCCGTCGTTGTGTCAAATTCGGAAAAAACAGAAAGCTCCATCAACTAATCAACTTAAGCATTCGGATAACAGGATTCTTGTGCTGATGATTATTCAAGAGAGCGTGACATAAGGCATCGAACGACTTCTCAAACGTTACTTCGTAACAGCATGAAAAATCGTTGGTCACATTCATAGTCGAAGTAGAGGGCGTGTCAGCAAAAAATTTCTTGAACTACGCCCACAAAGCCCCCTAAACGTTTTCAAATGTGCAGTGATAAACTTTTTACTTTCCTTCAAATTATGTATGACCTGTGTAACATCAAATTCGTGCCGACTATGTTGAATCCAGTGCTTAAATTTGTTTTTCTATGATCATTTGTGACTGACAATATCCAAGGGGCGGCAATTAGAAACAACCTCAAAGCACAGTAGCCAGGAATTTCAAGAAGGAGCCGTCTTTTTAACCATAACTTTGTTTTAACTTCAGCTATTTTGCTCATATACGGTATTTTTATAGATCCCTTTCAAAAGACCCTTTATCGTCTCTGCCTCTTTCTAACCTATTAGGGATTACTGTCAAGATGACCTTACATAGGTAGTATTCAAACTAGCACCCATTCTTGAGATAATACATGTGTGTTTACCCCTTTTCTGGCCACCTTGGCATAAAGCGCACCATTTTACGAAGAAAATAAGTTCCTTTTAGCCTGGCATTAAAACTGATATTGCCGATTTTGTTCGTTCTTGTCAAGTTTGTGCCAAAAGCAAAGTGGATCCCCCAAAGAACAAAGTACCCCTGAAACAGATTCAAGTCAGTGAGCCATTCGTGTTTTGGGCCATGGATTACATGGGTCCCTTACCAGAATCTAGCCGTGGCAATAAGCACCTTCTTGTTGCGATAGACCACTTCACTAAATGGTGCGAGGTCTTTCCTACTGCAGACCAGAAGGCTTCAACTGTTGCTAACATTCTAGTTTCCAGAGTTTTCAGCCGTTCTGGGCCTCCCACTATTCTCCATTCCGACCAAGGTCTAAACTTTGAAAGTCAGTTAATGCAGAAAATCTGTCTCCTAATGGGCACTCACAAGTCATGCACTACTGCTTACCATCCTCAACGTGACGGACTTGTTGAGCGCCATAACAGAACCATCCAAGATATGCTTTCTGCCCCATCCGGGCAGGTCCTCGATGTTCCCCTACGTGTTCGACCTGCACGAATGAGGCAAAATATTCAGCTCCCCTCTGAGTTATGGAGAGTTCGTGGTGCAATTAAGAAAATAAAGGGAGGGGATGGTGTAATGTACGCTAATGTACAGTATGATACTAATGAATGCATTATGATATTCTAATATATTATGATTCTAGTTATGCTTGAAAATTAGTCTGGAGTTTTCCCAAGCACATGGTTGTTGTTTCTTGAGCTCGGTCTGCTGAACCCAAGCTTTACACTGTATTCCCTCTTTGCCTTTTTCTGTTGTTATATCATTGCATTAACTTCAAGTAGAGTTAATATTTTTTTATAAAGGTTTTTTTATAAGGTTTTTTAAATTATTTTTTTAAAAATTTTTCGTAGAATCAGCAGTTCTTTATGATGTGATGTGTGAAACATTTAAATTAAATGCAAAAGTACAAGCAAGGACAATTCATGGCATTGATGATGGTGTTTATTTTATCATTGTTCATAAAACGATGAAGATGCTTTTGCTTCAGAAAGTGTTTTTAACCCAGGGGAGCGCACAAGCATTGCTTGGATAGGGATGCTAATCCGAGAACAAATTTCAACTACCAAAAAAATAGAATGAGTCAGAATTCTAACCAAAAATTTTAATGACTCAAAATTAAAACCTAATAATTGAATGACTTATAATGTCTCCATTTAGGAGGATGAGGCTAACGTCCCTTGTCAAAGTTTAAATGTGAATCTTACCTTTTTTAGTACTTTGTTCTTCATTCGAAGGGTTCAAGAGTGCAGTGCGATATACAAATTTGAGAAGAAAATTGCAAGAGAATTTGTCAGAGGCAAAGCAATAGTAGAAATTTATCGAAACCCCTAAAAAATAGCTCAAAAATTTGCACCTATTATTTAAAAAGCTATGAACCTACAGCCTAGGATTAAAATAACAAAAACAAAAATCGCGATAGAAATGGTTTCCCTTATATTCCCTATTCCGGACTCCGTGTTCTGGACTCCCTGTTTAAAGATTGCGCTCGAGAACACGTCAGAGGGTCAGCGGTTTTTTCATTGCCTCCCTCTGCGGCTTAGACTTATTACCTGAGTCGTAGTTATCGCTATTGAAATACATGCTAGGACTAGACGCTCAAACTACGATTCATAATTGAACGGTTATCTTTCTGGACTTACTTTTTCTGCCTCGTTCTCAAATTACCATGGTGACAATGATGTCAACAGTAAGTGGTTGTAATGGCCTAAATTTACCGGGTCTAAAACGCGGTGAAAAACAATGTTTCTTCGTGTTAAAACTCAACTTACTATTTGTTTTGCAGAAAGCTCTTACCAATCAAGCTTTTTCGATATTTGTTCCAAACTTTTTGCGAGATTTAGTACTAAATCGGCTGCCGAATAGGGCTCGTATATTTTGCTGTGACGAGGCAACGAACCAGCCTCGTTTCAACGGGGAACAATTTTTTGTTCCCGCCATAGACTTATTACCTGAGTCCCAGTTATCGCTCACCAGACCGAGACTACACCAAACCGAGATCGCTCAAACTGGGACTCATAATATTACAACCCATCCTCACAGCAATTACATACATAGTTGAAATATGCACTGTTATGCAAAATACATCCACAATGGATGTATGGTGTGTCTTCATAGTAATTTCATATTACATGGAGTACTTGTAGGAATATCATAATTTTACTGGATGAGATCGACTAATGGCGGATCAAATCAAGTTGCTGCGGGCCGAGAAGACCTGTTCCCCACTCCGTTGAGCGTTGTTTATCCTGCAGTCTTCTGTTTATTAATCCGACTGAGGATGGATTCAAGTAAACCTGTGAGTCTCATTTCCCTGATAAGGCCCATAAGGCCGCTTAATATACTATAATTAAGTAATTTACCTTTAGTCCTTTTTCATGATTGCTTTTCGTTTTGTTTTTGAGGGAATACTTTTTGAAACACTTAGCTAAGTACTTATTATATCATTGCATATAGGTCAAAAGAAAAAAAGCAAAAAAGCCTGAAACATTTGGAGATGCAATGAAAGACATCGATGACTGGGCTAATGCACTTGAAGGAACTAAGCAGTTGCCCAGAAAGCCAAAAAAACCTCTAAATGTGTATTTATTAACATGGAGAAAGATGTAGAGAGTGGAAGTTACCAATGGAAAAATCCTGGTAAAGTCTACAAGCGCCGTCACAATGAAAATGCTGCTAATAGACCAATTTCTTCTTCCAGCACAGGTCCTAGCATCGCTTTAGGTAATACCTAAATGTATACACATACCTATTCTATCTACATATATGTGACATATGAAAACAGTATACTTTAAGCATTTGCACAATGAGAACCAAGGGTGCATCAATCATAAGCCATGTGTCTGATGCTTTTGGCATTTATTGAAAATTGTAGCTTTCTTTCCTAGAAAAAGCAAAAAAGGATAGACCATAAATTTAAAGGGATTTTTCATTCAAAATCTGTACCTGTATAATTCATGTTGTAGATCCCATTTACTGGTTAATACCTTTTCAAGTTAATACTGTATAACTAATCTATTTCTAATCAGCAATCCACCTTTCCACAAAACTCATTTTGCTGCACATTTTTATTTTGCAAATGTTCTCTTTCAAGATGAAGGAAACCCTGATGATTCGAATGCTGATGTTGATGAGATGGATTTGGGCAATGAAGATCTTTGTAAGTAGTGAGCTTTATGTTTGCCATATATTTATTGATCAAACTTGGCTTGAAAAACTTTGACTTAGCTTGGATTTAAACAAGAATTTTGACCTAGAGCAGTTTCCTACCTTTCAACCTGATCCAGCTACAATACTGTCCAAAATTGCCATTCCAGCTTATACCCTAGGTATTTCCACTTGTCGCTTGATTTATCACTGCCTTATCATGGGCAACAACTGATCCAGTAATTGTCTCTTTTTGTGGATATATTCGGATTTGTCAGTTACAAGGCCTTACTCAAATGTATCTGCAAATTATCTGTGCTTGTTCAATTGTTAAAGATTCTTTCATGTTTTTTTCTGTTTCACAGCAAATAATGCTTCTGAAACCTTTCATGAAGTTCTTGATGAATTGGAAAAACTCGAGAAGGAGTTCCCAGCATACAATTTAGAGTCTAAATGGGAAGCTCGAAAAAGGACTCTTGATGAGAACTGGTCATCAATAAGACAATCCCTGTTCCAGCATAACTTGATCAGGAACTGCATCCCTGAAGAAAATGAAATTTGTGGAAAATGTAAAGAAGGAGAGGCCTGTATAAGATGCATCTCATGTATGCAATTACTGTGCTCTGATTGTGACAATGAAGTCCATTCTCAATTGGCTTTTCACAACAGAGAATGCTGGATTGATGGTTTTTTCAAAGGATTGGGTAACCGATTTACAATAAAAGAAAACAAATTGTGTGAAGTAGGTAAGATACAAGGCCATTTTAGAACAATAAGAAATAAAGGAATTAATGAATAGATTATTGAATTCTAAGTAGTTTTTAATTTGCCAATAGATTTTTTGGTTTGTTTTCTTTTCAGAACGACCCCTTCCAGTGTTTCCGCCTTCACCATGTCCAAATTGCCATGAAGGAAAACAGTTTCTACCCTTGTGCACCAACTCTATAGTCACTATTGTGACTCCTAAAGGTTTGTTTCTAATGTTCCTTTAATAAGATAATATCTCTCCCATATCATTGTTTTTTTTATGGACAAGGCAACAGTCTGGCCCCCTATTCTTTTGTGCTTAATTACCCTTGCTGATTTGTGGTTCAGAACAAACCTTCTGAAATCATAATGACACATTTGTAGTGTAGCTTCACTGGTGAGCTTGTGCAGAGGGGAGATATAATCTGCTGTTCTTTGTTGTCAAATTGAATGAGCATACTCAAAAGTTTCATTAATTAGATTACATGATAAGTGAAATTATCCAATAAGAGTAAAATAAGTTTTTTAATCTTTTCAGGGCGCTTCAATTTCAATGATACTGAATTTTCTTGCACAAATTGCTTTTGCACTGTAAATGCCAGTTCTCAGTTTCTCATGATCATGTCTGGTTATTGGCCGGCAAGTCCACAAAAAACGGAGACCTTCTACTCATTTGATTTACTGGAACTTTGGGATTTCATAAGCAATAATTCTCCAGGAACATCATTAAGCTCTTTTATTAAAAGTATCGAAGCTGTATCCAGAGGATGTGGTCGAGTATGCTATTTGATAAAAACCATTTCATCAATTGTTTCCTCCCTCAATAAGAGCCCGTTTTGGATTGAATTCTTTGGCTGGTCCCAAACACTCCTTTGCCAGTTTATGTGCAAGCTCGTGACAGGACCAACCAATAGATACCTTTTGCCAGTTGCTACAAATCTTAGGTTTGATTGATGATAAAATTAGTTTATTCATCAATTTCCAAATAATTGCTCCTCTTTAATACAGATTTTGAAATAGGTGCTTCTGGCACTAGGTAATGGAAATATGATTTGCTTGTCTTTTGCCTTTCATCTTGTTTAGTCTTTCTTCTGATGATAGGATCATCTTTGTACAAGTTTTATCATGTTTTAATATATATTTTTCTGCTTCAGGCTGGATCCATTAATGCAACGTCTTTTGGAAAATCTTATCGAGAATGGGCTTATTGTCAAAGTGCACTGAATGGAGCAATGGGAGAGGATGCATTTCTGTGTCCAGTATGCTCATCATGCTGCCATTCAATACACATTGATGGTCACAGAAAAACTTATAGATTTAAGAAAGTGCCACGGTAAAAAGTCAAACAGATAACCCTTACTTACAGTGATACAAATTACTTCGAGTTAACTCCCCCTTCTTTCAATGGCTCCGTTCAATGAGTGCCTTCTTAAGCTAGCAAATGCTAGAAAATGTCGTTTGAATACATGAAGTCATTCTGTATTCGTATTTTCTTCCAGTGGCAGTGAGAAGCCGTTTTATAAGGACAGATTTATTGTTGCCGATGATGCTGTTCACAACCACATGAAAAAAATTTACGAGAAGATGGGTAGCCAGGTACTTTTTGATTTCCCTATTATTTAGTGTGTAATACTACTGGAATTTTTACCATTTCTGCATCTAAAAGTCATTTGATGTTATGTTTCAGGAGTATGGAGATGACAAAATGTGCGGAGGGTCACATTGGCAGGCAGCTAGAGCACACTCAAAAAAAAGCTTTGCCTCCTTGGATGAAACAGGTCTTGTCGTTGCAGGTTGTCGTCATGTAATAGCTTTGAAAGCAGTAAATATGTTTGCTGGTGAGCAATATGGGTATACATTGTATCTTCATAACGAGTTGGCTGAGACTAGCAAAATGAAATTTTTATGGCTTGACATCATGTGCAAGTACTGGCCTTGGCTAGAAAAAGTGGTCACTAATTTTCCTGAGTTGTCGTCTTTGCTTGAAACAAAATCTGCCTTGTCTGTGATGCATGCGAAAGTCCATTCTCTGGATTGCCAGGTGCTGTTTTTATTCTCTTAGTTCTTTCGCCTTACTTGTTGCAATAATACTACGTTTTTCATATTAAGACTATGTGCTAGAAGGTTGTGGTTGGCTTTTTTCAGGTCGTTTGGGGAGGTACCTACCAAGAATCGGCAGCTCTTTCTACTGGCGAGAGCATGGAGCAGTTTTTCTCCTATCTTGCGAAGTGTGGTATAACAACAAAAAATATGAATGCAGCAGGTTTTTTAATACTTAATGAATTTTTTCGCTTCAATAGTCTTTATAGAGACTTCCTAGAGACGAATGCTGTTTAGCAGATTCAGCGGTATTGCCTCATATGCTGAAAACTTACCTCTAAATCTGAGACCATCGATGAGAATCAACCTTAAATAATTATCTTACTTTTGAGAAGGAGCTTTCCTTTAGGCTGGACTGGACTTGCTACATTGCATGCACCAAAATGCATACGCTTCATTAACTGCTGCATATTCTCTTACGTATAGAATATCAAACTTATTCAAAGTTGCATCTTTTATGAAAAATAAACTTATGAATTTTTTCCATCAACAGCTCGAATTGATATCCTGACAGAGCGTACTAGCTTTTGGAATCTTAAAAAAATTGAGAATCTTGCGAAAACACTGAGACATCAGTACGTTAAGGTAAATTTAATGCATATATACAATTAAAAAGCAATCAACACGTAGCAAATGCTTTTTACACGTAATGCATAGTAGAGAGAATTCCACATGTGTAAAATGTATTGTAGGCACAGAAAAAATTCAAACAGTCCTTGGATGAAAAGCAGAAGCTGATTGCAGATGTAGATGGTCTAGAAATTAACGACATTTTAATAGATAGATGGGAGGCTGAACTAAAAAATAATGCCTTGTGTAAGTATAAATTGTCATTTTAAGTTTTTAATTGAAATGTTTCTTCTTTTTTATTGTGCTGCTCCGTGAAAAATTACATACATCCTGTTCGATTTGGCTTGTCACACGTGCAAAAACAAGCTACCGCTGGTTTCTTGCTTTCAAAGTTAATTGTGCTTGATTTCCTTATGTAGTCGTGTTTAAATTGGATTCATTTTTATTGACAAACTTCTGCATTTGCCGGATGCATTCTTTTGTTGCATGAAATTCACTTTTTTATTTGGAATTGTGTCTTATTTCTTTCTTCTTTTCGTTTTCAGACTCTCTTCAAAGAAGTAGCACTTCTAGAATAACAAGCCAAATTGAAGAGTACTTCCATTTAAACAAATCCATTGAAGCTGCCGAAGCCCTCAGTAATTATGCGCATGTGACAAATAGAGCTGACAGTATCATTTCCGGTAGCATACTTTTGGCAAAACTGTGTCTTAATTTACTTTCGATTCTAGTAAAGTGCTTGGACGTCTTTCTTAAAAGATTGGTGTTACTCTCGTTATGGTATAATACTAGCTCAACCCTGCACGAAATGCTTATTATAGGTTATGTGCAACATATGACAGATAGACAGATATATAGATAGATAGAATACAGTATGTTGCACATAGATCCTATTGTTTTCACAGATATATACCCCCTTGGAAGAAATTGTTAGTCAACCCTTTATTTTGTAATAATAGTGTTCCATCTACTATGTAGTTATCCCGATTATCTTCTTATATTGATTGATATTCGCTTCTATTTTCTTAGATCAAGAAGCAGTATTTGAAGTTGTTTCTAAAAGTCAAAATGAGGTTATGAAAAAAAGGAGGAGAATGAAAGTGCTTGAAGAAAAACTTTGCAATCAAGAATATAGACAGGATGAACTTCTTCGAGATGGAAAAACTTACGTTGTTGACCGTACCATTCAGCTGCTGCAAACAAGGATTACACATTTACATCTCAATCTGAATCAGCAACACAGTGATATTTCTCGTTTAGCAGGTGAATATAGAGTTCATCTTTACATACTGTCTTATGCTTGTAGCAATGTTAAGCTGTAAAGCTCTGCGCAAATGGAAATACTGGAAATGCGTAAATGTTTCATAAAATCTTTGTAATTGCTGTTAAAACTTTAGATACTTCAAAGAAAAGAATCAAGCTGAGAAAAGCTGTATCGTCTACAAAGGCATCACTAAATACAGCGGTTGATAAATACAACACAGTGGCAAAGTTATCCCAAAAATCCTTGGCAGAGTTGAGTTTAGAAGATGCTATCAGTGGTACATTTTGCTGGAATGAAAAAAAAGGTTTTTTTCGAATTATCTATCACATTGGATTTTTTTCGCATTCCTTTTTTTCAATTATAGAAAAACATTTTAAAAATTCATTTTGCTTTTCATTTCCGTTTCATTTACTCTTCAACTAGTATTTATAATCATTCACAGCAATAGATCTGTCAGACTGGACAAAGAAAAGAATCGTTGACAAGCACATAATAGTTAAACGGTGTCAAGAAGAATTGTCCTTGTGTATAGAAGAAATGAGAGCTTTTTGCTCGTTTTACAAAAAGAAGATCGCGAAATTGAAAGTAGACATAGACAAGATCAATGGACGGATAAGAGGTCACGATTAATTAATTCAAGGAGATATATCAATGAATAATTTTGCATTTGAATCTTTTCGTATATTAAATTACTTCAAAATGATTTTTCTAGCTACCTCCTTTCATTGTTGTTTAATCTTCATTGCCAGATTTGCAGCTAAGTTCAAAGCATGGCGATTCTTGTAACAGCTCGGATACTGCAACTGTAATAGATCAGGTACTCCCAAACTTTTGTTTGTCTTGTCGCTAATCTGTTAAACTCTTTTTTCTTAGGTGTCTTCGTTGTTTTCTCGATGGAATCTCATGCATTTCTCATGGGAAAACTTGCTGAACAAGCGACAAGAAATAGTTAATTGCTTGCTTGCAAGATTCTGGATCTTATATGTTTTATTTTTTAGGAATTAAAATGTTATTGTCTATCTGAAACTCCATCTATTGGTCATCTTATGGGCCTCAAGTCGGTAGTATTCAACGGCATGGACCTATGCAGAAACAGGCTTGCAGATGCTGTGGCTTTATTCAAAGCCACTCTGCATGATTTTGATTTTGAAAATGAATCAAGCAGATCTAGTTCTTTTTCAAGCGACGACGAGGATGACGACGATGTTTCCGACTCTGATAGTGAAAATGAATATAATATTGAAGATGATGATGTAGAATGAAGATTGTACTAACGAGTGAATTTTTCCTAATGCTACATTTATTTGTTACGACTATTAATAATATGATATTAGCTGTCTCCTTTCTTTTTGTACCTGCTGTTGTAAAGGGATGCAATATCATTGCAGTGAGATAAATCTGCAGGAGCTGCTGATCAAAGCCTCGGGGGGGGGGGGGGGGTACTTGACTTAGTTGCGGATAGGGACGTGCCGCCCGAAAAACTAGATGCCTGCCCATATTTATGCCAAATTTCTGAAAATGTTTACCCAGAATTATATCAAAAGCTCAAAATGAGTAATTGCACATACATAGTAATATCTTCTCGAAATCTACTTCAACCCAAATAATAAAGTGAAAAAAATGAAAACAAAAGAAAATAAACCCCAAAAGCCCTTTTCTGCGGATTGACGTCCCTTTACCCGAAATATCTAACAGGTTAGTTGCACATACATAGTAATATCTTCTCGAAATCTACTTCAACCCACATAATTTAGTGAAAAAAATGAAAAAATAAGAAAATAAACCCCAAAAGCCCTTTTCTGCGGATTGACGTCCCTTTACCCGAAATATCTAACAGGCTAGTTGCACATACATAGTAATATCTTCTCGAAATCTACTTCAACCCACATAATTTAGTGAAAAAAATGAAAAAATAAGAAAATAAACCCCAAAAGCCCTTTTCTGCGGATTGACGTCCCTTTACCCGAAATATCTAACAGGCTAGTTGCACATACATAGTAATATCTTCTCGAAATCTACTTCAACCCACATAATATAGTGAAAAAAATGAAAAAATAAGAAAATAAGCCCCAAAAGCCCTTTTCTGCGGATTGACGTCCCTTTACCCGAAATATCTAACCGGCTAGCTGCACATACATAGTAATATCTTCTCGAAATCTACTTCAACCCACATAATATAGTGAAAAAAATGAAAAAATAAGAAAATAAGCCCCAAAAGCCCTTTTCTGCGGATTGACGTCCCTTTACCCGAAATATCTAACAGGCTAGTTGCACATACATAGTAATATCTTCTCGAAATCTACTTCAACCCACATAATATAGTGAAAAAAATGAAAAAAAAGAAAATAAACCCCAAAAGCCCTTTTCTGCGGATTGACGTCCCTTTACCCGAAATATCTAACAGGCTAGTTGCACATACATAGTAATATCTTCTCGAAATCTACTTCAACCCACATAATATAGTGAAAAAAATGAAAAAATAAGAAAATAAGCCCCAAAAGCCCTTTTCTGCGGATTGACGGACTGATCAGAATCAAGATGTCACAATCTCATAATCTGATACATAATATCGTTGAAAGGTAAAAGACGATACCAACCTTTATAACTCCAAAAAAGAAATCGATTTTCTCATGGTCGAGGAGCGATGCAGAGGGTCCAGATGGGGGGCAACATAACAGTTAACTTCAAAAAATTTAATTAACTTTTTCACGATTTCGTCCACCGATGTATGCTGATAGTCACGATCGTGTTTATAGTGATGATAAATTACCTTCATATTGATGATGATGATAAGGATAATTATGATGATTATGATGATGATGCTGATAATCATGATCATGGTTCTGATCATCATAATCATGGTGATGACAATGATTGCTTGATTCATTGACGATTATGATATGATGTAACATACTTTGTAACTCTTAAATCTCTATAAAATTTCATGCAAAAGCTAACTTTTAAATTTTTGCTTGTATAACACTTAACAGTTCAGAAATTTGTCCAATAACACTTTACATTTAACCCCCATCTGGATCCTCGATGCAGGGAACAAGTGCAGATGTAATACAGCAATGAGGTAGAGATCCTAACATACCTTAAAGGAGCTGCACGAGTGGAGTGGCTGGTATCAAGATTTGAAAACAAAAAGGAAAGAGCAAATCCTTTGCAAAACGTCCTGTTTCTCGGTTCTCAATGATATAAATATTGTTCAAAGTTTTCAAGCTGTTGCTTTTCGGTATAATGTCAGGGGACACCAAGCATTTGGTATACTCTCACGGGACCCTCTTTATGGTTTATAAGCTTTTTTAAAATATTCATGATGCTTAGCTGCTTTTGTGTTGTGTTAGCTGCAGTGCGTAGGAAACACCCTCTTGGCCTTTGGGTTGATAAGCATCAATATAGGCATCATGCCCCAACGCATGGCAAAAATGTGAAGAAGTGAACATCAAAGAATTTATCACTAAACAAAGAAACGAACGTTTGAGAATCTCTTCAAAATCTAACTACTTTTCGCTAGACAAATACAGTTATCTTTTCCAAGTAACAATCAATTTAATAAACAGCGAACAAAATACAATGAACACTGCAAGTAACAAGCTCTAAGTAAGACAACAATATGCAAAATACACATCATCGGAAAGATTACGAGATACGTCACCCTGGCTCGTACTTATCGAATGACGGTCAGATAAATATTCTTATAATCTTTTCCCTTGAGGAATTAAAATAAATATTGCGAAATATTGCAAAAACATGGGAGCTTCTAACGGATTCTTTTGATATTTATTGTCCATAGATTATGTGTAGCTATTTTTTTAACGTGAAAAGGGAAGGGACATAAACCAACTTGCCTGCTTGCCTACCTGCTCTGGATTTAACACATAGAATGCAGTATATAAAGTTATGGAAATATATGCAGAAATTCCAATCCAAGTGATAGGCAGATCGACAGTCTGCATTGTACGAGGTAGACCTGCAGCGCCGTCCACATGATACTAACAACTAATCAGTACACTCTTTTTTTATAAGAATACTATAAATTTTGCCCAGCCTCAATATTCTTAAGAAATTTTCGTTTTGAGCCTGAATATATTCTTAAAGTATTCTTATTTTTTCAAACATGATATGGTTTCAGGGGATTGTAGTCAAAAGAAAAATTATCCAATCATGAAGTTTCGTTTTAACATTGCAAAACAGGCAACTGCTGAAAAATGAGACACAAATATGCGAGCTGAGGCTGAGCATATTCTTACAATATTCTTAAAAATTGGATGATTCTGAGCCTGAATATTCTTATAAACAATATTCTTATAAAAAAAGAGTGTATGTACATGAAACAAAGGTTTGTTAAATCATTTGCTTTTTGTCATTATTTAAAAAGATATTTCAATGTCAAGTGACTCTACATATTTTTTAGAGTGAATACTTTAGAATTGCTATAAACAGTGGAAGCATTTTCGGGCATAGTTAAAAGCTGTTATAGTCTGACACTCCTCAGCGTATGAACGTTAGAAACAGACAGAAACCATAATCTAAGACGGAATTTATACGACGATGCAGGTCGAAATGCACCAATTAGAAAGACAAGTTGAATCAGCGAAAACCAATCAGCTTTCGGCGGTTACAACAATGAACAATGAAGATTATCGTTTCCTCACTTTGACTCTTCAGTTAATCTTTATTGTTCTTCCCGCCAAAAGCTGATTGGTGTTTAAATCTGGGTATAAATTCCGCCGTAGTATATTTTTTCGGTCTTTTTCTGACGCTCATAACCTGCGGAGTGTCACAAGAAAAAAGCTTTAAAGTATGCCCGAAAATGTTTCAGCTGTTTATCGCAATTCTGAATACATATTGTAATCAATATTAAACAAAGATATTTACGGAGGCTTCAACATCACAGACTTGAATAGAAAAGCCTTTCTTCCATTTATGTTGATTTCTGTTCCAGGTCCCAATTTGGAAACATCGAGCTGTGCACCAGGCAATGAAAGTATTGTTGGTGGAGCTGAAATCTTAGACGGAGCAACAGAGAATGATGAACTGGAAACTGGAATTGAACGAGGGGTATGCGAAAAAGAAGTTTCTGAGGAGGATGATGACAAAGACACTGGAATTGGACGAGAGGCATGCGAAGAAGTTGCTGAGGATGATGATGACAAAGACACTGGAATCGGACGAGAGGCATGCGAAGAAGTTGCTGAGGAGGATGATGACAATGACACTGGAATCGGACGAGGGACATGCGAAGAAGTTGCTGAGGAGGATGATGAAAAAGACACTGGAATCGGACGAGGGACATGCGAAGAAGTTGCTGAGGAGGATGATGAAAAAGACACTGGAATTGGACGAGAGGCATGCAAAGAAGTTGCTGAGGAGGATGATGACAAAGACACTGGAATCGGACGAGGGACATGCGAAGAAGTTGCTGAGGAGGATGATGAAAAAGACACTGGAATCGGACGAGGGACATGCGAAGAAGTTGCTGAGGAGGATGATGAAAAAGACACTGGAATCGGACGAGGGACATGCGAAGAAGTTTCTGAGGAGGATGATGAAAAAGACACTGGAATTGGACGAGAGGCATGCGAAGAAGTTGCTGAGGAGGATGATGACAAAGACACTGGAATCGGACGAGGGACATGCGAAGAAGTTGCTGAGGAGGATGATGAAAAAGACACTGGAATCGGACGAGGGACATGCGAAGAAGTTTCTGAGGAGGATGATGACAAAGACACTTGAATTGGACGAGAGGCATGCGAAGAAGTTGCTGAGGAGGATGATGACAAAGACACTGGAATCGGACGAGAGGCATGCGAAGAAGTTGCTGAGGAGGATGATGAAAAAGACACTGGAATCGGACGAGGGACATGCGAAGAAGTTTCTGAGGAGGATGATGACAATGACACTGGAATTGGACGAGAGGCATGCGAAGAAGTTGCTGAGGAGGATGATGACAAAGACACTGGAATCGGACGAGAGGCATGCGAAGAAGTTGCTGAGGAGGATGATGACAATGACACTGGAATCGGACGAGGGACATGCGAAGAAGTTGCTGAGGAGGACGATGAAAAGACACTGGAATCGGACGAGAGGCATGGGAAGTTTCTGAGGAGGAAGAGAAAGGGGGTGAAATGTGATTTGAAACTGGAGATATTGATGGGGATGGAGATGGAGTAGGTGCTGTGAAGGTTGGCGTATTCACTGGAGATGAAGTTGTCGTCATGTTAAACGGAACAGAAGGGAATCCAGCCTGTTCTTTATTTTGTTCACCTGAAATGTAGGAATAACCAGTTAAGTTGAAATCTGATGAAAGCAACAAACTTTAGTATAAAAAATTTCACGTAAAGTTTTAGCTGAAACAAGATTATTGCCAACGGGCTACTGAAAGCTTTTTTTATAAGTCATCTTCATAAGAAATTCGAGGCTGAGATGTAGGTGAAATTGGTTAACCTTGAAAACAACTTAATGTTAGAAGCACACAAAAGTATTCTGCTCAAGGAAAGTGGCATAAATGTTACTTTGCTTACCAAGTGTTCTTGTTTTCACATGGAATGAGACATGGAAGTCTCATGAGGCAGGTGGGAAGCAGTTGTGAAGAAACATAATATAACAAATTTTCGAGACAGGTAGCGAAAGATAATGAAGAAGAGAAGAGATAGTGAATGGTTAAACATGGGCATAAGGTTTTTTACTTTGTCAAAGCAAAATTAGAAAAATCAGTAACATTTAGAAGGTGAACTGTCAAAGCCAAAATGCAAATATACTTGAACCACACTGCACCTTGCATGTATTTCCTCATTGCTGACGAAAACCTGTCTTTTACAGCACGGAGAAGCTTGTCTCCTTGCCCACGTGTTGCATAAGAATGCGAAAAAATCTTTTTCCTCCCATCTTCACAATCAATTTCGTGGAAGAGAAACGTTACTCCCGTCCAACCTTTTTTGGTTGATAGCTGATCCATCTACAAGAAAGAAGAATTTACTAAAATGAATTTTATGTTAATAAGCAATATAAAAGAGCCTCTTTCATCAAATAGGAAATGACACTTTATTAACTGATTTCAATATCTCAAATAATAAAGCATTAATATTAAACAATCTTTATGTAGCAGCTAAAAAAATTTGTAAAATCTCTCTGGCAAAAACCCTCAGCACATGTTGGCAACTAATTCCTACTATACAGTATACATCCAGAAAGTTTCGCATGTTTTACCTATATGTGATTAGTTGCCAATTCATTCAAGTCAGTCACAGCGGACATGAGTGCTTACAAGAACGCAATCAGCTGTATATCCTACTGTTGTGTTTGTGCTGCCGCATCCTGAGTCAACATAAACCTGGCTGAATCACAATATTCGAACTTCTTTTCACTTATTGTTTATATTTTTGTTGGGTAACTTAAACTAACTCTTCTTGGGCAGAAGGAAACAAAAATTGTGCAAGAACATTTACTGGATGATATTTATCTGTGAAGTGATCATGCTATTTTTAAGGATTTTAGAACTTTTACGTATTTAAGGAAAATAACTACATCAGTATTATTGAGATAGTGTGATAATGCCCGAAGATTTTGAATCTTGGGTTTGCAAGTTTAGTGACAATGTTCTGTCCTGATTTTAGTAGTAAAGGACTTTTGAAATTTTACAAAGTATACCAACATAATTTCTTACTCTGTCAAACAATTTTTCTTTTATGTATGAATCCTTCATTGATTCAGCATGATCAGCGATCTTGGTCCAATCTTTTTTCTTCAGCAAGAAAGCACTCTTACATGCTTTGCAGATTTTTGCACGCAGTCCATTTGCGGCATTGCAACTGGTGCACATTTTTAATCCATCTCTCTATAAATAAGTGTTCAATAGTGAGTAATTGGTACACTTCTTGCCTTGATTTAAGTATTTGCAAAACAATACAACACAATGTATGTTCAAAAGCCTTGAATATTCTACAGCTATCTATGAGGTTGAAACTTTGTCAATTTCAAAGATGCTTCAAGATTGAGATACAATCATCTAGTTTTTATAATTGACACTAGAGGGAGGGGGTTAAAGCCAAGATTAGTACTAACAAGCCTAGATAATAAAATCATTGCATACACTGTGGAATACAGTATTAGGCAATACAGTTTTGCCAACTATGAAAATAAACGTTTTCAAGTTTATATTTTCATGGCAGACATTTTCATCACAGACATTCTCATTATACTGTACTGTCAATTGCTTAACAAACAATTAGACTTCATTAAAAATTTTTTAATACTGCTCGAATATGTATATAGAAAAGTATGCTTAAAAGTATGCTTCATTAGAAAACTATGTTAGGAAAACAAAGTTTTGTTTTGATATGTTTAAGTCACCAACAAAAGGTGATAGAATAGTATGCTTTTCAATGTCTTATCCTTTCACATTATATATACTTCTAGATAAAAGAGAAAGTCACCTTTGCTTTCTTTTTTGGACAAGAATCTGGAAAACCAAAAGTAATAGGCTATCAACCACACACATGCAAGACTGATTTATTGCTGAATGCATAGAAACCATTATTTCAGCCATTATTGTGAATCTGGTGCAGTACCAGTTTGCTTACTCTAATTTATAAAAGATTGTGCTTATAAGGGAAATCTGAAAGACTTCAATCAGACCCAAAATGTTGGTTTGGTCTGAAATTCAGCAAACGTAACTTCAAGTAGTCTATGTAATAACTGACAACTACATAGTCAGACAATCATTCTGCTGATATGTGTGCTCTATTTGTCTGCAGTCTGTACTGTGGAAAATACCTATGCATATCTACTATAAAGGAGCGACTGATAGGAATTGGTAATAACAACAAGTCAAGGGAAGAGATGAGGTTTTTTGCAACAGCAGACAACACTAGCAGACTAGGCTAGGTAGATATAGTCAGTCAATGTCAATCATAATCATCATCTAGTCTATAAACAGTCAATGTCATCATTTCAAGATTTCTACCTGTATTACTCGAAGAGTTTCTTTTCGCACTATTGGAAGTTGTCAACGTATCCATTTCTTTTCTATATTCCTTTGATTCGCTCTCAAATCTTTCCCGCCAAATCAATAGGCTAGGCCAGTCAGCAAAGCGCCAAATCCAAACAGCATGTGACTCGAGACGTTCAGTTTAGTCAGTTATGTTCCCTAGTTCCCTGTGGTATTGTGTTGTCCTAAAACTCGTGAGTTACATATATTATGCATATGTTCATGCAAGGAATGTGTACATGTATAGTGTATGTAAGTACAAAGAGGGCATGTTGAATATTACGGACATTTTCTGGGACTGGCGGGAACAAAAATTGGAATGTGTACATGTATAGTGTATGTAAGTACAAAGAGGGCATGTTGTTACTCGGTAGCAACCATCCAGACCGGCTTTAGTCACAGTGAAGTTGCAGTGATTCTGAAGCGTTCGTCGTGATTTAAGGTGTTATTTCTGGCTTGCAGATTCAAATTTTACTCAGAATTGTTCACATTTGTTGTCTTGAATCGTCATCATATCTATTTTGAAGTTTTAATTGTACATAGCGATCATTTTCTGGCCGGTTGCGTAAGTTTTTTATTGAACTCATTTAGGCCTAGCCTCAGTTTACAGTGTATATATAGTGAAATCTTTTGTTCCCGCTTCTGTGTTTTAAATTCATTTTGGACACATCGTCTCGTTATTTCATTGGTTTAGTGTATTTGAAGTATTTCTATCATTTTTTACCATACCTATCTATAATGGCAAAAGAAATTATAACAATCTCAGGGATGATGGAGTTCTTCAAAGAAGATATTAATAGTATTACAAAGGGTGAACTGAAATATAAGGCAGATTTTGTGTTGGACTTGAGACTGAGTGATCATGTGATAAAAGCCAAAGTAAAAGCATCCATGAAGGATAAAAGTTATTCAGTAATGCTTACAGTCAATGGTGATGGGGGAATTTCTAAAGGAGAATGTGAGTGCCCAAGGGGGAACTGGATTTGTAGCCACATGGCAGCAAGTGCCATCTATGTCAACAAAAAGGGAATGTCAAAAACAGATTTGCCAAATGCTTGGATTGCCAAACCTAAAAAAGCAGCAAAGCTGGATAGCAAAACATTTGATGGTTTTTTTCCAACCCCTAAGCCGGAATACAGGGCTACATCAAGACCCTTTTTGGAGAAAGACAGAAAATTTGTGGCCAGACGATTATCAGAAATATCAGATGCTGGAATTGAATGTCCTCTTGGATGGATTGCAGGTCCAGAGGTACCCAAATCAGTATTGAATCCTTTGGCACCCAGCTTAATTGAAGAAATGTTGGAAGACTTTTTTAACAATAAGACTTTGTTTGTTGAAAAATGTAAGGTGTCTCCAGATCAGGTTGAATGGCTTGCAGCACAAACATCCGGACAAAGAAAATCAGCACTATGGGGTCAATTTAGAAGACTGAGACTAACTGGCAGCAATTTTGGTGATGTCATAAAGGCATATGAAAGGAAAAGGGCTACAGACAACCCTATAGCACCTTCACTTTTAAAGAAGTTAAGAGGGGAATATTCTCTTGGCACCAAGGATTCAATTATGTGGGGCCAAATGCACGAAGATGTTGCAATAAAAAAATACAAAGAGGAAACTGGAAATGCAGTGACGCCCATAGGGCTTGTGCTGTTCTCTTGTGGATTTTTGGGATGCAGTCCAGATGGCATTATCATTGAAAATGGTGAGAAGGGGGTTTTAGAAGTAAAATGCCCATGGTCACACAGAAATGACAAAATTGATGATTTCATAGCAAGTGAGTTGAAGGGGAAGGAGGAGAGAAGTGGCTTTTATCTTACTTCATCAAAGAAGCTTAAGCAAGGCCCTGGCTATTGGCACCAGGTCCAAGCAGAAATGGTTGCTGTTGGAGTTTTATGGGCACATTTTGTTGTTTGGACAACAGTTGATATGCTTATTGTAAGGGTTGAAAGAGATCCAGAATGGGAGAGCAGATATGTACCAATGTTAAAAATGTTTTATCTCGAAGAGCTATTGCCCACGTGTTATACAAAAGAATCATGATAATGAACTTAATTTAAAAGTTTTATTGGTCAAAAATCTGTTATTTACTTCCTTCAGAGTTCTCTAAAGTGGCCACAGTCTCTTTGTAGTTTTGCAAAACCCCTGCAATGATTGGGGACTGCATATTAACAAGAACTGCACACACCTGCACAATTTTGTCAACAAAAGGCCGTAATGGTGCATTGATATATTCTAAAATCTTATAATTTCTTAATCTCTCTATTGCTCTTTCGACATGAATCCTGCAGCCAGCAATTTTTCTTGAAAAAACTGCTTCTTCTTTTGAAAATTTTGTTTTTCCAGAAAGAAAGGCAGGCAAATTTAAGAAAACATTCTTTGGCAAGAGGTCATGAATGATAAATCCCTTGTCTGCAAGTATTAAGTCGCCAGCCTGAAAAAGCAAGATTATTGGAGTAAGTATGTTAGAAATATACAGAGACATATCAATTGGA
Source organism: Chrysaora quinquecirrha (assembly GCA_014526335.1). NCBI lineage: Eukaryota > Metazoa > Cnidaria > Scyphozoa > Semaeostomeae > Pelagiidae > Chrysaora > Chrysaora quinquecirrha. The sequence goes on from JACTAT010000293.1 coordinate 154,072, forward strand.
CAATATATGTACATTAGAAAGGCTTACTTGGAGGTGAGATATCACTCCAGATTCACTTGTTACAACTTTGTCACTTGTGCTACCAGGGAATCCATGACTGACAAACGTTATTGCTCCATTGGGTGCTACCCCAATCAGGTACTTGACAGACAAAAAATGCTTATAGTTGCTGTATGTAGCAGATGCAGCCACCAGATCTTTCCTTGGAGCAGAAATCCTAAATTCTGTGCAGTCGATAATAATTCTGCAATTTGATATGTCTCCAAACGAACTGGGCAAACTACATTTGTTCTTTTCTTGGGAAGGGATTTGAGACATAATCCCAACAAAGAAAATTTCGTGAACTGCATGCAAGTAGGTCATTAAAATATTCTGAATTGTTGTCTGGCTGACTGAATACCTTCTTGAAAGATCAAAATATGGTAGATCAAGCCTAAGCCGCATTAAGAAGATCAGTAGCTGGTCTTCAGGGCTTATTGATTTCACTGGTTTCCCAGACCAAAAATTCAAGGGCAAATGTCTCAATTGTGTCAATCATCATTTTAAAACTGGTTTTCAATCCCAGTATAATTTTTGATATCAGCTTCACTCAAATTTTTGTACCTGAAACACATTTTTTCAGAAATTTCAACTTTTTTAAGCAGCTCTTCAACACTGTATTGTGCAGAAGAACGAGAATTATCAGCACTTGACGGCATTTCATATTCTAAGAGTGGGCCCTCGGAAAGATCAGAATCTGGTGAAATTTCAGATGATGTCTCCTCAGTGGCACAAGAACGATTCCTATTCAGCACAGAAGTTGATCTCTTTCCTTGCTTCTCATCTTGTGTATTGCCTCTAAGATTAACACTTGGAATTGCCTCTTTTCGTAATCGCCATCGTTGGAACATGCTTGGCGTGTCTGAATTTGGGATGGTCATATCAGAGTCAAGAAAATGTCTTGAACATATACATGATGTAGATGAAGGAGAAAAATCTTCTCTTCTGACACGACAAATCCAGGCATTCCGCAGTTTCTTGTCTTTCGGGTAAAGAAAAAAAGACAGTTCTGGGTTCTTTGAAGAAGATGCATAGCAGCCAAATACAGAGCAGTAGCTGGGCATTTATCTTTAAATACACTAAACCAATGAAATAACGAGACGATGTGTCCAAAATGAATTTAAAACATAGAAGCGGGAACAAAAGATGTCACTATATATACACTGTACACTGTAGGCTAGGCCTAAAAGAGTTAAATACAAAACTTACGCAACGGGCCAGAAAATGATCGCTATGTACAATTAAAACTTCAAAATAGATATGATGGCGATTCAAAACAACAAATGTGAACAATTCTGAGTAAAATTTGAATCTGCAAGCCAGAAATAACACCTTAAATCACGACGAACGCTTCAGAATCACTGCAACTTCACTGTGACTAAAGCCGGTCTGGATGGTTGCTACCGAGTAACTAAGGGAAAACGCGCTGGCCAATCAGGTGCGGTTTCCGGTTTGGTAGCGTATAGCGATAACTACGACTCAGGTAATAAGTCTATTCCCGCCAGTCCCAGAAAATGTCCGTAATATTATGAGTCCCAGTTTGAGCGATCTCGGTTGGATGTTGTCTCGGTCTGGTGAGCGATAACTGGGACTCAAGTAATAAGTCTATCTGCGGCTCTCCCTCTCCTTTGTTCTGGGCCTACAAGTAGATGTGTGGACACGACGAATGCTGTTTTCGTTCAGTTTGTTTTTCATCGAATTAAAATCATACTACAGCTGTAAAGAAATCGGAAGCAAATAACGAAAGCAAATTTGATAAAGGTCTGATATTTTTTTGCAATTATAGATACTTAGTCTAGCTGTACCTAGGAGATAAATAATTGATTATTATTTATTGCATTTAGGCCTTGGGCCTTTGTCTTTAGTCTAGACTAAATGACTAAAACTGACTACCGTACCCTAGTCTATATCTAGGGTACTATTGTGTTGACGCTAGGTAGACCAGTTCTGGGTTCAAGATTTGGTTCAGAGTTGGGTTCAGGGTACGGGGGAACACATTTCTTTGGAATAACTTTCGAAGGATGGTTTGGAAAATTTGGCAAAAATAACCATGATTGCATTTTCTATAAATTTTGCTAGGCTACCAGTTTTTTTACTTTTCAATCTTCTGTGTGGCGTGTCATAAATTTGTATTTTTAACAAATTTTAACGAACAGCTTAAAGGCCCGGTTACAATATTAGATATTCCATTAGATATTCCATATATAGAGCATCTAAAACGAGAAATAATATCTAATGGAATATCTGAAACAGTGTAACGAGTCCATCAGATATTCCATTCATTTTGGCGCAGCCTGAATTCAGTGAATCACCATCTGAGCAGAGAAAACACGCTTTTTCCTTGAAATTTATATATTTAAGCATGTTTCTCTCCACTATCGAAACTGGAACCAGAAATAAGTGGAAAAACATGTTGCAAGTCTACTTTTCAAAGTTTGACTTTCTCAGTGCTTCCAACACACTGTTCCATACAGTTTTTCTATTGATTTTGGTAAAACATTAATAACATTTGTGATGTAAATTGGTAAACTGCAGTTTTCGCAAAGAAAATATAAGAAATGGCCTGACCAGTCCACTGTTGCTTCAAAACTTGCACGTCATTATGTCATTAGACTGTTGGCATCTTTATGTCTGCATTCTTTTACATTAGATATTCGGAATAAAATTAAATTGATTTGATTTTATTCCCATCTTGATCAGATATGTTTTTCCTGATTTTTAATTCCTCATCGAATATCTAAGAGTATGTTACACTATTAGATATCTAATCAATGTGATATTTTTGGTATGTCTGATGAATATCTAATGAAATATCTAATAGTGTAACCGGGCCTTAAAAAATATGAAAGGTCGATTTCTGGACAGTAAAAGAATTTTCCTGCCAGTTTTTCAACTTTTTGTGACAATGTGACCATTTTGGTACTTTTTCACCTATAATGAGAACTGCCTAACAGAAACACTGGCTGTTTGAGAGAACAGGTAGGGTGTCAAAGTGAGATGAATAACTTTCAATAAGACATTTAAAAAAATTCATTTTTTTATAGAAGTTGAATTTCTCTCCGATAGCCGAATAACGTTCTAGTAAATGCCAAGAAAATATTAAAAAATAATAGAAAGGCCTAAGAGAACTAGCATGTCTTGTCTGTCCCTTTTCAATGCAAATACAGTGTGCCAGTGTCAAAGTTAGGTGAAAATCTTTCCTTAAAACAACAGAAAAATCTGAAGACATACTTTCAGACCACTGGAAGAAATACATCTTAATAGGAAATCACTTTATTTTGCCCCAGGTTCTAAACTTTTTATGAATGTGTATCTTTGAGTGATCATCAGTCTCCTCATTTTCATGTGGGCATTACTAAAACATGGAAGCAGCCAGATTGAGCCAAAACAAGTCAAAATCACCCAAAATTAGGATTTCTGTGAGTGGGCTCTTTGACCGTAAAAAAGATTAGGCGAGTGCCTAGGCCATTTTGAGAAATGATTGTATTCTTAAAAGGAAACACTCAAGTTCATTCTAAAAAGTTTAATTTTGGAGGATAATGTACTTTTTTAAAAGAATCTGTTTCACATAAAAATTGTAACTCAAAGTAATCAACTCATGTTCTAGACCATGAACCATGTCTCACCCATTATCTTGCTCATCCATTTGACGGTGGTTACTGACGATAGCTCATTCTTGGGTGATTTTGGCTCATTCTGGATGACTGTTTGTTGCTCTGGTTAGCTCTGGGTCATTTTGGATCATTTTAGGTCATTTTGGTTTGTTTTGGTTCATTTTGACTGCTTCCATGTTTTAGTAATACAGTTTTCATGTGCTTGCTTGATCACACACGTATAAATCAACACAGATGTTAAGCTTTTCATGTAAGCAATTTTGCAAACACATTTAAGGCACAGTTTAATTTTTTGAAAGAAATGTGGACTGGAACAGAACAATACTATACTATTTGTCTTTCTAAAGCGTTGTGAGCAATAATAAACTTGCAGCCATGTGACTCATTTTAAATTTAAAGGTATTTAATTTCAATTTTTGAATTGGTAGCATAGCTGAACCTATTTATGGTAAAGCAATATTTTTTGATGCATTAAAGCAAAGTATTGTTTCTTTTGAGAATACTACATTGTTCACATTATACAGAAAACAACGTGAAAGTGAATTAGAAATATTTATTAGTTTTTTGCAGGCATAATTTGGAAAGGGCATAACATTGTTTTAAACTGGAACTGAACGTTCAATTAAAAGGAAAGCCAAATTTTCCTTAAAAGAGCACACCACTACCCATATAAAGTACAAAAGGTGTAAATTGCACACATCAAAGTTGTAATGTGTGTATTTTGCAACACACACAAGGGTTTGCAAATAGGGAAAACTGGGGCATATCTCAGCCAATATTTGACATATTTGACTAATTTTTGACATTTATTTATTGTTTTTCTTGCTTTGCCAGTGAAAAGCAAATTGGAAAATTCTAAAAAAAGATTTTTTTGACTCCTTGACTTGGGAATTTCTGACAAACTTCTAAATGAATAATCACTTCCTTTCCATTTTCCTTTGCAGCATGGAAGTTGACAACCCCTCATCAAAAACCTGCAAAGATGACAGGCAAGTCCATGTTCAAGGGAGTGGTGAGCTTATGAAAGGATGTGGTAAGTTCTGAATTGCTACTTTCTCAAGTTTGCTGTCTGAGCTACGGTAATTTATATGCTGCATCAAACCTAGTGGCAAAGGCAGGGCTCCTAAAATTTTGCACTATGTGCAGTTATAAGCTCAGAACCTCTCCAGATTCAGGATAGCAGGGATGATCACAATCTATTTTTACTTCACCCCTTAAATAGAGAATAGTAGGCTTGCTTTTGACAATGTGGAGGAGTTTGATTGTAATAAATATGTTAAGAAAGTCTGCTTTAACCTTTGTGCAAATTTACACAGATACATTGCCCCATCATTTGAGGATGGTATGATCCAAGATCCAAGATCCGAGAAATTAAGATCTGAGAAATTAAGATTTAAGAAATTAAGATGCCAGAAATTAAGATCCAAGAAATTAAGATCCCAGAAATTAAGATCCCAGATATTAAGATCTGAGAAATTAAGATCTGAGAAATTAAGATCCGAGAAATTAAGATCCGAGATATTAATGACCGAACTTTTCGTTATTTAGCTTCTATTTTACTTTAAACATGTTTCTGCAATAAATTGCGGGGATACGAGGAGCTTCACAAACATGTACCCCATCTTCCTTGTTCCCAAATAGGGTTTAGGGCCTGGCCAAAAAGGTTTCGGTGAAAATGGGGCTGTCTGTTTTGCATCAGCAAAATGCAGCAACAATATCTACCTATATATTCCGTTCATCACATCAAGAAAATCACTGAGTTTCTCCAGCACTACAGTAGCTCACTGGGTTAGTACGTGTGACGTGAATCATATGGTCGCAGGATCGACCCGCGGTACTACCTTGTGTTTTAGTTTATTAGTTTTAGTTTTGGAAAAATTTTTCTCCGTTGAGCACTCTGTGATTTTTTTCGCGTGAAAATTAATAAAAAAATGCAGAATTATTAATAATAATTTTGGTCTTGTTTGTTTTCTATTTTCAAACAATTCTCAAATTTGGCGGTCAAATTTGAGAATTGTTTAAAATAGAAAACAAACAAATTAACTAAAAATACAGTGACTTCATGTTGTCTATTCCATAGGCCTAGTTACAAGTATAATTTTAGTTTTGTTTTTTTCTATGTTAAACAATTCTCAAATTTGGTGGTTTATACTAGTATGTATAAACCACCAAATATTGGATCTTATTTTTCTCGGATCTTACTTTCTGGGATCTTAATTTCTGGGATCTTAATTTCTGGGATCTCAATTTCTGGGATCTTAATTTCTGGGATCTTAATT